>JARHVA010001900.1:1997500-2132500 GCA_037957365.1 Torreya grandis | reverse complement strand
ACACATAAATACCAATGGTTTTTTTTCCTTCCACCATGAATATTCTCCTTTTATATTTTTTTAAAGCACTTCCATCCACGAAATTAAGAGGTTTGTTACAAATCCCTATCATTCCTTGTAAAGGCAGTTGCAACAATCATTTTCCTTGTAAATACATGAATATTCTAGGAAATGAAAAGGATTTGTTCCATATAGGAGCATATTTGTGGGACTTCTAAAATTTTAGACTTTAAATGGGTTAAAATATATAAATATATGGCTTCTCCTCTATTCAGGGGGTTGATTGGCCATTGTGTTGGTCATTGTGTTGATTACTATTGGTCTTTGCTTCTCTCCAAGTATAGGTTCGTATAAATTTTGGTATTATGGTTGTGTGTGTATTTTGAATCTCTTGCTAAGGTGGTTGTATCTATATAGCCATTATCAAGCTCTAAGAGCATCTCTATATGTCTCCCCTGCCCAACATGGCTTAAATCCACCATGCTTGTCCCCATGGAAGCATTTTGAAACATTGGTGTCTATAAGATTTTATTTCAAGTTAATGGAAAATACCTATGGTTATTTATTTTATCCTATTAATGAAATGAAATAATGAAATTTAAAATTTTTTATGATTGGATATTTGGATCTGTATTCATTACTAGTTGTCATTTTGAGCATGTACCTAAGTCATAAACCCCTTTTTGTAGTTATATTTGGAAATATGTTATTGAATAACTTTTAGGTGCACCCTAGGTTCATAAATTTAATAGGAGAAATTATTTGAGATTCTAGTTTCAGTGTATGTTTTAGAGCTTCAAGGAACATTTGGGCATTTGTATTATATTGGCACTAATGGATGCAATGTTCTCTTTGTGGTTTCCATGGCTTGCATTTTATTTTTCCTACATCTTTGCAATAAGTGGTGTCTTTTATGTTGAAAGAATCTATGTTGTTTGAAAAACTACCAGCACACCACCATTCCCTTCCTCTTTATTATTATCATACTATCCTACCCTATCTTACCCTATAAATGATATAATTGTTGTTGCATATCATAAGTGTCATTTACCTACAAATGCATAAAATATTGCATATTTAGAACTTGTTTGTAATTTGTGCTTTAAATGGTATAACATTATAGTTTTCCATTCATTTCATATTGTTTAAAATTCTTTAGAATGAATATTACAGTCACATTACCATCTATCTTTAGTAACATGTATGTCATGTAGTGCATTTTTGCTTTCCATGTGACAACCTTTCTTGGGTGGAGTGTGCATGTTTGGTTGTGCCTTGGTCATATTCTTTCTTATTTGTAGAAATAATACCCACGGATATTTAATTTCTAAATAACTCTATGTGATCAAGCTACCCCTAAGTTCCTCTCACCTTTGTTTAGGTAGAGCTATAAGTAGTAAGGAGCTCACCATACCCTTTGTAGGTACCCTTTAATAAAAAAAATTATCTGGTCCAGTCTTCATCCCAAACCCATCATGGATGTAATGACATAATATTGTGTTTTTTAATCATAGTATGCCATCGTATTCAAGTATGCAAGGTTGAATGTATCCCTAGTCACTTGTGTTATCAAGGACTCTTCCAGAGAACTGCTATCATTTTAATGTTTTCTGCCTCTTTATGTTATTTTGACTATCTTTGGTTTGTCAACATCACCACTCAGATGGCATTGTTTTTAGGGATCAAATTAAATTCCTTGTCACTTGTTGTTTCTTGGGACTCTTATAGAGAGTTGATTGTAAGTTTAAGTTTGAAAAACTCTCTCTACCACTATTTTATTGCAAGTAATCTTAGCTACATTTCTAGACAAAGTTCATTCATATTATCTCATAAATTTTAAGGATGGGGTTATTTGATATTTATTTGTTATCTTAGCCTCCAATGACACAATGCTACACTAGGGACATGTTAGGATTTAATATATTTGATAATTTGACATCTATTGAATTTATTTCAAAGATCTATTAATTTGTCATGCTTTGAGGTGGTTTTCACTATTTGAACATTAATCTAAAAATTCCATTGTCTTTACTTTAACACATCATTACTAACTTAAATATATGGTTTCAATATTTATCACTACAAGTTTGTAAATGGTTATATTCTAGAAGTTTGCTACTAATGGCAACTACAAGAAATCATCTAGTTTTAAATAAAGATTAGTGTCTGCTTTAAATATATTTAGCTTTGGGTGTTCTTTTACTTTAAAAAATGGAAGGAATGAGGTCATTCGTCAAATTTTATTACTCATAAAAACTTGTCTCACCCCTAAGTGTTCTTCAAAAAGGAAAGAGACAAATATGGAGGCTTGTTGATGGATAATGTGTAGCTACAAAGGATTGTCTGGGCTATCAATATTTTGATAATCCTAAAATTTTTGTTGAAATTCTTATTATTCAATATTGTCACAGTTATTCTAACTATTCAAAATCATACAGTCTAATTTATTATCTAGATCCTTCTCAAATAGTAAGTCTGATCCCCCAAGTCCACCTCATTGACCCCATCACATCCCTTTTCCATTTGTTAGTGAAACTCCCATTAAACTAATCACGATGCATAGGGACCAAAATGAAAATGAACACCTTATATTATGTGTTCCCATATTTGTACCTATCAAATTTGATGACATTGAAGGTTATCTTAATCAAGTCACAAATGAAGTAAGGAAATTCCTTCCAAAGTTTCAAGGGAATAATGTAGTAAGTAGTTATTAGCACATGAGGGATTCAAATAACATCATTGAATACTATGAGCTTGAGTATGAGGATGTGTGCACTAAATTTTTTATGCATACACTATAAGAATATGCACATGAGTGGTTCAACTTCTTTCCCCATGGATGCATTGATTCATGGTAAAAGATGAAGAACATTTTTAGAATTCAATATGGTGATAGAGTTGATCCAATATTTATTTCAGATGAATTTGAAAACATCAAAAAGAATCATAATGAGTGCATGGAATACTTCATTACATGGTTCAACAAAGCTATGATGTAGCTCCTTGAGAACATAAGGCCTAGTGATACAATGTGCTTGATAAAATACAATGATGCCTTTGACAAGAAGGTTGCATACTAATTGAGGGACAAGGCTCCCATGAACCTATAGTTGGCATTAAATATGGTCATCTAAGTTGAGAATAATGTAAATGTTATGGGAAAGCCCATGAATAAACTAGTTGATGTAAAATTTGTCAATCTAGAAAAAACATAGTCCACAAAGACAACCAGCCTTGAGGAGATGATTCAAAATTTGGCCTCCACTATCAAAGAGATGTCATTCAAGTTGGCTAGAGAAATAAAGTTGATCCCTTATGTGTCTACCATTCAAGAGAGTGATCCAAATCCTAATCCACCACAAAGGGGGCCTACTTTTCATAATCAAGATAACGATAGAAAGAAGAGGTCTACACATGAAGAAAGAGTAGATAGAAATCAGAATAGAGGTGATGGAAAAGAAGTACATGATCTATTGTATGCCAAAGTAAATGTTGTGAATTATATTTCCATTTAGTTATAGAAACCCTAAGTCTAACTTTAAATTAAGATTCAATTATTTTTTTTAACATGACCAAACATTAATATAAAATCAAGACATAGACCTCTTATTTTCCTCTCTCTCCCCAATGAAACCCTAGGTCCAGGGTTGAGGGTGATGCATTCTAGTTATGGAGAATAGGACTATTGTGACTCGTCTGAGTTATGGTATGGATTTTTTGGATGGCAGCGGTTGCGTTCTGCCTATTCTCCTGTGGCTTGGTTTATGGTTTGTCTCAGCCTGTGTCTTCAAGGTTGCGCCTATATTTCATGGCAGACTGTGCTTCATGGCAGTGCTTGTGTTTCTAGCCTCAGTTATGTACAAATATAGTGGGATATTCCTAAGGCAACTATCAAAGCTATAGAACGTAATCAGGGCACAGAACATGGATCTCGAAAGTAGGGCATGGAACTGGCTAAACAAAGCGGTTCTAGTGTATGGATGCCAGGGCTGCGAGAAGTGTAATTTTAGTGTTTGAGGCTGTGGTGGAGCATGGATTTTTCTCGACATGGCTACGACCATCATTATTGCTAGATCTGATGGTGTCTCAACCAAATTAAAGGGATAGAGAAACTAAAGGTATTTTATGGAATTTTAATGTCTCGATAAATGCTTGTGTGTCATTATTGCAATGGCAACCTGCATTTTTGGCTAGGATAGAATTCTAAAGATATATTTTTTGCATTCTTTACCCTATGTTGTAATTTCTTTGAAGTTTTAGGTCCTTGTAAAACTTGGGTACTTTTATTGGTCTATGTTTGGGGTTTCAGGTCCCTGTAAAACCTGATTTAGATGCTGCTCTATAGTAGGTTTTAGGAATGATTTTCTTGGTGGTTTTTAATGCTTTATCTTTCTTGATTTTGTTAAAGGCTTTTGGGGTCCCTTCAAAACTTGATTTTACCGTAATCTAAAACTAGGTTTTTATTAAGGTTTAAATATCTTGGTGTTTGCAACCATGAATAAACTCTTAAAGGTAAAAACCTTAGTCTAAACCTTTATACATATAGGGACTTAACTTAAATCTCACACACTTTTCAAAATCTAACACCTCATATTCAATTAGAGATTTTTATCCAATGGCATGAACCAAAGCTAACATCCAAAGGGAGACTAATCACTATCAAGCACTCATATTATGATCTGGAACTCCTCGCTATCTTAAGGGATTTGATCTGATGGCATGCATCAAACCTAAAGACCCAAGAATTCTTGAGATCCCAACATGTAGTACCTAGTCATTAGACTAAAGCGGTTCCCTTATATGAAATTTGACAAGCTTACTCCCATCATTTTACATCTATAAGGACATAGTTGACATTAGCGAGCCTAACAAATTTAACCTAGATAACTTTTAAAATCCTAAGCAAAGGAGGCATTTCTAAAGACCCTTTCAAATGAATTCTTAACATTTTTATGTATAAAAACTTAGCATAAAAAGCCTTAGCCTAAGTTAATTTATGTTTCTTAACATAAAAGGACCTTAGGAACATCATTGTAAGTCTAAGTTTATATAGTCATAAGATTGATTAAAAGGTGTGCATCTTGTAAGATCTAATGGTAATCACTCACCTACTAGATTTGATCCAATAGTGCATCAAAACAAAAAAAATTTTGAAGGATTCACAAACTTGACACATGGCCTACCCACATCCAAGGTAATTGAAAAAGGTATATAGAAACCTATGAAGAAGATGCATGGTAGCTTGCCATTTAAAGGATAAAAATTAGATTGGACCCATTTAATAAAAATGCTAAATTAAATAACTCAGACCTTGTAAAAATCAATGGTGATCACTCACCCATTGGATTTGATCCAATGATGCAGTGATCCCAAAGACTTTTCAAAAGCCCCATGAACTTGACACGTGGCTGATGCATGGCTAGGATAGCAACTGGCAAGAATAAGAAACATGGGTAAGATTTATCAGGGTGCCAAGTGGTATAGCCTTGAACTTGAAGATCAAAAGACTAATAAGAACATAAGAACTTGGATTTGGATTATTAGAGTGACATAAAGAAAGCTTTTGAAAGCCAATGGCTAGTCTCCAACAGGCATTTATGAAAATTGTCATGAAGGGCACAGAGCCATGCCACATAGTCTCCACATAAGCATGGAGAGTCAAAATCAAAGATCTCCTAAGCTCAAAAGTTTAGAGGGAATGATAATAAGGTCCCATCAAATCTAAGTCATGTATAAGATTAATAAATTAGATATTCTTGCTATTAAAGTTAAAAAACTTTAAGCCCTCTATAAATAAGACCTGAGTTAGCTCAATTGGTCACAAAGTAAATAAAATAACAAAACTAAACCTTGAATTAAGTGCCCTATTGAAACCTTTGGTAACCTTGAAAATATAATTCAGTGTCATCAATGGAAATTGGAAGGCAATAG
Organism: Torreya grandis; assembly: GCA_037957365.1. Lineage (NCBI taxonomy): Eukaryota > Viridiplantae > Streptophyta > Pinopsida > Cupressales > Taxaceae > Torreya > Torreya grandis. The sequence goes on along the minus strand of JARHVA010001900.1, from coordinate 2,126,566 downwards.
ATGAAGATGAAAGCAAAGCTTTACCTAAATCTAGATAGTGATGGGAGGATCTTCAAAGACATAGAGCTAGACCTGACACCGCTAAATGTGTATGAAATCAGGAACTGGTCTAAATTATTCTTCCTTATGGAGGAACTTCAACCAATTTCCTAAGAGGAAAAGAGGAATCCCACTGTGCACTAGAGATATAATGACCTAGTCTCAATTTTGCTAGCAGGCCTCCACTGTGTTATAACCAAACTAGACGTAATGCATTATATCAACCTGTTAGCTCCCATTTTCATTGATTACAAAATATATGGGGAATGGATCATTTAAGAGGGAAGAAATAATAAATGGTTATGTATTGCCCCTATGGCATTCAAAACTTATTACAAGCTCCCCTTGCCTCATATTTATCTCCCATCCTTGAGAGAGTGGATAAACACCCAAGACCTAAATTCAGTCCCAAACCTTGATTAATCTAAGGCTTCCATGTTTTTAGGTCCCCTAATTGTGGGATTCCTATTTTTTAATTTAGGGAGGGCATTAGGATAGCTATGACCTTATTAGATAGATCCTTTTTTTCCCCTTACAATACTTATGTAATCAAAGTCTAGGTATCTTACATCCACTGCATGTTGAGTTAGAACTTAACCCCTCCCATTGGAGACATAATAAGCCTTTTCTTGGCCAAACAATTCATAGCCATCAAGAAAAGTAAATCTAGACAATTTCATATAATGTCCTATCTCTTGGATTCATTTTTGGCCTTTGTAGATTTCCCTGACATATGAAATTGGTCCCCTAATGACAAGATCATAATCTGTCCCCACTACTCTAATTTGCATATATTCAAATATAGGAACCACATGTAATTTATCTATGATGGTGTTTTCCCAGCTATCTATGAGGAAATACCTAGTGTCCCTATGCCAAGACTCCACCCTCAAATCAAAAGTCAAGTAGAATCCATGGGGGATGTATGGTTCTATTCAGATTGCACTATAATAAGAATAAATTGAATCATGATTCAACCCTATCAATTTCCCATTCATGTCCCTAGTAATATTTCAAAGCAATATATTACTTATCAAATTATCTAAGGTGTGGATGGGATATGAAAGAAAAATATGAAGGCTCAGGTCCATCACTTTCCACTAGAAATTATGGTGATCCATAGAAATTATTTTGATTTCTAGCTAGATGACCTTAAGATGTGGGACCCCAATAATAGAGTGGCCAACCACATCCAATACAAAAAGCTCCCAAAGATTGAATACAAACATCACCCAAGTGAGGGAGATGGTATTTATACAAGGGAAAATAACTTTGAAGAGGTCATGTCTAGGAACAAAGGATACAATATCCAATTGGAGCATACGCTAGTCAAAGACAATAAGCCCTCAATAGAGAGATGGAAATTGAATCCATTGTATTATCAATTATTTCTAATACCATCTGGGATTGTTCCTCAAGAGCCATCTATTGGAGGACAATATTCTAAACCTCAACGAGTAGAATTGACAAAGCCACCCTAGGTTGGGCAACCTGAGGATATAAAAAGAAAAGGTAATGTTATGGCTAAGGAGCTAAATATAGAGCATAGACCTCATGAAGGTCCTCATACCCACACATCCCCATAGAGGTGTCTTTCCCTAGTAGAAATCATTATCATAGTTGGCTTGGAGGTAAGATAAATAGTGGAGAGTGCCCTTGTTGACATTACAACTACCTATGGTTTTGATAGGGAGGAGGATCCCTCTGATATAACAAGCAAGGATTTGATCCCACTAAATGGAGGAAAGAGTCAAGTAGAATTGGCCTTGGTTCCCTTGGCACACAAAAATAATCCTAGGTTAACCTTCACTCACCCTATCAGTGAACGTAACCTCTTCAGTGATGAGAACCCTATTTATGGACCAACCATTCTTGACTAGTTTTTTTATGGGAAATTACAAAAAAGCCCATCTCTCTCCATCATGGGCATGAACCCATGTTGGCATAGATGTCTAAGATAGTGTTAATCCATGGATATAGGACATTGTGAATAGATAAGTAGAGAGAAGGATCCAAATCCTTCATGATATATAAAGCTAGAGGATTGACACCCTAGGGGCCTATAGGATTTCAAATGTAGAAGTTATTGAGCAGCTACAATTCAAAGAATCTGACATAAAAATACATTTTAATCTTGACACATCAAGTGTTGAGATAATAGTGACAAATAAATCCACCATTAGCACTGAAGAATTCACTTTTCAAAAGGTGGAACCTTTTGTGGGCTTAACTCCGATTCAAGGATAGGTAGTAGGAGAACATCCCATCCATCAAGAGGATGTAGCTAGTTTGGTGTTAGCACAATCAAAAATGACTATGGCAACAATCCAAAGAATGAAGCAAATGATCCTAAACTTGGAGAAAGATAATTTAAGAATTTAATCTCAATTCTTGAGGACATGCTATAAGAGTTAAATAAATATTTATTGAATACATTTGAGAAATTAAATAACATCAAGCTTAGATTAAGTGCTTTAAACCATCAAGCTAAGATGGCACAAGCCTTAATCACCCAACAGTAGGATTCTCAATCTCAAATGATAGAACTCATCAAGGTGCATAGGACAAAGTAGGCCCTAGACTTCAAGATCATCAAGCTTAGACATTTAGATATCCTCATTGCAGTTTTGATGGATAAGAAAGAAGATATGATCACATAGTGTAGCAATGTCAATAACATCATCAAGGAGGATAAGGACTTAGTAACCAAAATGGAGAATCTTTTGGGGAGCCTATTGGAGAACCCTTCTCAAACCACTACTATGGACCTAATTACTAATGGAGAATTCAAGCAGAGAGTTGGTGTCCACATCCAGGGCTTTAAGGACAATCGAGGCCATTCTACCAAAGATAACCAGAAGATCCTTGACACCATCCTTACTTTAGGGAAATAGATCATGGAAGCATAATGTATCAAGGAACTCATGGCTAAGGTTGACAAGGAATTTGACACATTGTAAAATCAAGAGGAGTATTGTCTAATGAAGTCGATAGTGGATTTTTAGTTAATTAAAGAGCAATACACCAAGGTGAAATACTTCCTCAGATGGGGCTAATCAAGGGGCCCACTAATAATATAATTTGTAAAATAATATCCATTTATAATAGATATATGCTATCCTGTTAGCATATATGCTTTCCTTTTGTCAATTTTGATGTAGTAGGTCATATACATTGTAATATTTGTAATAATGATAGTTGTCCTTATCTTGCATGTGGAAATTTTGAGAATTTTAATAGATGAACTGCCTATGTTTCCTATAAATAGGTAGGGGATCACCATTTTGTAATGAGAGATCTTTATATCAATTGTATACCAAGAGCATTTAATATAACTAAGGATTTTTAAAAAGATTGTCGATAGTTTGTTAAATATCAATGTTGTCTCTCAATTGCATGTTGTCATATTAAGTTTTAAGGATTCTTCATACTTTGAGTCACATTATATATTATAGGGATATTGATTTGTGCTAATTTTATATTAACTATAAATATCTCAAGTATACTTCATTTTATTTTGTTCTGCATTTGGATGTGCTTAGGCTATTGAGACCATGGTAGTAAACATTTAAAGTAAACTTGGTTCTTACTTATTATTTTTATATTTCCTCCAAATTTTTATTGATTTGTTATGTAATATAATTTATTTTTATTTTATAACATAAATTAGTTCATGTGTGATCAAAGTAATTATAATTTTGTCATAATATTTGAGATGAAAATTTGTAATCACATTTCCTTTCTACCTTACCCCTCCCATTTCTTATTTTTTTATAAAGACTCAATTTATTTTAAATATCATTGTTAATATCCATTAATATTATTCTATAGATCATAAAATTCACAAATATCTAAATATTCAAACCCTGGTGGCTCCCAACCACTAAAATAAATAAATAGTATGGACATTTCCCATACTTTGCCTCTATTCCACCACAAACATCATTAAATTGTCACAAACTACAACTCATGCCTTGGATTTTTTAAATCCTAAAATGATAAGTGTTCATCAACACTGAAGAGCACCTGTGGTATATTTAGAAGCATCAACAGGAGGAAGACCTTTGGCACTAGAAGGAGGGCCATGAATATTTAAAGATCTTTGCTAGTTTTGGTGTATTTGGTCAAAGATAACTCTATATTTTACATGATTGTGTTTATTTTATCATAAATTGTTTAAATATTGGTCACCTTCATAGTTTTATATTTTTCTTTGGGTTTACTCAGACAAAGATTATTATTCTTTGAATACATATGCTTAATTCTAGTAAATGTGGCTTTTGGTGCTAGTAATTCATTAGTATTTGAAATTATAATGGATTATTTTAGTTAATATTGAAAATTTTTTGCTAATAAATTTTTTATTTGAGTCATAAGTTGCAAATAATGATCATCTTTGAAAAATTTAGTACATCTTTGAGCTTGTTTAGTCAAATATTGATGTCCTTTGTCCTCTTACGAGTAAATCCTTGCAAAATAAGCTTACTATACAATTTTATTATTGATTATCTATGAATATCTACCTTTATTTATCATAATTCAAATAGGATCCTTAATCCTCAAGCTAAAATTAACAAATATTAGGACTAGATCACATTGAGAGACTAGAGAACCCTTGCTCAAGTTATAATTCCATAGAAGAACTAGGAAAGACAGAGGAAGGCATAGGCATTATAAGTCTCTACCATCTTCACCCTTACAAGGGATTCCTATGTTCAATATTGATCCAAATATGTCATGGCTTGGATGTTACCCCATTAATATACAAGGTGTAATTCATGACTTACCAAGTAATCTTGAAAACTATTTGGCAATATTTAGTCCAATGGGTATTACATCTATGGAGGAGCATGTTAAATCTTTCAAAGATGTATTAAGATTGTTAAATTTTATTCATGAATATGTAGCATCAATCATCAATTGAAAAATATTAAGAGAGATACAAGTGAACCTATTAGGTCTTTTAATGCTCGATTCCAAAAGATGTTTAGTCAGATCATGGATCCACATAAACCTAATTGAAGCTTTAGCTTTGGAGGTTTACAAATATGTTTTTGACCCCATGACTTCTATATTTCTTAAAAGAGATATCCTAGTGATCATCACATTGGATCAAGATTATTTTAAATCAGTGGTTATTATTGACCAAATGTAGCCCCAATGACAAATGGCTTATTCTATCCTAAATGTTAATCCTCAAATGCCTACACTAAACATTTTCCCAAATAATAACCAAAATACTCTAGCATTAAACCAATTCCTTACCTTGAATTTACTACCTATTATCCATGCTAACCCTAATCAAAAAATAGGTTTCTTAAGCCATCAAACCACCAATGGATCTCATATCAATGATCAAAAAGATTTAGTGCCTATTAATGGCATTAACAATAGCCAAGGTCAAAAATATAAGACTCCAAAGAATGAGAATGAATCTATATTAAAAATGGTCTCAAAAATTAGCATAGACTTCTTTAAATTACAAAATAAATTTGGTAATGTTAATGAGAACCCTAGAAGGAACTTCATTTTCCAAAAGTTTAACAGGCCTGGAAATAGATTTTAGAATGATAGTTTTTAAAATAATAAAGTTAATGAGCCTTCCTCTAGCAAAAGGACTATGGATCTCAACCTCACTAATATCACCTTAACATAATATTTTAGGGTGCATGTTACCTCCAAGAATGGTGTGATTAAATGCATTGAAGTTTTTAAAGCCTTTAAAGCTTTCCAAGTGGAACTTGACACATTTGAAATGGTTTCAAATAAAGATGTTGCTACAAGTGTTTTTGAATCTAAGCCATCTGACCAAGTGTATTTGATAAAAAAAATTCAATTCCCTTTTTAAGAAGATAATGAGCCTGAGAATATATTTGAAAAGATTTAAGCATTCCATCAGTTCTTAAAGGCATATCCTCTAGTAAATAGGGAGAAAAAATACCCGCTGACCACATCTATTGCACCTAATAATTATGTGACCCCTCTAGACACTATATCAAAGAATAATCCTAACCCTTTAAAAGGATGCTCTTCCAAACCTATTATTTATCTTTCAAGAAACACTAGTTACAATATTGTGGAAGATATGAAAAGTATTAAATCCAACATCACTCTACATGAGCTGACTCAAATTATAGAATAAAGAGACTTAATCTTGGAATCCTTGTCCAAGAATCTTGGCAATCCCCCTAAGAGGGATAGTGAAAATGTAACAATGCAAGCAACCAAAGCAGAGTCCTTGTACTTCTTGATTATAGTTAAGATATTTGGGAAGAATCTCCATAATTATCTTTTAGATTCTAGAGCCTCAACCAATATCATGCCTGTCAAGATATGTGAAGAACCTGGGATAACACCAATCAAGTCTGATAGGGTGGTTACTCAATTGGATAAATCAAGAGTCAAGGTTATTATGGAGTTATTGAACGTGCATATGGAATTAGATAGTAAACCAAGGGTTCAACAATTCATTGACATATAAGTGGTGGATATTATTAATGCTTATGGATTACTCTTGAGTAGATAATGGACTAACACCTTAAATGGTTACATGTCTACTAATTTCTCTCACTTGTGGCTACATTGGAAAGGTGTGCTAAATCAGATAAGAGTAGAAAGGGAACCCATAATGAAACACATGATAATAGAATATAATGATGTCAATGAAAAGGTAAACTTCCTTGATTTTGAATTAGAATTTTTCACTTTAAAAACTACAAAGGAACCTAGTTCTAAAATCTCCCCTCCAATACTTGGCCTATGGAAGTTATATGTTGATGGTGCCAAACATAAATCAGGATCATGGGATAGTATTGTATTGATAGACCTTACAAAAAAATAATACCATACATCTTATAGGTTACAATTCCCCTGCACTAATAATTGGGTTGAGTATGAGGCTCTCATCTTAGGATTACAGCTTTCCATCAAGCACAAGGTCAAGGAACTCCTAGTTTATAGAGATTCTAAACTAGTAGTTAATAAAGTTAGGAATAATTACTAATGAAAGCTATCTTACCTTAAGAGGTATAAATTTAGAGTTTGGGACTCGGTAGAATCTTTCAATGACTTCAATATCTTGTATGTCCCCATGGAAGATAACAAAGTTGCTGATGAGCTTTCCTCTGCTGCAACTAACCTGATGCTTAATCATGATTCTCAGAACCTCGGTATTGAGTTTGTACCATGTTCCTTAGTCCTTGAAAACATAAATCACTTCCATGTTGTTAATGATGATCAACAAATTATGGATTTATTGACTAATTTTGGAGCCTTTGAAGCTCACATTATTGATGAAGATGATGACACTTTTATTGAGAGGGAACTTAATGGTAAAATCATCCAACTAAGTGATAATAAGATACCTCAAGGGATGATTTCATTAGAAAGACTATTTTATCTAGACAAGATTTTTGAAGCACCTAAGAAACCCAAGGTAAGTGGAAAGGACTATCATGTAACAAACCTTGGACCACATGATTAGCCCCAAATTGTGAATATATTGAAGGTTTGCACTAAAATGGAAAATAGAAAAGCTAGATTTGCTTAAAAAATACAAATATGTAATTACTTCGTCCTATGAAGATCTAAAAATATTTAACCCAAGGGTTATTACTCATACTATACCTCTCAAGAAGGGTTGTAAACCCTTTAGACAGAAGAAAAGCGTAGTTAATCCTATTTTATAACCCATGATCTTTAAGGAGGTCAAGAAATTATTGGATGCAAGGATTGTGTTTCCTATTAGGCATTCCACTTGGGTTGGAAACTTGGTCCCAATAAAAAAAAAGAATAGGGAAATAATATTATGTATAGATTTTAGAAACATAAATAAATCATATGAAAATGACAATTACCCCTTACATTCTCTGGACCAAGTTATCCAAGTTGTTTTAGGATCTACCATGATGTCTTCTGGATGTAGTTTTTGGATATAACTAGGTGCTTGTTGCTTCAAAATACAGGATGAAAATAGATTTTACTATTACATGAGGAATATATGCTTACAAGAGAATGCCTTTTGGATTAATTAATGTAGGGGAAAAATTTTAGAGAGCCATGGACCATGATTTCCAAGGTCAGGTGGTCAAATGCATCATCATATATATGGATGATCTCACAATATTCTCTAAGAATAGAGAAGAACATTTCATTCATTTGAGAAAAGAATTTGACAGATGTAGGAAGTATGGTGTATCTCTTAACCCCAAGAAAATCATATTCTATGTCACTAAAGGAAAATTGTTGGGGTGTGTCATTACCAAAGATGTGATCGCTTTAGATCCTTTTAGATTGGAAGCCTTTTCTAAAATCAGGTTGCCCAACAAGTGAAAATAAATAAAGTCATTCTTTGGTAAGATTAACTTTGTAAGGAAGTTTATTTTAGGCTTTACTGAGATTGTCAAACCTTTGAATGATATGCATAAGAAAGATGCTAAAATTTCCTAGAATGAAGAATCCAAGAAAGAATTTGCTAACATTAAAAGATCAATCAGTCAAGTTCTAGTCTTGATAAGTCCTAAATTTTCAAAGGACTTTTTATTTTTTTCATTTGCTTCTATATAAACCATGTCTATTTTCTTAACTCAAAAGGTTGATGGAATGACCACCCTATAGTCTTCATGAGCACCAACTTCAAAAATGTAGAGGTTAACTATTCCATCATTGATAAACAAGATTATTCCTTGGTAAAGGTAGTAAAAAATTTTAGACATTACCTCTTTAGAAACAAGGTGCATGCCATTTTACCTAACCTAGCCATAAAGCTAATGTTGAGTCAGAGTGAGTTTAGGGAAAGAAGAGGAAAGTGGTTGTGAATCTTATTAGAGTATGATATAGATATGAAAATTTCCAAATTATTGAAATGTCAAGGCTTAGTTTAGATGGTTGCCATTATTGACCCGAAATTCCATGTCATGTAAGTGGATCAATAAAACTTACAACCCAATGAATGGTATGACTATTTAATACATATTCTTATCAGAGGTAGTTGTTCCCCAGGACTAACCAAAGAATAGAAGAGAGATTTAAGGCTTAAATCATCCCATTACTTCATCAAAGATGGAGTCCTTTATATGAAAAACTTTGAAGGGATCTAATTAAAATTTGTGTTAAAATAAGAGGCCTCTCAAATCATGTCTACTTTTCGTGAAAATTTGGGTAGTGGACATCCTTCAGGGAGAACCACAACCCATATGATTCTCAGGGTTGGGTATTATTGTCCTACCCTTTTCAAAGATACACATAAACATATGAAGGAGTGTCATCCATGCTAGATATTTAGTACGAAAGGGCCAAAGGTAGCCATGCCTTTACAACCTATGATGGTGGACAAGCTTTTTACACAATGAGGATTAGACTTTGAAGGAGTGATCAACCCCAATTCTTCTGAAGGTCACAAATATGTCCTGACTACTATGGATTATTGTACCAGATGGACAAAGGTAGTAGCCACTAAGAAATGCATAATAGAAGAGGTGATTAATGACTTAGAGGATAATATTTGCACTAGATTTAGAACCCTATTTTCCTTAGTTTATGATAATGGATCTGACTTCATATCCATTGAAATGATGAAATGGGATTATTACCAAGGAATTGTACTCAAGTTTTCCTCCAATCAATATCCTTATAGAAATGGTGCTTCTGAATCCATAAACAAAAACTTGATGAAAGCCATCAAAAAATCTACTTAAGATAAACCTAGAACATGGCATAAACTCCTTAAGTTTACATTATGGGTAGATAGAACTAGGATCAAACAAGCCCTTAAGGCTTCACCATTTTTGTTAGTATATGGTCAAGAGACTATCTTTCCCATCACCTTGAAGTTTCCTACATTCACATTCATGTAAGAATACATGGAGGACAAACAAGAACTTGCTAATTCTAGGCTATTAGATATGATTCAAATGAAAGATGATAGGGAAAAGGCATTTGTATAATTCAATAGGCACCAATAAATTATGAAAATATGGTTTGATAAAAGGTCCAAAGTGAAGGTGTTTAGGTAGGGAGACCTAGTCCTCCTCTGGGATAAGGCATCGGAGCCTAAAGGCAAACATGTCACACACCTTATGGATTGGCCTATACTAAATTAAAAAAATATTAGGTAACAACACTTTTAGGTTGAAGGATCTTCAAGGAGTAGCATTTACTTTTTCCACCAATGAGAAATGCCTCAAACATTACTTTATTTCTACCTAACCAATGATCTTCGTGGAATAAATCTGTAAGATTGTTAAGGTTAGTGTAGGTAGGCTAGTTAGTTTCCTTTCTTAATTTGGTTTTCTCCTTGATGGGCTTGTATATATTTGTTTTCTTTTTCTTATTTGTTTCTTTATGTTTCATCTTTTCTACATGGTGGTGTTCCTTGGTTATAATAAAGTCTCATAGATTATCTTTGTTTAGAATTACTCAAAAGGTTTGAGTATTAGTCTTACAAAAGTGAACATGACATGGCGATAAAACATCATGATGCAACCAAAAGCATTGGCATAGATAGGTATAAGATATAAATGGTCCACAAAGATTCAAACCTTATTATGAATCAAAGCTTTGTTTTAAGAAGAATCATATGTGTATAATTTGAATTCAGTTTGTTAATTCACAGTCATGCTTACACTTAAAACACATCCTTGTCTAGGATTAAATTTTTAACTAAAGGAGAGTATCTTAAGGCTAGTACATTTGACCAAATCCTTATACCTTGTTATCCTAGATTCCAATCTATGTTAAAAACAAAAAAAAAAGAGAAAGAATCAATGTTAAATCAAAAGATACAAGGTCAGAGGTGATTTAGGCAATCTCTAATGGGGCTATAGATGCTTGGTTGGTACTGGAGTATGGCCATGAGTAGAGCAAAAGGTATCTCTACCAGGGCTATAGATTCATGGTTGGAATCAAAGAAATGCCCAAGCCTCCACTAAATTAAGAGAAAATTTTCCTACAACAATATTTAAATATGCTCAAAGTCAAATGCAATGGCCAAAAGGATATGAACCTAGATGTTATTTCTTCAAGTCTCAAGACAAATAGTAAGTGGAATCAATGCACACACTACATGTTTCTATTTTAATATCTAGGTCCAAATTTTACACATAAGAGGATTGTTTCAATCAATAATTGACTCAAGATGGTATATGTCAAAATTGGATAAAAAACTTATGTACAAGTCTAAACCAGATCCCTAGGGTCCAACATATTGTTATGTTCCCCATGTGAGTCACCATTTGTTAAGACCAACGTACCCCCATTTTTTTAACTTTTGCCAAAAGGAGACCCTTGGGAATTTTTCAAAACATCTATGTTATGGATTGAATGTGAAAGGGTTATTCTATCTTCAAATTTAAAGGCAATTTAATAAAAAAACATGAGCCTCAATGTATCTGGTTGTGATTATGTTTTATGGACTAATGTTGCTAATGATTGTCTTTGAGGTGATTAGTTACAAGTTTTATGGAGAAAGGTAGGGTTCCTGAGTAGTACACCCTAGGGGTTTGAATTTAAACATCCATACAAAAATTTTAGTGAGAAATTATATTTCATTTCGGTTATAGAAACCCTAAGTCTAACTCTATATTAAGCTTTGATTATGTTTTGTAACATGACCAAACATTAATATAAAATCAAGCCTTGGACATTTTATTCTCCCCTTTGAAACGCAAGGTCCCTTTTGGATTAACAAATTTTTTAGTAAGGTTTAAATATCTTGGTGTTTACAAGCACAAACAAAATTTTAAAGGTTGAAACCTTAATCTAAACCATTCTACATATCAGACCTTAACTTAAAGCTCACACAGTTTTGTATATTTTATGCCTCACATTAAATTTAATATTTTGATCCAAAAACATGAACCAAAGATTGCATTGAAAGGGAGACCAATTGCTATTAGGCACTCCTTTTATCATCTAGCAGTCCTCACTACCTTAGGGGGTTTGATCTAATGATGCGCATCAACCTCAAAGCCACAGGAATTATTGAGAGCCAGATGCATGTAACTTAGTCATTAGATCAAAGAAATTCCATTATATTAAATTTGACAATCTTTCTCCCATCATTTTACATCCATGAGGATGTAGTTGATGTTATCAAGCCCGTAAAATTTAACCTGGATAACTTTTCAAAGCCTAAGAAAAATGGGCATTTATAAAGATCCTTTCAAAGGAATTCTTAGAATTTTTACATAGAAATACATATCATAAAAGGCCTTAACCTAATTTAATTTGTTTTTATTAACATAAAAGGACCTTAGGAACATCATTTTAAGTCTAAGTTTATATTCTCATAAGACTGATTAAAAGGTGTGCATCTTACAGGATAGAATGATGATCGCCCAACCACTAGATTTGATCCAATGGTGCATCAAAATTGAATACTTTTCAAAGTCTTCAAAAAATTGACATGTGGTCTACCCATAGCTAGGGTAACTTATAGAGGTACATAGAGCCCCATAAGGAGGATGCATAGTAACTTACCATTCGAAGGATGAAAATCATACATGACCCACATAATAAAGATTCCCAATTAAATGACTTCAACATTTTAAAAATAAATGGAATTATCTCACCCATGAATTTTATCCAATAATTTGATGATCCCAAAGATTTTTCAAAGGCCTCGTAAACTCTACATGTCACTAACAAATGGCTAGGATAGCAATTAGAAAGAAGAAGTAACATGGGTAGGATTTGTCAGGGTGCCAATTATCATAGCCATGAACTTAAATATTAATGGACCAATCAAAACACAAGAACTAAGATTTGGATTATCAAATTGAAATAAAGAAATATTTTGAAAGATAATAGCTAGTCTGCAACTAGAATTTATGAAAATTTCCATGAAAGGCATAACGCCATGCCACATAGGCTCCATGTAATCATGGATAGTCAAAATAAAAGATCTCCTAGGCTTGAAAGGATAAAGATAATGAGAATAAGGTCCCATAAAATCTAACCCACATGAAAGATTAAGAAACTAGATATTTTCACCATTAAATCTCAAACACCATAAGCCCTCTATAAAGAAGACCCAAGTCAGCTCAATTGGTCACAAAGTAATCAAAATAGCACAAATAAACCTTGAAGCAAGTGCACTATGGAAACCTTTAGTGACAATACAAATATAATTTAGTGTCATCAATGGTGGTATTTAGGCAACATATGAAGATGGAATTATAACTTTGCCTAACTTCAGAGAGTGAGGGGAGGATCTTCAAAGACACTGAGCTGGACCTAATAGCCTTAAACATGTATGGAATGAAGAACTAGTCTAAGTTATTCTTTCTTGTGGATGAATTATAAGTAATTTCCTAGGATTAAAAGATGAATGTTAAAATTCACTAGAGATACAATGACCTAGTATTAATTCAGTTGACAGGCCTCCACCATGCTATAGCCAAACTAGAGGTAATAAATTCTATTCACCTCCTTGTTCCCATTTTCATTGATTATAAAATAGATAGGGCATGGATCATTCAAGGGGGACTCACTAATAAGGTTATGTGCATCATCCCTATGGCCTTCAAAACTTATTACAAGCTCTCATCGCCTCATATTGATCTCCCATCCTTGAGAGAGTGGACAAACACCCAAGACATAGATTTCAATCCTCACACCTTGGTTAATCCAAGGATTCCATGTTTTTAGGTCCCCTAATGGTGGGATTCCTATTGTCAAATTTAGGGAGGGCATTAGGATACCTATAAAATTACTTAAAAAAAACTTTGGTGCCCCTTCCACTACATATATAAGCAAAGTATGGGTATCTTACGTCTACTACATGATGGAGTGGAAATTAACTCCTCACATTGGAGACTAATTAGCTTTTTTTGGCCAGACAATTCATAGCTATCAAGAGAAGGACCTTCAAACAATTACATATGATGTCCTATCTCTTGGGTTCACTTTTGACCTTTGTAGATTTCCTTGGCATCCAAAATTGGTCCCCTAATGGTAGGACCATAATTTATCACCACTATTCTAAATTGAATATGTTCGAATATAAGAATCACATTCAATATATCTATGATGGTATTTTCCCAGCTATCTGTGAGGCAATCATTTTTTCCCTATGCACACACTCCACCCTCAAATTAAAAGGCAAGTAGAAGCATAGGGGGATGTATGGTTTTATTTAGATTGCACTGTAATAAGAATATAAGGAGTCATGACTCAACCCTACCAATTTCCCATTCATGTCCCTAGTAAGATTGCAAAGCAAGAGATTTCCTATTAAATTATCTAAGGTGTGGATGGGATATGCAAGAAAACTAAGAAGGCTCTTGTCCACCTCTTTCCACTACACATTGGTAAGATTTTGATCTAGGATTGGAAGTAACTAGAAATTATGGTGATCCACAAAAATTCTTTTAATTTATAGCTAGATCACCTTAAGATATGGGACCCCAGTAATAGAGTGACCAACCACATCCATGATAAAAAGGTCCCAAATATTGAATACAAACATCAACTAGGCATTGGAGATGGTATTTATATAAGGGAATATAACTTTGAAGAGGTCATATCTAGGATCAAAGGCTACAATATCTAGTTGGAGCATAGGTTGGTCAGAGACAATAAGCCCATAGGAGAGAGAGGGAAATTTCATCCCTTGCATTATCACTTGTTTCCAAGATCATCTAGGACTGATCATCAAGAGCCACCTATAGGAGGAAAATATTCTAAGCCTCAATGAGTAGAATTGACAAAGCCACCCTAGGTTGGGTAACTTGATGATATAAAAGGAAAAGGTAATGTTGTGGCTGAGGAGCTAAAGATAGAGCATAGACTTGGTGAAATTCCTCAATTCCACACATCCCCATAAAAGCCTCCTTCCCTAGTGGAAATCATTAACATGATTACCCTGGAGGTAAGATAAATAGTGGAAAGTGTCCTTGTTGACATTATAGTTGCCTATTGTTTTGATAGGGAGGAGGATCCCTCTGATGAAACAATCAAGGATTTGATCCCACTGGATGGAGGAAAGAGACAAGAAGAATTGGCCTTGGTGACCTTGGCACCTAAAAAGAAACCTAGGTTAACCTTCACTCACCTTACGAGTGAAGTTAACCTCTTTAGTGATGAGAACCATATTTATGGACCAGCTATTCCTAATTATTTTGTTTATGGGAAATTACAAAAAATCTCATCTATCTCTCCATCATGGGCCTTAACCCAAGTTGGCATAGATATATAGGATAGTGTCAAGCCATGGATCTAGGACATTGTAAAAATATAAGTACAGAGAAGGATATAAATCCTTCATGACAAATAAATGTAGAGGATTGACACCCTAGGGGCATTTGGGATTTCAAATGTAGAAGTTCCTGACTAGCTACAATTCAAGGAGTCTAACACAATAGTGCATTTCAATATTGACACATCAGGTTTTGAGATAATAGTGAAACCATTGGCACTGAGGAATTCACTTTTCAAAAGGTGGAACCTTTTGTGGGCTTAACTCCTATTCAAAGATAGGTAGTAGGAGAACATCCCATCCATCAAGAGGATGTATATAGTTTGATGTTATCACAATCAGTAATGATTGTGGCCAAAATCCAAGGAATGAATCAAATGATCCACAACTTGGAGAAAGAGAAGTAGGATTTTGAGGTTCAAGTCCTCCTCTCAATTCTTGAGGACAAATTATAGTGCTAAATAAATATTTACTAGTTACATTTGAGAATTTAAATAAAATCAGGCTTAAATTAAGTGCTTTAAACCATCAAGTTGAGATGGCACAAGCCTTAATCACCCAATGGAAAAATTCTCAAGCTTAGATGACAGAACTCATCAAGGTACATAGGACAAAGTAGGCCCTAGATTTCATGGTCATCAAGCTTAGAAATTTAGATATCCTCATCCCAATTTTGATGGATAAGAAAGAATATTTGATCACCTAGTGCAACAATGACTACAACTTCATCAAGGAAGACAAGGACCTAGTAACTAAAATGGAGAATTTTTTTTGGAGCTTGTTAGACAACCCTTCTCAAACCATTGCTATGGACCTAATCAGTGATGGAGAATTCAAGTAGAGAGTTGGTGTCTACATCTAGGGGATTAAGGACAATCAAGCCCATTTTTCCAAACATAATTATAAGATCTTTGGCACCATCCTTACTTTATGGAAACTAATCATGAAATCATAATGTATAAAGGAACTCATGGCTAAGGCTGACAAGGAATTTGACACATTCACAAATCAAGTGGAGGATTGTCTATTGAATCTTGTAGTGGATTTTGAGCTAATAAAAGAGAAATACACCAAGGTGAAAGACTTCTTATGATAGGGCTAATTGAGGGGCCCACTACCAATGTAATTTGTAAAATAATATCCCTTTATAACAAATGTATGCTATCCTATTGTCATATATGGTTCCCTTTTGTCAATTTTGATGTAGTAGATCATATATATTTTAATCTTTGTATTAAGGATAGTTGTCCTTATCCTACATGTGGATATTTGAGAAGGTTAAGTAGTAAACAACCTATGTTTCCTATAGATAGTTAGGGGGTTACCATTTTGTAAGGAGAGAGATTTAGAGCAATTGTATACCAAGTGCATTTAATATAACTAAGGAATTCTAAAAGGATTGTCGATAGTTTGTTAAATGTCAATATTATGTCTCAATTGCATGTTGGCATCTTAAGTTTGAAGTATTATTCATACTTTGAGTCACATTATCTATCATAGGACTATTGATTTGTGCTAATTCTGTATTAACTATAAAGATCTCAAGTATACTTTATTTTATTTTGCTCTACATTTGGATGTGCTTAGGCTATTTAGAATAAAATAATTAAAATTTAAAGTAAACTTGGTTCTTACTTATGATTTTTATATTTCCTCTTAAGTTTGTCTGATTTATGATGTATTCTAAGTTCATGTTATTTTATAACATAAATTATTTCATGCGTGCTCAATGTAATTAGAATTTTATCATAATGTTTGAGATGAGAATTTGCAAGCAAATTTCCTTTTTACCTTACCCTTCCCTTTTCTTATTTTTTCTAATCAAGACTCACTTTAGTTTAAGGATATTTTTTTGTATTAATTTATATTAGTATGGAAATCATTAAATTCACAAAGATCCAAAGATTCAAAACCTGGTAGATCTCAAACACTAAAATAAATAAATATTGTGGATAGTTCCCATACTCTATTTTTATTCCACCAAAAACATGACCAAATTATCAAAAACAAAAACTATACATCAGTTTTTTCAAATCCTAAAATGAGAAGTGGTCATTAACACTACGAGCAATAGGAGGAAGCTCTGCTAGCACTAGAAGGAGGGACACAAATATTTGAAGATCTTTAATAGTTTTGGTGTATTTGAACAAATACCACTCTATATTTTACATGATTGTGTTTATTTTAGCATAAATTGTGTAGATATTGGTGACCTTCATAGCTTTATATCGGTCTTTAGGTTTACTCAAACGAAAATTTATATTACTTGAATACAAATGCATAATTCAAGTAAATGTGGCTTTTGGTGCTAAGAATTCATTAGTATTTGAAATTAAAAAAACATATTCTAGTTAAAATTTACAATTATTTATTAATAATAACTTTATTTGAGTCATAATTTGTAAAGAAAAGTCATCTTTACATAATTCAACACATCTTTGATCTTGTTTAGTCAAACATTGATGTCCGTTGTCTTCTTACGAGCAAACCCTTGAAAAATAAGATTACTATACAAGTTGATTGTTAATTATCTATGAAGATATAAATTTACTCATCATCTTACAAATAGGATCCTTAATCCTCAAGCTAGAATTGTGAAGGATCAATACTAGATCATAGTCAGAGACTATATAACCCTTGTTCAAGATAGAAATCCATAAAAGAACCTAGAAAGATAGAGGAAGGCGTAGGGATTCTAAGTCTCTACCATATTCACCCTTGCAAGGGATTCTTGTGTTAAATATTCACCGATTTATGACATGGCTTGGAAGTTCCCCTATTAATATACTTGGTGTGGTTCATTACTTAACATGTAATCTTAAAAAATATTTTCCAATATTTAGTCCAACTGGTATTACAGCTATAGAGTAACATGTTAAATCTTTCAAAACTGCATTAAGATTGTTAAATGTTAGTCATGAAGATGTAGCATATAGGGTTTTTCCATTTACATTCAAAGATGTTATATATGAATGGTTCGTTAATTTTCCTCACAATTTTATTGCCTCGTGGAATAACTTTGACACTATTTTTATTGATCAATTTGGAAATACCATAAACCCCTATGTCATCTATCATTGATTCACAATTATTAAAAGAGATACAAGTGAACCTATTAGGTCCCTTAATGCTAGGTTCCAAAAGATGTTTAGTTGGACCATGGATCCATATAAACCTAATGAAGCTTTAGATCTTAAGATTTACAAAGATGCTATTGACCCCATGACTTGTGTATTTCTTAAATGAGCTATCCCAGTAATCATCACATTAGCTCAAGCTTATTCTAAAGGAGTAATTATTAATAACCAAATGCATCCCCAAGGATATATGGCTTATTCCATCCCAAATTTTTATCCTCAAATGCTTGTATTAAACCTTTTCCCAAATAATAACCAAAATACTCTAGCATTAAACTAGTTCCCTACCTTGTATGTATTACCTACGAGCCATGCTACCCCTAATTAGAACCTAGGTTTCTTGAGCCATCAAACCAAAAATGGATCTCATATCAATGGAATTAACAATAGACAAGGTCAAAACTTTGAGAATTCAAAGAATGAGAATGAGTCTATATTAAAAATGGTCTAGAAACTCATCACAAACTTCTTAAAATTATAAAATCAAGTTGGTAATGCTAATGAGAACCCTAGAAGAAACTTCACTTTCAGAAAGTTTAACAGGCCTAGAAATAGATTTTAGATGATAGTTTATATAATAATAAAGCTAATGAACCTTCCTCTAGCAAAAGGACTATGGATATCAACCCCCCTGATATTGCCTTACCAAACTACTATAGGGTGCATGCTACCTCCAAACATGGAGAGAATGGCTGCATTGAATTTTACAAAGGCTTTAAAGCTTTACAAGAGGAACTTGATGCATTTGAAATGGTTCCAAATAAATATCTTGTTGTAGGACTTTCTAAATCTAAACCATCTGACCAAGTGCATATGGTAGACACTTTTTAATTCCCTTTTCAAGAAGATAATGAGCCTAAGAATATCATTGAAGAGATTCCATCGTTCTAGTAGTTCTTGAAGATATATCCTCTAATAAATGGAGTAAAAATAGCATTGACCAGTTATACTCTACCTAAAAACTATGGGACCCCTCCAAACACTATATGAAAGAATAATGCTAAACCTCCCATAAGAAGCTTTTCCAAACCTATTGTTGATCCTTCAAGCAAAAATGGTTAAAATATTATTGAAGATATGAAAATTATTAAAGCCAACATAACTCTACCTGAGTTGACTCAAATTATAGAGCAAAGAGACTTACTCTTGGAATCCTTATCCAAGAATCGTGGCAAGCCCCATAAGAGTGATAGTGTAAATGTAATTATGCAAGCAACCAAAGTAGAGTCCCTATCTTTCTTGCTTATAGTTAGGATATCTAATAATAATATCCATAATTGTCTTTTAGATATCAGAGACTAAACCAATATCATGCCTACCAGGATATGTGAACAACTTGGGTTAACACCAATCAAATATGATAGGGTTGTTACTCAATTGGATAAATCAAGAGTCAAGGTCATTGGGGAGTTTTTGAACATTCATATGTAATTGAATAGTAAACCAAGGTTTCAATAATTCATTGACACACAAGTGGTGGATATTTCTAATGCTTATGGATTGCTCTTGAGTACAAAATAGACTAAGACCTTAAATGCTTAAATGTCTACTAATTGCTCAAACTTGTGGCTACCATGGAAAGGTGTGCTAAATTAGATAAGAGTAGAAAGGGAACCCAAAATTAAAAACATGATAATATAATACAATTCTATCAATGAAAGGGTAAGCTTCCTAGATTTTGACTAATAATTTTTCACTTTAGGAACTACAAAGGAATCTAGTTCCAATAACTCCCCTATAATGCCTAGCCTGTGGAAGTTATATGTTGACAGTGCCAAATGCAAATCATGATTAGGGGATGGTATTGTATTGATAGACCCTATAGTAAAACAATACCATGTATCTCATAGGTTAAAATTACCTTACACTAATAATTTGGTTGAGTATGAGGCTCTGATCCTAGGATTATAGCTTTCCATCAAGCACAAGGTCAAGGAACTCCTTATTTATGGAGATTCTAAACTTGTACTTAATAAAGTAAGGAACAAGTACTAGTGAAAGTTATCTTACCTTAAGAGATATAAATTTAAATATTGGGACTTGGTTGAATCTTTTGATGCCTTCAATATCTTGTCTATCCCCAAGGAATAAAACAAAGTTGCTGATGAGCTTGCCTCGGTTGCAGCTAACCTCATGCCTAATCATGATTCTTAAAACCTTAGTATTGAGCTTGTACCATGTCTGTCAGTCCTTGAAAATATAAATAAATTCTAATTTTTCAATGATGATCAATAAATTATGGATTTCTTGACTAATTCTAGAGCCTTTGAAGCTCCAATTATTGATGAAGCTAAAGACACTTTTCTTGAGATGGAACTTAATGGTAAAATTATCCAGCTAAGTGACAATAATATACCTAAAGGGATGATATTATTAGAAATACTATTTGATCCTATCAATATTTATAAAGCACATAAGCAACCCAAGGTAAGTGGTAAGGACTATCATGCAATGAACCTTGGCCCACATGATCAGTCCCAAATGGTGATATAGGGAAGGATTGCACTGAAATGGAAAATAGAAAAGCTATAGAGTTGCTTACAAAATACAAAGATGTAATTGCTTGGTCCTATTAATATATAGAAATATTTAATCCAAGGGTTATTACTCATAATATACCTCTCCAAGAGGGTTGTAAACCCTTTAGATAGAAGAAAAGACTATTTAAACCTATTTTAGAACCCATGATCTTTAAGGAGGTAAAAAAATTATTATATGAAAGGATCATGTTTCTTATTAGGAATTCCACTTGGGTTGTAAACCTAGTCACATTTAGAAAAAATAATGGGGAAATAAGATTATGTATAGATTTAAAAATTCTAAATAGAGCATCTAAAAAAGACAATTAACCCTTTCCTTTTATAGAACAAGTTATCTAAGCTATTTTAGGATCTGCCATGATGTCCTTTTTGGATGGATTTTTTGGATATAACCAAGTGCTTGTTGCTCTAGAAGATAAGATGAAAAAAATTACTACTAAATGGGGAATATATGATTACAAGAGAATGCCTTTTGGATTAATTAATGTAGGGGTAACTTTTCAGAGGGCCATGGACCATGCTTTCCAAGGTCTAGTGGGAAAATTCATCAACATATATATGGATGATCTCATAATATTCTCTAAGATGGTTTGATAAAAGGTCCAAAGTGAGTAGATGGTTTGATACAAGGTCCAAAGTGAAGGTTTTTAGGTAGGGATACCTAGTCTTCCTCTGGGACAAGGCATCAAATCATAAAGGCAAACATGTCAAGTTCACCCCCTTATGGATTGGCCTGTACCATATTGTAAAAATCTTAGGCAAAAACACTTTTAGGTTGAAGGATCTTCAAGGAGAAGAGTTTAATTTTCCCACCAATGGGCAATACCTCAACAATTACTTCATTGCTTCCCCACCAAGGGTCTTCATGGAATAAATATGTAAGATTTTTAAGCTTAGAGTAGGTAGGCTAGTTAGTTTCCTTTCTTGCTTTAATTTTGTCTTGCTAGGCTTTTATATATTTGTTTGCTTGTGCTTGTCTACTTCTTGTTATTTGTTTATTTGTGTTTCATTTTTTTTTGCTTGGTGGTATTCATTGGTTATAATAAAGTCTCATAGATTATATATGTTTAGAATTACTCACAAGGTGTGAGTATGAGTCTTACAAAAGTGAACATGAGTTGGCGATAAAGCATCATGATGCAAACAAAAGCATTGGCATAGATAAGTATAAGAGCTTAATGTTCTGAAAATATTCAAAACTTATTCTGAATCAAAGATTGGTTTTAATAAGAATCATGTGTATAATGTGAACTCAGTTTATTAATTCACATTCATGCTTACACTTAAAACACATGCTTGTCTAGGATTAAAGTATCAACTAAAGGAGAGTATCCTAAGGTGAGGGCATTTGACTAAATCTTTAAACTTGGCTATCCTATCTCCCAACCATTATTAAAAAAATAAATAGAGAAAGACTTAATGATAAATCAAAAGATACAAGGTTAGAGGTGATTTATGCAATCTGCATCGAGGCTATGGATGCCTGGCTAGTAGTGGAGCAAGGCCATGAGTGGAGCCAAAGGTATCTTTATTGGGGCTATAGGTGCCTAGCTGGTAGCAGAGAAATTTCCAAGCCTCCCCTAAATTAATATCAATTATTCCTCATAGAATATATATATATATATAGGATCAAATTCAAATGTAATGGCCAAAAGGATATGAACCTAGACATTATTTCTTGAAGTTTCATAACAAACAGTAAGTGGAATCAAAGCACATACTACATGCTTTTGTTCTAATATCCAAGTTCAAATTTTACATGTAAGAGGCTTCTTCTAACTGAGAATTGACTTAGGAAGTGGTATATGTCAAAATGGGATTAAAAAAATGTTTGTATAGGTCTAAACCAGAGCCCTGTGTTACAACATATTTCTATGTTCCCCCTATAAGTCATCATTTATTGAGACCAACATACCCACATTTTTTTGCTTTTGCTGAAAGGGGACCCTTGTGAATGTTTCAAAACATTTGTGTTATGGATTGAATGTGAAAGGGTTATTATCTATTAAAATTCAAATGCAATTCAATAAAGAAACATAAGCCTTGGTGTATCTACATGTGATTATGTTTTATAGACTAATGTTGCTAATGATTGTCTATACGGTGATGAGTTGTAGGTTGTATGGAAAAAGCTTGGGTTCTTAATCACTACACCCTAGGGATTTGAATTCAAACATCCATGGGAAAAATTTAGTGGGAAATTATATTTCATTTTGTTTATAGAAACGCTAAGTCTAAATTTATATTAAGATTCAATTATGTTTCTTAACATGACCAAACATTAATATAAAATCAAGACTTGGATCTCTTATTTTCCCCTTTAAAACTTGAGATCCCTTTTGGATTAACTAGGTTTTTATTAAGTTTTACATATCTTGGTGTTTTCAAGCACAAACAAAATTTTAAAGGTTGAAACCTTAGTCTAAATCTTTATACATATCGGGCCTTAACTTAAAGCTCACTCACTTCTATAGGTTTGACACCTTGCATTCAATTAGATATTCTGATTCAATGGTGGGAACTAAAGCTGACACTGAAAGGGAGACCAATCACTATCAGGTACTTAGATTATGATTTGATAGTCCTCACTACCTCAGGGGATTTGATTTCATAGCACGTATCAACCACAAAGCCCTAAGAATTCTTGAGAGTCTAACACATGTCACTTAGTCATTATACCAAAGCAATTCCATTGTATTAAATTTGACAAGCTTTCTCCCATCATTTTACATCCATGAGGATGTAGTTGACATTATCGAGCTCACCAAATTTAACCTAAATAACTTTTGAAAGCCTAAGAAAAATGGGAATTTCTAGAGACCCTTTTAGATGAATTCCTAGAATTTTTATATAGAAATACTTAGAATAAAATTCCTTAACCTAAGTTAATTTGTGTTTCTCAACATAAAAGGACCTTAAGAACATAATTTTAAGTCTAAGTTTACAGAGTCATAAAATTGATTAAAAGGTGTGCATCTTAAAGGATCCAACAGTTATCACTCACCTAATGGATATGATCTAATGGTGTGTCAAACTTGAATACTTTTCAATGGCTTTGTGAACTCGACACATGGCCTACCCAAGACCAAGGTAACTGATAGAGGTACATAGAGCCTTGAGATGAGGATGTGTGGTAGCTTGTCATTTGAAGGCTAAAAATCAGATGGGACTCACTTAATAAATATGCTTAATTAAATAAATTAGACCTTGTAAAAATCAATAGAGATTACTCACCAACTGGATTTGATCGAATAGCGCGATGTGCCTAAAGACTTTTCAAAGTTCTCATGAATATGACACAGCTAATGCATGGCTGGGATAGCAACTGGAAATAATAAGTAACATAGGTAAGATTTATTGGGGTGTTAAGTGGCATAGCCATGAACTTAAAGATCAAGAGACCAATAAGAACATAAGAACTTGGATTTGGATAATAAGAGTAAAATAAAGAAAGCTTTTGAAAGCCGACAACTAGTCTCCAACTAACATTTATGAAAATTACCATAAAAGGCATAGAGTCATGCCACATAGGATCCATATAATCATGGAGAGTCAAAATCAAAGATCTTCTAAGCTTAAAAATGTAGAGGGCATGAGAATAAGGTCCCATCAAATCTAAGGCACATATAATATTAAGGAACTATATATTTTCACCATTAAATCTCAAAAACATTAAGCACTCTATAAAGAAGACTTGAGTCAATGCAATTAGTCACAAATTAATCAGAATATTGTAACTACAACTTGAATCAAGTGCCTTATTGAAACATTGAATGAACTTAAAAATATGATTTAGTGTCATCAATGGTGGTGGGTAGGCAACAATGAAGATGGAATCAAAACTTTACCTAACTTTAGACATCAAGTGGTGGGTAGGCAACAATGAAGATGGAATCAAAACTTTACCTAACTTTAGACATCAAGGGGAGGATGTTCAAAGACACTGAGTTGGACATAATATCCCTAAACATGTATGGAATCACGATATGGTCCTAGTTATTATCCCTTATGGAGGAATTATAACCAATTTCCTAGGAGGAAAAGAGGAATGCCACTATGCACTAGAGATATAATGACCTAGTCTCAATTCAGTTGATAGGCCTCCATCATGTTGTAACCAAACTAGAGGTAATACATTGTATCAACCTCCTTCATCCCATTTTCATTGATTATAGAATAGATGTGGAATGGATCATTCAAGAGGGAAGAACTAAGAAGGTTTCATGCATCACCCCTATGGCATTTGAAACTTATTACAAGACACCCTTGCCTCATATTGATCTCCCATCCTTGAGAGAGTGGAAAAACACCCAAGACCTAGATTCAGTCCTCACACCTTGGTTAATATAAGGCTTCCATGTTTTTAGGTCCCCTAATGGTTTGATTCCTATTATCCAATTTAGGGAGGGTGTTAGGATATCTATGACCTTACTAAATAAAGCCTTTCATATGACTTTTACTACTTATGTAAGTAAAGTTTGGGTATCTTACATGCACTGCCTATTAGTGCAGAACTTAACCCCTCCCATTAGAGACCTAATAAGCTTTTTATTGGCCAAAAAATTCATATCCATCAGGAGAAGGACCTCCATATAATTTAATATGATGTCCTATCTCTTAGTTTCACTTTTGGCCTCTTTAGATTTCCCTAGCATCCAAAATTGGTCCCCTGATGGTAGGACCACAATATCTCACCACTACTCAAAATTAAATATATTCAAATACAAGAAACACATGAAATTTATCTATGATGGTGTTTTTTGAACTATCTATGAGGCAATCACCAATGTCCTTATCCAAACACTCTACCCTCAAATCAAAAGGCAAGTAGAAGCCATTGGGGTAGATTGCATTGTAATAAGAATTGAAGGAATCATGAATCAACCCTATTTATTGCCCATTCATTTCCCTAATAATATTTCATATCAAGAGATTTCCTATCAAATAATCCAAGGTCTGGATGGGATATGAAAGAAAAATAAGAAGGCTCAGGCCCACCCCTTTCCATTAGACATTGGCAAGATTTTGATCAAGGATTAGAAGTAACTAGAAATTATGGTGATCCACATAAATTATTTTGATTTCTAGATAGATGACCTTAAGATGTAGGACCCTAGTAATAGATTGACCAGTAATATTCAAGATAAAATGGTCCTAAGAATTGAATACAAACATTATCTAGGAGTGGGAGATAGTATTCATAAAAGGGAAAATAACTTTGAAGAGGTCATATCAAGGATCAAAGTCTACAATATGTAGTTGGAGCATAGGTTGGTCAGAGACAATAAGCCCTTAGGAGAGATATGGACATTTAATCCCTTACATTATCACTTATTTCCATAACCATCTACAACTGCTCATGAAGATCCACCTATTGGAGGATAATCTTTTATGCCTCAATGAGTAGAATTGAAAAATCTACCCCAGGTTGGGAGACATGAGGATATAAAAGGAAAAGGTAAAGTTGTGACCGAGGAGATAAATATAGAGCATAGACTAGGTGAAGGTCCTTAACCCCACACATCCCCACAGAGGCCTCCTTCCCTAGTATAAATCACTAGCATGATTACCCTAGAGGTAATAGAAATAGTGGAGAGTGCTCTTGTTGACATTACTACTGCATATGGTTCTAATAGGGAGGTAGATCCCTTTGATGTAATAAGCAAAGATTTGATCCCACTAGATAGAGGAAAGAGACAAGTAGAACTGGCCTTACTACCCTTGACACCAAAAAAGAAGCTTCGGTTAACCTTCACTCACCCTACAAGTGAAGTTAACCTCTTTAATGATGAAAAACCTATTTATGGACCAGCCATTATTAATAGGTTTGTTACGGGAAATTATAAAAAATCCCATCTCTCTCTCCATCATGGGCTTTAACTTGAGTTGGCATTGATGTGCAAGATAGTGTGAAGCCATGGATCTATGAAATTGTAAATAGAAAATTAGAGAGAAGGATTCAAATCCTTCATGATAAATAAATTGAAAGGATTGACACCCCAGGGGCTTCTAGGAGTTCAAATGTAGAAGTTCTCAAGCAGCTAAAATTCTAGGAGTCTAACACAATAATACATTGCAATCCTAACATATCAAGATTTGAGAGAATAATGACAAAGAAAGCCACCATTGGCACTAAGGAATTGAATTTTCAAAAGGTGGAACCTTTTGTGGGCTTGAATCCTATTCAAGGATAGGTAGGAGGAGAACATCCCATCTATCAGGATGATGTAGTTAGTTTTGTGTTAGCACAACTAGTAAAGACTATGGTTGAAATCCAAGGAATGAAGCAAAGGGTCTTCAACTTGGATAAAGAATAATATGGAGGCTCAAGTCCTACTCTCAATTACTAAGGACATATTACAAGTGTTGAATAAATATTTGGTGGATACATTTCAAAATTTAAAGAACATCAGGCTTAGATTAAATACTTTGAACCATCAAGTTGAGATGGCACAAGCTTTAATCACCTAATGGTAGGATTCTTGAGAGTAGATGATATAACTCGTCAAGGTGCATAGGACAAAGAGGGCCCTCAAATTCATGATCATCAACCATAGACATTTGGATATCCTCATGGTAGTTGTGATGGATAAGCAAGAATATTTGATCACTTGGTGGATCAATGTCAACAACTTCATCAAGGAAGATAAGGATCTAGTAACTAGAATTGAGAAAAATTTGGGGAGCCTTTTCGACAACCCTTATCAAACAACTTCTATGAACCTAATCAGTGATGGATAATTCAAGCTAAGAGTTGGTGTCCACATCTAGGGCATTAAGGACTATCAAGGCCATTCTACCAAGGATAATCATAAGATCCTTAACACCACCCTTAATTCAAGGAAATAGATCATGGAAGCACAATGTATCAAGGAACTCATGGCTAAGGCTTACAAGGAACTTGACACATTGGTAAATCAAGAGGAGGATTGTCTAATGAAGCCTATAGTGGATTTTGAGCTAATCAAAGAGCAATACACCAAGGTAAAAGACTTCACAAGATAGGGATAATTGAGGGGCACTCTACTAATGCAATTTGTAAAAGAATATCCCTTTGTAAAAAATATATTCAATCCTATTAGCAAAGATGGTTTCCTTTTGTCAATTTTGATGTAGTAGGTCATATACATTATAATTTTTTGTATTAAGGACATTTGTCTTTATCCTACATGTGGATATTTTGAGAAGGCTAATCAATGAACCGCTAATGTTTCCTATAAATAGATAGGGGGTTACCATTTTCTAAAGAGAGAGCTTTAGAAAAATTATATACTAGGAGCATATAATATAACTAAGGAATTTTGAAAAGATTGTCAATAGTTTGTTAAATGTCAATGATTTCTCTCAATTGCATGTTATCATCCTAACATTGAATCTTCATACTTTAAGTCACATTCTCTATCATAGGGCTATTAATTTGTGCTAATGCTAGATTAAATATAAATAACTCAAGTATAGTTATTTTTACTTTTCTCTACATTTGGATGTGCTTAGGATATTTAGACCACATTAGTAAACATTTAAAGTAAAGTTGGTTCTTACTTATGATTTTTATATTTCCTATGAAATTTCCCTAATTTGTGATGTAATGTAGGTTCATTCTATTTTATAACTTAAATTAGTTCATGTGTGCCCAAATTAATTAGAATTTTTTCATAATATTTGAGATGAGAATTTGTAATCACATTTCCTTTCTACCTTACCGTTCCCTTTTCTTTTCTTTTTATCAAGACTCACTTTATTTTGAAGGTCATTGTTAATATTCATTTAGATTAGTATGGAAATAATCAAATTCACAAATATCCAAAGACCCAAACCTTGGTGGATTTTGACCACTAAAATAAATAAATATTATGGATAGTTCCCTTAATATTCTTCTATTCCACCACATACATCATCGAATAGTCACAAACTACAACTCAAGCCTTAGATTTTTCAAATCCTAAAATGAGAAGTGTTCATCAACACTAAAGAGAACCTATGGTAAATTTAGAAGCATCAAAAATACTATTGATAAGTTTTGGAGTGCGGTCAAGAAGGTCCCAACATATGACATTGTTTGTGATGAATGTATGACATAAGTATATGAGTTAGCTAGTCATGATGTAATTGAATATCAAAAGTGTGATATAGCTAAAGTGTTGCACATAAATGTAGAATTTGAATGTTGTTAAACAACCAACTATTCTTGATGCTGGGTTTAAAAATAAAGGTGCTATTTTGAAGAATGTCATTCAGTGAAAATGGGGTTATCTTTTATGCCCCTGAAAATGAAAACATTTAGACTTCTTTTAAGTAGTAATTTGAGTGCATGAATGACATTGCAGATAATCAAACACTCCATCTTGGTAATTACAAAAATGTAGTTAAGAAATAAGTTATTTAATACTACTATAAAGGTACCAAGATCTTTTGGGATGGTCTTATCTAGATTCAAGCTCATGAGAAGAGGATTTGTTTCAACTTGTCATCCTATCACAACCTAGTAACAGTACCTTCAGGTAGATGTAAAAATTATTTTACTTCATCTTGGCCATTAAGCTAATGGAAAAGATAAAGAGATTAAGGAGTGGTAGAATTATAGAGCCACCAGTTAATGGTGAATATCTAAAACATTTCCTTGATTGAGCTCGTAATTATGTATATATTTTTATAGTGTTTTGTTTCTTTATCCTTCTAATGCTTTGTTTCCCCTCTACTTTGAACCTTATTGATACAATTCCTTTCCATTTTTTAATCTTGTGTTTTTTTTTAGATCTTATTTATCTATTTTTGTCGATCTACCTTGTTTTATGAAGCCATCATAAGTGTTGTTGATAAATTATGAAGTGTTAACTCTATGGCCTAATGGATTGGCACCTAGTCTTACATTTTAGCATTCTTTGCACATCCCTGGGTGAGAGCCAGTGTTAGTTCCCAAAATTTCATTGAAATAATTGAGCCCTTGTCAAGTAAAAATGCCTAATTTTCTAGCCCATGTACCATTTTCAAGTCTTCAGTGGAGGTGAAGTTCATGTTAAATTGGCTAAGTGTTAATTTGGTCTTTACTTAGTGTGAAATAACCCTATCTATTTCGGGAAAAATTTCTGCATAAATATTCTAAAGGATTATTTCTCTTGGAAATTTTATGCATGAAAAAATTCCAAAGGGAAATATTCTTTTACGAATTTTATGTGCACAAAAGGATCTATAAAATTTTAAATTTTTCAATAAAAATGTAATGTTCATATGTTTCGAGGAAATTATTTCAAACATTTTGTCCAAAATAATTATCCTCACAAAAGGACTAAAAACATGAATGTCTCAGATAAAATGTCTAAAATAATTATTTCAAAGATCAAAAGGCTGATTGAAGTTAAAATGTAATGGAGTAATTATCCGCAAGACCAAGTTGGTGCAACATAGAAATGCCAAAGATAGAAGTCTCGATGACCAAAAGCTCCAATATCCCTATGAGAGTGATAAGTGTCACCGTCTCGATGGGTTGCCTAATGGTCCAATGGCATGAAGGGGTCAACAAAGTCATATAAACTCTAGATGAACATGAAGAGGACATGCCTCCAATTCTCAACAAATGATCAAGTAGTGTGGCAGTCATACATATGTCAAAATTAATCTCAACCATTAAACAGGGCTTAAATTTGATGGTCATATAGATTCCATTAATAGTCACATGAATATAAAATGACATGTGTAAAAATGTCAAATTTAATCCATGATAACTATCTAGTAGGGATTAAATTTTATGGTCACATTCCTGCCAAAGATGTTTATATAGACATCAAATGGCTAGTACATGAAATTAAAAATTAAGCTAAGTGATTATCTAATGGGTTTAAATTTGATAGTCATATACCCATCAGATATGTTCATACAAATGTCAAATAATGGGCACACAGACATCAAATTTAACCCATAGTAGACATCTAGTGGCATTTTATCCATGGCAAATGGGATCAATGGTTCATTTTTGATCTTGAAAATCAAGATTGATGATGTGAGTGAGAGATAACATGTGAAAGATTTGGGCCAAATAAGGATCTACCAGTCGGTAGGAGGGTGATAAAATAGATTGATATTGACTATATAGAGTGTATAAATCCCATTATTTCTTTATGTGTCATGATCTTAAGATTTTTTTATGGAGATATAATGGCTTGTGATAAAAGATAATGTTAAATGGACATTGAAATCCTGTAGAGGTACCATGTGGCATGCTCGCATTCATCATGCATACAAGGATTTGTGTTCAGTACCTAAGAAGGTGGGAGTTTTAACAAATTTTAGGGCATATATGGCATCTTAAAAACCCTCTAATCATGATCAAGTATCCTTTGACCACTTTAGAAGGCTAGATTTTGTGATTTTATTTTGGATAAGTCTACAGTGAAATGCTCCATGGATAAAAAAAAGTTGAACCATATATGGAGACAAGTAATGTTAAAATCAATTTGAATAAAAATATTAGTGAGTATAGTGACATGGCGATGCCACATAGGCATGAAAAACACATCCAAGGACCATATGCAATGCAATTAGTGAAGTTTCCACCACTAATAACAACTTGGCAATTTGTAAATTGCAGATTTACAAGAGGGGTCTAGATTTACCCAAATACGTCAAAACTTAAAATTAATGAATTTTCCATTACAACATATATGAGGGAATACCTAAAAGGTAAAATGTGAAAAATAAAAAATGTAAAAGTGCAAAACATGAAAAACAATTTGGAGTCAAAAAGTAAAATGTTGAAAATAACATGTCTTTTGCATTTTCTCACATTTTGCTTATCCAAGATCCTCCAATGGAAGAGATATTGTAGATTTACAAGTCTAAGGTGGGAAACTAAAAATAATATCATTAAAATGGTCATGGATCTAGAATAATCCTATGACATAATTATAAGATTAGGTTATTCCATGGTATGCATAAAGGGAAGGGCAACTGTTTAGGATTGTTTAGCTATGTAAGCAAATGGTCCATGGCATATTTAAGGAGTTTAACATAAATATAAGTGGTTTGTTTTCCATCAACCACGAATATTATCCTTCCATCTCATCTAAAATCATTTCCAATAAATAAATTAAGGGTTTTATTGCAAATCCCTATCATTCCTTGTAAAGGCAGTTGCAACAATCAATTTCCTTGCAAATACATGAAGATTTCAATAATGGAAAATGATTTATTTTAGATAAGATAATCTTGTTGGGAACTTGGAAATTTTAAATTTGAAATGGGTGAAAAGTGTATAAATATAAGGCTTCTCCTTTATTAAGGAGTTTGGCTTGCCATTATGTTTGTCATTGTGTTGGTTGTTGTTGGCCTTTGCTTCTTTCCATATATAGGTTCTTATAAATTTTGGGATTATGGATATTTTGTATTTTTCCTCTCTTCCTAATTTGGTTAAAATTGTCCATTAACAATCTATAATATCATCTCTATATGTCTCCCCTACCTGACATTGAGTAGATCCAATACGCCTATCCCCATGGCAGCATTTTGAAACATTAGTGTATCTACAATTTTATTTCAAGTTAATGGAAAATAATTATGGTTATTTATTGTATCATATTAATGAAATGTAATAATGTGTTTTACAAGTTATTCTAATTAGATATTTGGGTTTGTGTTCATTAATGGTTGTCATTTTGAACATGTACCTAGGTTACAAATCCCTTTCTATAATTATACTTGGAAATATGTTGTTGAACACCTTTTAAGGGCCCCTTGGGTTCATGAATTTAGAAAGAGAAATTATTTAATATTATTTTTTAGTATATGTTCTAGGGTTTGAGGGATAATTTGGGCATTTGAATTCTATTGACACTAATAGATGTAATGTTTTGCTTGTAGTTTCCATGGCTTGCATTTTAGTTTTCCTACATATTTGTAATAAGTGATGTCATGTATGTTAAAATAATAACTATTTTTTGAAAAAATAATAGCACACCACTTACCCTTACTATTTATTATTATCAAACTATCCTACCATATCCTACCCTGTAAATGATACAATCCTTATTGCATATCATGAGAGTCATTTGACTACAAATGTAGGAAATCTTGCATACTTAGCATGTGTGTGTAGTTTGTGATTTAAATGACCTAGCACTACATTTTTCCATTAAACCAATGTTGTTGAAAATTCTTTAAAATGAAGATTATAGTCACTTTACAATCTATCTTTATTAGCTTGTATGTGATCTAGTGTATTTGTGCATTCTTTGTCATAACCCTTCCCGAGTGGAGTGTGAATTTTTTTTTTGTGCCCTAGTCATATTCATTTTTCTTTTTGCAAATAATATGCATGGAGTTATAATTGTAGAATCACTCCATGTGACAAGCTACTATGTAGGTATTCTCACCCTTGTTCAAGCAAAGCCAAAAATAGTAGGGAGATAACCATACCCTTTCTAGTTGCCTCTCAGTCATCTTTATGTTTGGTCTAGTCTTGATACCAAAGCCATCCTTGGCTATAATGACATATCATCAGGTTTGTCATCTTTATTTGTCATTTTATCTCGAGTGTACAAGGCTAAGTGTATGATCTGTACAACTGGGTACCAATAGTTATAACCATTCCATTAAATGGTGATATGAATGGATTTTTATAATGTGTATTTCATTATTACTAAAGGAAAGAGTGACATAGGTGGTGGAGATCTTAGTAATATGTTTTTCTCAATGTTATGTTTTTATTAAATTAGTATTTAATATAAGGGTTTCTTGTGGTCTTTCAAAACACTTATTGTGTTCATTTTTGTTGATAACTAGTTCAAGTTCATAATAGAAGGATCATTAAAATCCATTTACTATATTGTTGATTACTTTAAGAAATTAAAATCAATAGTAGGTGGGGTAAATTTTGGATTTTGTTAATAGTGTTTAGCTAAATGTATTCCATTTTTGCATAGGATTACAAACAACATATATGTGTTATATATAGATGTTTTATATGAATCATTAGACCACTACTTTACATCTTACTATAGTCTATTTAATTTCCTACACATTTATTGCATGTATAATACCCTTTACATTATGTATAATGGTCTGTTATTTTTCATATTGCTACATAAATTAAAGGAACTAATGAACAACCTATTGTTTGCCTTAACATGTTGTTAAAATATGTTAGCCCAACCATGAAATATGAATGAACTGGATACTTAAGGCCCTTTCATAATTTGGGATATTTAATATTGATAATGAATAATGATAATCCATTATGGTTCCTTTTTTTAAGTTACAACAATACTTGTTTTAGTGCTTATCTGAAGGGTATCTCCAAATGCTCAAGATAATACTTAGTATTGATAATGAAAAATAATAGACCATTATATAGAATGAAGGTTATATTTATTGTTTTCTTTCCTTTATATACCAAGATGAACATAGTTTTCAAAATTTTAAACATTCAAATTCCTTTAATGTATAAAGCTAGAATACAAACGCATTGAGTTGGTTTTCCTTTATGTATAATATATCTGAGAATGATATACAAAATGTAAAGGGTATTATATAAAAAATTTAATGGTGAAGATTTAGGGAATTAAAAAGAATTATTTTACATTTGTATTTGAATGTTTGACATTTTGACCCCTACTCTACTCACTAACCATATATGTAAATTCAAAATATGAATCCTATTTTTTATCCTTCAATGTAAATTTTATTCAAACACTACACTAATTTCATGCTTGATTGAATATGTATATTGCTCTATGTACTAATATTCTATTGTAATAATTATTAATACCCTATTGGTTTTTTACTTAACTATACTAGTATCACGCCCTACTATAATTCCCTATGTACTTAGTGCCCTATTGTATGATATGAGTGTGATTTTTGTTTGAAGTAGTAACTAACATTGAATGAATTATGTGTTCAATATATTCTATGGAAAACATCATAATGATATAAATTATTTAAATAAATTATGATTTGAATGAATGATTATTCCCTACATAATCATTCATTTTTTTAATTAAGAAATAATACCATCAAAATATAATAAAATATTTCCTAACTAATCATTAAATCCTTCAATCAATCAATAGTACAATGACCATAATACACCTCTGTTCTTTAGTATTAATTGTGCTAATTTAAAGCTTGGGAATGTATAATTATTTTTTATGGGCTTGAAAAAAACTTATTGTGTTCCTTTTTCTTGATAACTCAATCAATTTCATAATAATGAGTGCCCGTGGAAAACCATTGACTGTATTGTTGACTGATTGAACCCCTTCTGGAATACCTATTTGGTAGTGATTTTAGTATCTTTTTAATGTTTAATTTACTATTACTAATGGTTATGATGAACATAGGTGGTGTATAACATAGTATTATTTATCTCTAAATGTTATGTTTCTATTAACTTATTACCCATTACAATGTTTCTTGCAGGCTAGAAAAACACTTATTATGTTCATCTTTGCTCATAATTATATCAAGTGAATAATATAAGGATCATGGAAACACATTGAATTTTATTTAGTCATGGACACTAAGGGTGAGGGTAACTAAGATCATCAAGGGGTGTGGGAATTTAAAATAATGAAAACTAAAGTTCACTTCTTCTTGATTATTAAAACTTCACAACTGCTTCAGTGGAGCCCAAAACACCTTAAAAATCATAGTTAAGGTCAAAACCCATGATTTGTGCAAATAATAATAGATAGGTGCAATAAATGGGGGTAAAGTTATGGAGAAAAGGATGTGACTAGTTAAGGGGTTAACATCTACCATGGAGGTCCATACAAAAAGCACCCATTGGCTATATTGTTGATTTTTTGAAGTGATTAATGTTTTGGGGAAACACTTAGAGTTTTGTGTGAATAGTGTTTATCTAGAATACAATGGTATAGAGTTAAAATTATCTTACATATAGAATATACAACAATGATTATGCATTCAATTTATATGAATTCACTAGATTATATGTATCATTGATATTTTATTGATGAACACATGTATTTTATGATCTTATAATTTATCATACTATATGTATGTATTATATGCATCTTGAAATATGAAATTGAAGCTTTCATGTAGTTATTGGTACTCTATTCATTTTTTCCTTGTATAGGATGGCACCAGTAAAAGTACTAGAGATATGATTCGAATTGATAGGATTTGACAAAATAATTTTATACTTTTTTTCTATACTTACCAATATATATAGTGTACTAATTTTATAATAATTTTATATAGTAATTTTTTACTCTGCATTAACAAGGTATATAGTTAATAGCATAATCATATTCACATAAGAATGTTTCCATTACAATGAATAGTTCATCATAGTATCATTACTTTAGTTTAAATCAGGGGGCCAAAGACTTTAATAACGTATTCTTATAATTAGTTAAATAAAGATATATAATGTAAACCTTCATAACATATATTGTTTCCAACCATGATTCAATAAATTTAGCACTGTTAACATATATAACTCACATATTAAACCACATTCTATGTCATAATTGTTGTTGGGTCCCTTATATGCATGTTAAAGTCATATCAAGGTTTAAAAGAAACATAGAAAAGGATACTAAACCTAAATTAAAATATAAATTAATCCAATATTGTCAAACCATTAGGATCAATATAGATCACCCTTAGGAAATTGAACAAAATATTTATAGATATATCTTAGTCTTCATTATAGTGATGAAATGAGCTCTAAGATACAATACATATCAAAGGGGGATGTTCCTACATCTAATCCTTTCAATAAATTATTCAAATTATAAAATTATGTATATATTCATTTAAAGTGGTTTACTTTAGTCTTTAATTATTTTGTTGGGTATTTTTTGTAAGTGGTTTATTTTAATCTTCAATTGTTTATTAAGGGTGATTAAGGGTGAGATGCACATTTGTTTATTTTAGTCTTAAATTATTTATAATTTAAAGAGGATTTTTTATTTTTTGGAAAAGGTATCCCCATTCATGAACATGTATTGTATGCATCATATACTTTTTCATGCTCTATATAATTCAAACATGTTGGCATACATGAATGGACGAGGGAACATTTATGTGTTTATACTTTTATCTATATAATTTTTGGGTACTGTCAACATCTACATTGAAATTAATTCTAGGGTAGTGAAATTTATGGTAAAATTGATCAACTTGATATAGAATTAAGATATTTAAAATGAAGGACAAAAACACAAAAGACATGTAGCAAAAACCTCTTAAAAAGGAAATACAATAAATTTTATTTATTCACGATAAATAAGTACATAAATTTTATAATGGGAAAAGTCTCATTACTCTAAAAAATCCCATTTGTAATATAATCTGAGAACAAATTTCCACTCTCTTCTTGGTATATTATTTTGTATCTAAGAATAGTATGTCATAGCATTTGATAGTAGGTATCACATAAATATAGTGAATCTCCACAAACTGAATGATCCACCAAACATAAAACATTAAGGTGAACAATTATTCTACTCTTTTTTTCCTATCTAGCTAAACTTCCACATTGTCATCATTATCACATGAAACATGTGTGTATGTTTCTTGCTTAGAGATGATAGCATTTTCCTTTGCAAAGAAAGGACATAAAATAATATCACAATCCCATTTCATAAAAATATGAAAATTGATTGTAAAATATGATAAAAGCTTAAAAAAATGGTAAAAAAGGTAATATTGAAATATGTTAAGAAAATATATCTTATATTATAACAAAAAAATATTACCACAAATTCAACATTATCGTTATGATGATGCTTGGAATTCCACTCTTAATCCATAAGCTAATCTGAGTGTGTTAAAACTATTTAAAAAACCATCATGAATCAGTAAATGAAATCAAATCCATAAAAAAACAAACTCTATATTGTCTATGAGTAAAGTATTTTCATGTGTCAAAAAAATATCTATTCCATAAAGGGTCTATTAAAATTCTTTGAGTTTAAAATTCACCCATCCACATAGTGGGTGCCTACCCATGCCAACCATAGGTTGGAGAGTGGAATAGTGTATTTGGTTTCCAACCCAAAACATAAAAGCATATTCCTAATTTACTTTAAGAATTATATCCAATGTAGGGAAATAAAATTAGTCAAAGTAGTTATGCATTTAAAGTACTCCAATTAAACTATAATAAGATGGAGCATAGTAGACTATTACATAGAATATAAAGGGTCTTAAGCAAATAGGGAAAGATGTAGGACATTATATCCACTACAACAAGATAGACAAAAGTAGACCATTTTATATACTGATGGTCCATTGTGTACTTTTATTTATGTATAAATATGCATAATAGTAAACCATTACATAGAATGTAAAGGATATTATACATACAGGTAATATGCAAGTCATTAGACAGAGTGTAATACATGGTTTACAAAAATGAACACACTCACACTCACACACACACACAGATATATATATATATATATATATATATATATATATATATATATATATATATATATATATATATATATATAGGATGATGTCATTTGGAGGGATAAGATGGATCTATATCATGATCACTTTTTTATTGTTATTCCACTTTCAAATAATGCATTTTATCGATGAATTAGACACTCATCCTTTGAATATGAATGTAATAACTAATTCTCACATTATGTTTCATAAAGCCCAAATGCATTTTCATTATGAGCCATACATAGATGGCACGTGTAGATAATACATTGCATGCAACATAGAAAATGTGAGTAAGACAGGGTTTAAACATAAAAATCAAGAAAAGGTAGAGGTATTTTATATTTGGATCTTATCCGTACCTTACTATAACCATGTACATGTATACCTTACATTTGAATATGAACTAAGTGTTCCTCTTGCTGACCTAGCTCATATTGAGGCAATACCTATAGTCATACAAGATGACATCAACAATACCTATTTAATATATCTCCAAATAAATAAATTGAAATAAGTCTGAAATAAAAACATGAAATAATAAACTGTCATGCATTAGTAAGTGAAATCATATATATATATATATATATATATATATATATATATATATATATATATATATATACTAAATCAAACTCTATATTATCTATGTGTAAAAAGTTTTTACACTTCAATATCATACTTATTCCTCAAAGAGGCTATTAACATTCATGGAATTTAAAATGATCCCATCCATATAGTGGGTCCATACCCACCCAAACCATTGGTTGGAGATTGGAATAGTACACTCATATTTTAACCCAACACATAAAATCATATGCTTTAAGTAGTTTAAGAATGAGATCTGAATAGCATTTTGAAAGAGACAATAGATTATTGTTCACTCCAAAATTAATATTGAATGATTGAAGTATTTACAAAAATTTGATCATATTTTCATTAAACTTGTAGCTATTCAATATGAACACACTAATTTAAAAACTAATAAATTTACCATTGAAAACATAATCGACTATGCAACTATATAAATGAACTTCATTAAAATTATAAATCAGAGTGCAAGATGGGTCTAAACGTAAGAAATAATCAAAGGTAGAGGTGTCTTGGATTTGGATCTCATTTTTAGTATAATATAAGTATGTACTTGTACACCTTACGTTTGAAGTCAAATTAAGTGTTCCACTTTCTAACCTAGCATATACTAAGGAAATAAATGTAGTCATACAAAATGACATCAGTAATACATGTCCAATATATCTCAATGAAAATGTAATATAATAAATATTAAATAACATAATGTAAATGAAATAAGTTGTAGTTATTGAAAGTTCTTAATACATTGAATTAATGCTCAAATAATAATGGAAAACATAATATTAGGTATGAGTTATCATGACATTTCTTAATCATTATATCTAACCATGAAGAAAATATCCCATATGGTTGTGCCCTTCTTAGATGTTAAATTTATATTATGCATGTCCCATTTTCAAGTTTTTAGTGGAGGTAAAGCTCATGTTAAATTGGCTAAGTGTTAATTTAGTCTTTACATAGTGTGAAATAGCCCTATCTATTTTGGGAAAAATGTTCATGCAAATATTCCAAAGGCTTATTTATTTTGGACATATTGTGCATGAAAAAATTCAAAATGGCCATATTCTTTTAGTCATTTTATTTGCACAAAAGCCCTGATACAATTTTAATTTTTTTGAAAACAAAATGTAATGTTCATATGTTTCAATGAAATTATAATAGACATTTTGTCCAAAATAGTTATCCTAAAAAAAGGACTGAAAACATAAATTCCATAGACAAAATGTCCAGAATAATTATTTTCAAGATCAAAAGGTTAAATGAAGTCAAAATGCAATAGATTAATTATCCATAAGACCAAGTTTATAAAAGATAGAAATGATGAAGATAGAAGTACCAATGACCAAAAGCTCCAAGAGCCCCATGAGAGTGAGAAGTGTCACCATCTTGATAGGTTGCCTAATGGTCCAATGGCATGAATGGGTAAACAAAGTCATATAACCTCTAGATGAACATGAAGAGGACACATGTCCAACTCTAAGTGAATGACTAAGGAGTGTGATATTCACATGGATGTCAAAATTAATCTCAACCATTATACATTAGGGCTTAAATTTGATGCATGCATAGATGTCATTAACAATCATGTGAATTTCAAATGATAGGTGTAAAAATGTCAAATTTAATCCATGATAACTATCTATTGGGGATTAAATTTCATGGTCACATGCCTATCAATTTTTTTTTTGTAGACATCAAATAATGGTGCATGAATGTCAAAATTAAGCTAAGTGATTATCTATTGGGCTTAAATTTGAAGATCATATACCAATCAAATATGTTCATATGAACATCAAATTATGGGTACACATACATCAAATTTCACCCATAGTAGACATATAGTGGCATTTTATCCATGGCAAATGTGATCAATGATTGATGTTTAATCATGCAAATCAAGATCGATGGTGTGAGTGAGAGCTGACTTGTCAATTATTTAGTCCAAATAAGGATCTACCACTTGGTGTAATGGTGATACACTAGGATTATATTGACTATACATAGTGTATAAGGCCCATAATCTATTTACGTGTCATGATCTTAGTATTTTAGAATGGAGATATAATGACTTGTAATAAAAGACAATGCTAAATGAACATTGAAAGACCACAGAGCTAACATGTGTCATGCTTGCATTCATCATGCATACAAGGATCTATCATGGTCACCTAAGAAGGTGTGAATTTTAATAAATTTCAATCCAATGTGGAATCTTATTAACCCTTTGAGCATGATCAATTATCCTCTGACCACTTTCGAAGGCTAGATTTTGTGATGGTAGATTTGATAAGTCTAAAGTGAAATGCTCCATTGATAAATAAAAATTTCAATCATATATTGAGACAAGTAATGTTAAGGTAAATTTGAATAAAAATATTGGTGAGAAGAGTGACACTGTGATGCCACATAGGCATGCATGACATATTCAAAGACCCTATGCAATGTAGTTAGTGAAACTCCCACCACTGATAGTAGTTTGGCAATTTGTAAATTAAAAATTTACAAGAGGGGTTTGGATTTACCCGAATAAGTGAAAAGTTGAAAGTAATATATATTTCCATTAGAAAAATATGAGGGAATCCATAATATTTATAATGTGAAAAAAATGCAAAAATACAAAACATGAAAAATAAGTTGGAGATAAAAAGTAAAAAGTTGAAAATAACCTAAGTCTTTTGTATTTTCTCATGTTTTGCTCGTGCAAGCTCCTTCAATGAGAGAGATATTATAGGTTTCAAATTATAAAGTTTTCCACTAAAAATAATGTAATTTGAAGGGCCATGTATCTATAATAATCTTAGGACATCATTTTTATATTAGGTTATTCCATGATGTGCATAAAGGGTAGGGCAGTTGTCTAGGAGATTCCAGATGTGCAAGCAAGTGGTCCATGGCATCTTTAGGGAGTTTCCAATAAATAAAAATGTTTTTTCCTCCACCATGAATATTATATTTCCATCTCATTTGGAACCATATTTAATCAAGAAATCATTGGTTTTGTTGTAAATCCCCATCATTATTTGTAGAGGTAGTTGCAACAATCAATTTCCTTGTAAATACATGAAGATTTCAAGCATGGTAAAGGATTTATTATAGCTAAGCAAATTTTTCTAGGAATTTGGAAATTATAGATTTTAAATGG
Organism: Torreya grandis; assembly: GCA_037957365.1. Taxonomy (NCBI): domain Eukaryota; kingdom Viridiplantae; phylum Streptophyta; class Pinopsida; order Cupressales; family Taxaceae; genus Torreya; species Torreya grandis. The sequence continues at coordinate 2,084,497 of JARHVA010001900.1, read as the reverse complement.
GTGAAAAATTTATAAATATAAGGCTTATCCTCTATTAATGGGTTTGATTAGCCATTATGTTGGTCATTGTGTTGGTTGTTTTTGGCCTTTGCTTCTCTCCAACTATAGGTTCTTCTAAACTTTGGGATTATGGATGTGTGTGTATTTTACCTCTCTTACTAAGGTGGTTATAGTTTTATATCCATTATCAAGCTCTAAGAACATCTCTATATGTCTCCCTTACCTAACATTGAGCAAATCCACTATGCCTATCCCCATGGCAGCATTTTGAAACATGAACGTATGTAAGATTTTATTTCAATTTAATGGAAAGTAATTGTGGTTATTTATTGTATATTATTAATGAAACGTAATGTTTTTTTTTTAAAATTAATATAATTATATATTTGTGTTTGTGTTCATTATTGGTTGTCATTTTGAGCATGCACCTAGGTTATAAATCCCTTTCTATAGTTATACTTGGAAATATGTTGTTGAATACCTTTTAAGGGAATATTGGGTTCATTAATTTAACAAGAGAAAGTATTCAAGATTTTAGTTTTAGTGTATGTTCTAAGGTTTCATGGATAATTTAGGCATTTGAATGATATTGAAACCAATAGATGCAAAGTTTTCCTTGTAGTTTCCATGGCTTTCATTTTAGTTTTCCTGCATATTGCAATAAGTGATGTCATGTATGTTGAAATATTCCATGATGTTTGAAAAACTACTAGCACACCACCATGCACTTCTTATTTAATGTTATCAAACTATCCTACCCTATCCTACCCAATAAATGATATAATATTTATTACATATCATAAGTGTCATTTGACTACTGATGCAAAAAATCTTACATACTTAGAATGTGTTTGTAGTTTGTGATTTAAATCACCCAACACTACATTTCCATTCAACCCATGTTGTTGAAAATTCTTTAGAATGAAGATTGTATTCACTTTAGCATCTATCTTTATTAGCTTGTATGTGATCCAGTGTATTTGTGCATTTTTTTTCACAACCCTTCTCGAGTGGAGTGTACAAGTTTGGTTCTGCCCTAGTCATATTCATTTTTCTTTGTGCCAATAATATGCATTGAGGTAGAATTGCAAAATCACTCCATGTGAGTAAGCTACTCCTTAGGTCCTCTCACCCTTATTCACATAGATACAAAAATAGTAGGGAGATGGCCATACCCTTTTTAGGTGACTCTTAGTCATGTTTATGTTTGGTCTAGTCTATATGTTAAACCCATCCCTGGCTATAATGACATATCATCAGGATTATCATCTTTGTTTGTCATTATCTCTCATGTGTGCAATGCCAAGTGTATGAGGTGTACAACTAGGAACCAATAGTTATAACCATTCCATTAGTTGGTGATATGAATGGTATTTTTAATGTTCAATTTATTATTTATAATGGAAAGAATGGCATAGGTGTGGAGATCTTAGTACTATGTTTTTATCAATGTTATGTTTCTATTAACTTATCATTCAATATAAGGGTTTCTTGTGGTCTTTTAAAACACTTATTGTGTTCATTTTTGTTGGTAACTCATTTAGGTTCATAATAGAAGGATAAATAAAGTCTATTTACTATATTTTTGACTACTTGAAGCAATTAAATTAATAGTATGTGTGGTAAAGTTGGGATTTTTTAATAGTGTTTAGCTAAATGTATTCCCTTTTTGCATAGGATTATGGACAACATATATGTCTTCCATATAGATGTTTTATAAGAATCTTTGGTCCACTATTTTCCATCTTTTTATAGTCTATTTAATTCCCTACATTATTTTTTCATGTATAATTCCCTTTAAATTCTATATAATGGTCTTATTTTCCATATTGCTACATAAATTAAAGAAACTAATGAACCATGTATTATTTGCCTTAACATGTTGTTAACAGATGTTAGCCCAGCCATGAAATGTGAATGAACTAGATACATAAGGCCCTTTCATAATTTGGGATACTTAATATTGATAATGCATAATGATAATCCATTATATAGACTGATGGGTCATTGGTTCCTTTCTTTTAAGTTGCAAGAATGCTTGTTTTAGTGCTTATGTGAAGGATATCCACAAATTCTCAAGATAATACTTAGTATTGATAATGAAAAATAATAGACCATTATACAAAATGATGGATCTAGTTCATTGGTTGATTTCCTTTATATAACAAGATGAAATTTGGGGTCAGAATTCTAAACATTCAAATTCCTTTAATGTATAAAGCCAGAATAGAAACGCATTGAGTTGAGCTTACTTTATGTATAGTATATCTAAGAATGATATACTGAATGTAAAGGGTGTTATACAAGAAAATGAATGGTGAAGATTGAGGGAATTAAAAAGAATTATTTTTCAATTGTATTTGAATGTTTGACATTTTGACTGCTACTCTACTCACTAACCATGTATGTACAATCAAAATATGAAGCTTATTGGTTATACTTTAATGCAACTTTTATTCAAACACTCCACAGATTTTTTGCTTGATTTAATAAGTATATTTCCATATGTAATAATCCTCTATTGTAATATTTAGTAATGCCATATTGATTTTATACTTAACTATACTATTATCATGCCCTATTATAATTCCCTATGTACTTAGTGCCCTACCGTATCAAGTAGAGTATAGGATTGTGAGTTTTATTTGAAGTAGTAACTGACATTGAATGAATTATGTGTTTAATTAATTCTATGTATAACATCACAATTATACAATTTAATTTAATAAATTATGCTTTCAATGAATGATTATGCCCTACATAATCAATAATTATTTTAATTAGGAAATAATACCATCAAAATAAAAAAAAAATCTGTAACTAATCATTAATTCCTTCAAGAAATAAATATTACAATGAACATAATGCACCTTTGTTATTTAGTAATAATTGTGTTAATCTAAATCTTGGGCATGTATAATTGTTTTTTATGGGCTTGAAAAACACTTATTGTGTTCATTTTTCTTGATAACTCAATCAAGTTAATAATAGAGACTCCTCATGGAAAACCATTGATTGTATTATTAACTGATTGAACCCCTTATGGAATACCTATTTGATAGTGATTTTAGTATCTTTCTAATGTTTAATTTACTATTACAAATGGTTATAGTGAACATAAGTGGTGTATAACATAGTACTATTTATCTCCCAATGTTATGTTTCTATTAACTTAGTACCCATTACAAGTGTTTCTAATGGGCTTGAAAAACACTTATTGTGTTCATCTTTGTTGATAATTCTATCTATTTAATAATATAAGGACCATGGAGACACATTGAATTTTATCTAGTCATAGACACAAAGGGTGAGGGAAACTAAGCTCGTGAAGGGGTGTGGGAATTAAAAATAATGAAAACTAAAGTTTACTTCTCCTTGATTATTAAAACCTCATGAATGCTTTAGTGGGGCCCAAAAACACCTTAAAAATCATAGTTAAGGTTAAAACCCATGATTAGTCTAAATAAAAATGGCTAGGCCCAAAAAATGGGGTAAAGTGATGGAGAAAAGGATGTGAATAGTTAGGGTTTAACAACTAGTATGGAGGTCCAAAGAGCACCTAATGACTATATTGCTAATTTTTTGAAGCAATTAATGTTTTGGGAGAAGAGTTGGAGTTTTGTGTGAATAGTGTTTATCCAGAAAACCATGGTATAGATTTCAATTTTTCTTATATATAACATATACATAATGATTATACATTAAATTTATATGCATTCACTAAATTATATGTAGCATTGATATTTTATTGATGAACACAAGTATTTTATGATCTTTTACTTTATCATACTATATGTATATATTATATGCATCTTGAAATATGAAATTGAAGATTTCATATAGTTATTAAAGTTTTCATGTAGTTATTGGTACTCCATTCATTTGTTACTTGTATAGGATCATACTAATAAAAGTACTAGAGATAGGATTCAAACTGATAGGACTTGATAAACTATTTTTATACTATTGTTCTATACTTACCATTAAATAAATTGTACTAGTTTTATACTAATTTTCTATACTTATTTTTTACTCTACCTTAATATTTTATACCATTAATACCATAATCATAATCACATAAGAATGTTTCCCTTACAATGGAGAGTTCATCATAGTATCATGACTTTAGTTTCAAGTAAGGGGTCAGAGACTTTAAGAACGTATTCTTATAATTAGTTAAATAAAGATATAAAATGTAAACCTTCATAACATATAATGTTCCCAATCATGATTCAATAAATTCAGCACTGTTAACATATATAACTCACATATTAATCCACAATGAAAGTCATAATTATTGTTGTGTCCCTTACACACACGTTACAATAATATCAAGGTTTAAAGCAAACATAGACAAGGATCCTAAACCTAACTTAAAATATAAATGAATTCAATATTTTCAAATCATTAGGATCAATATAGATCACCTTTAGGCAATTGAACAAAAGATTTATGGATATATCCTAGTCTTCATTATAGTGAGGAAATGAGCTCTAAGCTACAATAAATATCAAGGGGGAATGTTTGAAGATATAATCCTTTCAATAAATTATTCAAATTTAAAAATTATTTATATTATCATTTAAAGTGGTCGACTCTAGTCTTCAATTATTTTGTTGGGTTTTTTTTGTAAGTGGTTTATTTTAATCCTCAATTGTTTATTAAGGGCAAGTGAGGGTGAGATGCACATTTGTTTATTTTAGTCTTAAATTTTTTATAATTTAAAGAGGACTTTTTTATTTTTGGGGAAGGGTATCCCCATTTAAGAACATGTATTGTATGCATCATATACTTTTTCATGCTCTATATATATCAATCATGTTGGCATACATGACTAGACAAGGAAACTTTTGTGTGTTTGTACTTTCATCTATATAATTTTTGGATACTATCAACATCTACATGGAATTGATTCCAAGGTAGTGAAATTTATGCTAAAAATGATCAAATTGATACATAATTAAGATAGTAAAATGAAGGAAAAACACACAAAGACATGTACCGAAAACCCCTTAAAAGGGAAATACAATAAATTTTATTTATTCAAGATAAATAAGTACATACATTTCCTAATGGGAAAAGTCTCATTATGTTGACGAAATTCATTTTTAATATGATATAGGAACAAATTTTCACTCTCTTCTTTATATATTCTTTTGTATATGAGAATAGTATGTTATAACATTTGATAGTATGTATCACATAAATATAGTGAATCTCCACAAAATGAATAATCCGCCAAACATAAAACATTAACGTGAACATTTCTTCTCCTCTTTTATTCATGTCGTAGCTAAAATTCCACATTGTCATCATTATCACATGAAACATGTTTGTAGGTTTCTTGCTCAGAGATGGTAATATTTTGCTATGCAAGAAAAGGACATAAAATAATATCAGAATCCCATTTCATAAAAATATGATATTTGATTTTAAAGTATGAAAATAGCTTAATAAAATGGTAAAAAAGGTAATCTCAAAATACGTTATGAAAATATATCTTATACTATTAAATAAATCTTACCATAACTTCAACATTATCGTTACGATGATGCTTTATATTCCACTCTTAATCCATAAGTTATTTAGAGTGTGTTAAAACTACTTAAATAAACCATCATAAATTAGTAAGTGAAATCAAAGCCATACCAAATAAAACTCTATATTTTCTATGAGTAAAGTATTTTTACCTATCAAAAAAATATCTATTCCTCAAAGGGTCTATTAACATTCTTTGAGTTTAAAATGCACCCATTCATATAGTGGGTCCCTACCCACCCCAACCATAGGTTGGAGAGTGCAATAGTGTATTTGTTTTCCAACCCAAAACATAAAAGCACATGCCTAAATTAGTTTAATAATTATATCCAATGTAGGGAAATAAAATTAGACAAATTAGTTAATGTATTTAAAGTAGTCATATTAAAATGTAATAGGATGGAGTATAGTAGACCATTACATAGAATATAAAGGGTATTATAAAAAAAGGCTAAGATGCAAGATATTATATCCATTGCAAAAAGATATACAAAATTAGACCATTATATATATGTATATTTATATATATATATATATATATATATATATATATATATATATGTATATATAGATATATATACATACATACATACATACATACATACATACATACATATATATATATATATATATATATATATATATATATATATATATATATATATATATATATATATATATATATATATATATATATATTTGTGTGTGTGTACGCATGCATGTGCACACACACACACACACAATTAATGTAAAGGATATGATTTTTAGCTTACCTCCAAAAAAGTGGGTAGGCATCCCTGAAGCTTTGATAGTGTTGATGTATAAAGTTAAAGTATGACTATATATCAATAAGAAAAGCTAAAGTGATGAAATTTGGATGATTTTATTTAGAGGGAGAAGTTGGATATACATCATGGTCAGTTTATTATTTTTATTCCACTTTAAAATAATACATTTTATTGATGACTTGCAAAATCATCCTTTGAATATGAATGTAATAACTAATTGTCATATGATGTTTCATAAAGCCCAACTGCATTTCCATTATGAGCCATACATAGATGGTGCTTCTAGATAATACTTGCCATGCAACATATAAAATGTGAGTAAGACAAGGTTTAAACATAATAATCATGAAAAGGTAGAGGTGTCTTAGACTTGGATCTTGTCCATACTATACTATAATCATATACATGTATACATTACATTTGAATATGAACTAAGTGTTCCACTTTCTAACTTAGTTCATACTCAGGCAACACCTGTAGTCATAAAAGATGACATCAATAATACCTATCCAATATATCTCAAAATAAATCATGTAAAATAAGTCTAAAATAAAATATTTAAAGAATAAACTATCATGCATCAATAAGTGAAATCATATTTATACTAAATTAGACTCTATATTATCTATGTGTAAAGAGTATTTACAAATCAATATCATAATTATTTCTCAACGAGTATATTAACATTAATGGAATTTAAAATGATCCCATCCATATAGTGGGTCCCTACCCACCCCAACCATTAGTTGGAGAGTGGAATAATACACTCGTATTTCAACCCAAAATATAAAAGCATATGCCTAAAGTAGTTTAAGAATGAGATCTAAATAATTTTTTGAAAGAGACAATAAATTATCATTCACTCCAAAATTAATATTCAACTATTGCAGTATTTACACAAATTTTATCATATTTTCATTAAAATTTTAGCTATTCAATATGCACGCACTAATTTAAAAACCAATAAATTTAGCATTGAAAACACAATCGACCCTACAAGTATATAAATGAACTTCATTAAACTTATAAATCAGAGTGCAAGATAGGTTTTGAACATAATAAATAATCAAAGGTAGAGGTGTCTTGGATTTGGATCTCATTTTAACTATACTATAAGTATGTACCTATACACCTTATGTTGGAATCCAAATTAAGTGTTCCACTTTCCAACCTAGCTTATACTAATGAAATAAATGTAGTCATACAAAATGAAATTATCATTACATGTCCAATATATCTCAATACAAATGTAATATAATAAATATTAAATAACATAATGTAAATGAAATATGTTGTAGTTATCCCAAGTTCTTAATACATTAAATTAATGCTCAAATATTGATGAAAAACATAATTTAGGTATGAGTCATCATGAAAATTTTTAATCATTATATCGAAGCACAAAGAAAATATCCCATATGGTTATGCCCTTATTATATGTTAAATTGATATTATTCATGTTGGATACTTCATATACCCTTACAAATAATTGAATTAATTATAGGTAACCATTGAGCATAACTAGTAGGATCATTTGACATAGATTGTCCTATGGGATATTAACCCTTAATAAAATGGAATATCACATCTAATAATCAGCCACTTTTCCCCATGTGTGTTGGGAGTAACTATTATCATTTTCTTTAGCCATGGTTATTTGAATTAACATCAGTTTTCTGCCTTAACCATGGTTATCATGTCGAATGTAGTTGTTGATTTAGCTCAGAATTGAGGATGTAATATGTGAGGGCCATCATTAGAGGGCTAATGGAATGGATGGTGTATCTAACGAGCATGTGTATGGATACTAGAAATTTACCTCCATGTTCATACTATATATTCTATCTACCCTTAGATTATCTAGTAGGTACATGGATGCCACACTGACTGTTGACCTCCACAAACCTACATGATACTCTATTTACCCTAAGAATATCTAATAGGAATATGGAGGACACACTAATAGATGACCTCTATGTGCATGTTGGATACTTCATCTACCCTTGAAACATTAAATAGGCTCATATAGGTCATGTTGATAGTTGACATACATGTACTTATTAGATTCTTCATCTAACCTCCACCTCTATCCATTATGTTGTGTCGTTATCACTTAGATGATGGGAGTGTCTTAACTAGCATGAGAGTTTGTATTTTTGGGTGATATGTCTATAGGTCCCACTAAATATTTTAAAGTTTAGTGATCATGACTGGGCTAACATATGTTAATAACATGTTAAGTAAAATAACAAAAATTAAGGAAAATAAAAATGATTAAATAAAACAATAGTTGTTAATAAAAACAACAAGGGTTAAGGGAAATGTTATTTGAAACATAAAATGCTAATATCCGTTGAATGTTAACTTATTACTTGCACACTTTTCCCTTATTTGAAGAGTATACCAGTTCTCATTTTCCACTATAATATTCATTTTCTACCTTATAGAAGTCATTTTTCATCACTCAATTTTATAATATCAATCTATAAAAGAATCTTTGGGGAGGCCTTTTTCATTGAGCATAACTAATAGTAATGTTTGGTGTGGAATTTTGTGATATATGTTTACCCAAGGATAGTCCCTATTCACATCTCTATTAACAATTTAACATTCCCTTATTAATAGTTACTTATAGAGGTCATCTATCATGCACAAATTTGGGAACATGGAAACTAATCCATCAAGTTAATAATATAAGGATCATGGAAACTAATCAATTGTATTGTTGACTACCTGAACATGATGGTATGCATGTTTGGGAATGATTTTAGGATCTTAAACTATTATGTACTTAAATTTGCATCTATATTTTGTGAATGGGATCGTGTTGATGGTGTTTATGACCATTCTCTTAAATGACAATCTGAATAGATCTTTCTAATGTTTATTTTATTATTACTAATGGAAAGAGTGACATAGGTGGTGGAGAACTTAGTACTATGTTTTCCTTAATACTATGTTTCTATGAAATTAGTATAAGGGTTTCTTGTGGTCTTTCAAAACATTTATTGTGTTATTTTTGTTTATAATTCATTAAAGTTCATAGTATAAGGATCATTAAAATATATTTACTATATTTTTTATTGCTTGAATGAATTAGCATTAATAGTAGGTGGTGCAAACGTGGGATTTTTTTAATATTGTTTATTTAAATGTATTCCTTTTTTGCATAGGATTGTGGAAAACATATATGAGTTGTATAGATATGTCATATATGAACCATTGGTTTATATAATGGTCCACTATTTTCCATCTTATTACAATCTATATAATGCCCTACATCTCACTTGCATGTATAATACCCTTTACATTTTGTATAATGGTCAACTATTGTACATCTTGCTACATAAATAAAATGAACTAATGAACTAGTTATTATTTGCCTTAACATGTTATTAACAGATGTTATCCTAGCCATGAAATGTGAACAAACTATCTCCTTAAGGCCCTTTAATGATTTTGGATATTTAATATTGATAATGAATAATGATAGGCTACTATCAAGACTAATGGGTCATTGGTTCCTTTCTTCTATGTTGCATGAATTATTATTTTAGTGATTATGAGATGGATATCACTAACTACTCAAGATAATATTTAGTATTGATAATGAACGATACTAGACCATTATAAAAAATGAGGGTATGAATTCATTGGTTTATTTTCTATATATAAAAATATTAACATTGAAGTAAATACAATAGGGGTCATAATTCTAAACATTCAAGTTCCTTTAATGTATAAATCTAGAATGTAAATGCATTGATTTGAGCTTCCTTTATACAGAGTGTATATGAAAATTATATATTAAATGTAAAGGGTATTATATAAACAAATAAATGATGAAGACTCAGGGCATTACAAATAATTATTTTTCATTTGTATTTGAATGTTTGACATGTTGACCCCTGCTCTAGTCACTAACTTTGTATGTACAATCAAAATATGAAGCCTATTAGTTGTAATTCAATGTAACTTTTATTCAAACACTCCACTAATTTCATGTTTGATTGGATGAGTATATTTTCCCTATGTAGTAATCCATTTTTGTAATACTTACAAATTCCCTATTAATTTTATACTTAACTATATTAGTATCATTCCCTATCTACTTGGTGACCTATTGTATGAGGTAGAGTATAGGAGTGAGAGTTTTGTTTGAAGTAGTATTTGACAATGAATGATTTATGCGTTCAATGAATTCTATGTAGCACATCATAATTATACAAATTATTTAAATAAATTATTCTTTGAATGAAAGACTATGGTCTATATAATCATTAATTCTTTCAAATAGGAAATAATGCCAACAAAATAAAACAAAATGTGCCCTAAATAATCATTAATTCCATTAATCAATCAATAATATACTAAACATAATAAACCTTTATTCTTCAATAATAATTATGTTATTGTGAATATTAGGCATGTATAATTGTTTGTTATGCACCTGGAAAACACTTATTGTCTTCATTTTTATTGATAACTCAATCAAGTTAAAAATAGAGAGCGCTCATGGAAAACCATTGACTATATTGCTGACTACTTGAACCCCTTAGGAAATGCCTATTTGGTAGTGATTTTATGATCTTTCTAATTGTTAATTTACTATTGATAATGGATATAATGAACATAGGTGGTGTATAACATATTACTATTTATATCCCAATGTTATGTTTCTATTAAAGTACCCATTATAAGTGTTTTTATGGGCTTGTAAAACACATATTGTGTTCATCTTTGTTCATAAATTTATCAAGTTAATAATAAAAGGATTGTGGAAACACATTAAATTTTATCTAGTAATAGACACAAAGAGTGAAGAAAACTAAGCTTGTCAAGGGGTGTATGAATTGAAAATAATAAAAACTAAAGTTTACCTCTCTTTTATTATTAGAAATCTTCATGAATGAATTGGTAGGGCCCAACAACACCTTAAAAATTATAGTTAAGGAAAAAAACCATGAATAATGCAAGCAAGCATAGCTAAGACTAACTAGAGAGGGGTAAAGTAATGGACAAAAGGATGTTACTAGTTAAGTGTTAACATCTAGCATGGTGGTCTACACAAAAAGTACCCATTGACTATATTTTTGGCTACTTTAAATAATTAATGTTTTGGGGAAAGAGTTGGAGTTTTATGTGAATAGTTTTTATCTAGAATAGAAAGGTATGGAGTTTAATTTATTTTATATATAGCATATACAACAATGATTATGCATTCACTAAATTATATGTAGCATATCCTAATTACATAAAATATCTAATGCATTGGACGGATGATTATGCCCTAAGTAATCACTAATTGCTTCAATGCTCAAGGGTTAGATATTCAATTATGATTATGTGTTGAATGAATAACTATGCCATAAACAATAAGTAATTACTTCAATCAGCTAACAATAAAGTCAACACAAAATAGTTTTAGAGAAATATTATGCTCAAGGGTTGGATACTAAATAATGCATATGAGTATAACCCATAATCATTGTTGGATATGATACATATAAAGTGATTTGAAATATATACCTTTGTATTCTATATTTATGTTGTAAATAATGTTTGGAAATTTGAGCATTATTGGGTACACATAATTAAGCATAGTTATAACCACCATCTACTTTAGATAAGATAATGATTATGCACTGAATGGTTGATTATGCACTAAGAAAACATTAATTCCTTCAAGCAGTGAATAATATAGTTAGTATAAAAAATCATAAATGATATTATGCTCAAGGGATGGATATCCATACATGGAGATAATGATTATGTGTTGAATTAATGGTTATGCCCTAATAAATCATTCATTCCTTTAATGGAGACAACAATATAGTAAGTATAAAACCATACCAAATTAATATTATGACATACAATGTTTATGCAAGTTATACAATAATGCAGATAATGATTATACATTAAATGTTAATTATAAAAACTATTCAATAATGTAGATAATGTTTATGCATTGAATGAGTAATTATGCCCTAAGTAATCATTAATTTTTTCAATCAATAAACAATAAATTAAAACCAACCTAAAGGCAATATTATTCTCAAGGTTGGGTATTAAATAATATAGACAATTATTATCTATTGTAAATAAAAAACACAAATTTATTATGCAAACTAAACTAATATGCCCTTCTCATAAATGTCACATATCTCACAAGGGTACACCATTAAAATCCTACCATCAAAGGGAATGATAAATTCGCATGTTGGGAACTACTTCTACTATTCAAAATCCAATCTCCTCATGCTTGGTTAAAATTTCTAGATTATCCATTGGATATGTAGAGTCTCAATGGTGGGCTTTGAACAAAGAACATAAAGGTTAAAAACTATTTATCAAATAATGAAAATGAAGAGGATGAGGGAAATCGACTCCTCATAATCATACATTATGCCATTATCAAGAAAGGGAAGGAGAAGTGGGGAAGAGGAGGTTCCATAGAGCTCAAGAAGTAACACAAGGTTTGAAAATAATGAAAACTAAATGAAGCTTTTTCTTTCATATTAACATTCCTTATGAATACATCGATAGGGCTTGGAGTTCTCATGGCTAAGGTAACAATGATGATTAGGTAAATGCTAGTAGATGGGAAGGAGAACATTGAAGGGTTAATAGAGAAGTGGATGAAGATCGTCTAGAGGTCAATGTCCAGTGTGGCAAATCCACACCAAATAATACTTCTATTTATGTTCAATGCCTATTACATGGCAATCCATAAAAAGGATTGTTTGGGCATTGTTTAGTATTGGCATATAATATTGAATAGAAGTGGTTTCAAGATATTAAATTTAAAAACTCTTGAATCTTAGTCCCATATGATTTTTTTCCATTTCTAAGATGTTTTAATATAAATTTATAGGTTTGTGTTTTGGCATTGTACTTGGTCCATGGAATCAAATATTTTGAATAATGGTTGTACATTATAAAATTTAAAATTATTATATAAGTTTAAAATATTCTATTATGTAATGTGTATAAAATTTTAATCTATGTCAAGGTAGGTTAAAATGTTAATGAATTATAATGTTTATGTGAAAAATAACTTATTATGTTTGGTTGTGAGAATGTTAATTAATTTGGATTTATTAAGCTAACAAAAGTTAACTTACAAATGTGATGTATGACCATAATATTAAAGAGAGCGATTCTATTATTAATATATTTTGATTTGGACATTCATTGAGTAAAGGGATGAGATGATTCATAGATATAGTTAAAATATTGACCAAGAGATAGTGACTCACTTGGGTTTTCATCCATATAGGCTATAGAATCCATCAGTTATACCTAAAAGGATGCCATACATTTATTTCATGTTTACTAATTTAACATTTTATTAAAAGGTTATTTATAATTTATAATCATAATAGTTATAGATGTGTGTAAGAAATTTTCCAAGAGGAAGACAAAGGTACTATTTGAGTGATTTCATTTCTAATATGGCTCTAATATTTTTTTCCCCATTTGAAATATTATTAATATGGATATAAAGTAGTTATATTTTTTGGAGAAATATAATTAAAAATATCTTCATGTCTAATTTGTTGAGTGCTTGTGTGTAAAATTTCCAACACGCGATAAATTTTTTTGAATTGGTTTATTTTAAAAATGCTTCCATATGATGAGATGATATAGATAATGATTATATGCCTAAAACCATCATTTCATTAAATTTAGTGATATTATAATGGACAACATAATTCAATATATCTAAAATTAGATTATAAAATCAAGGAAATCAGATTCCAATCTTATTCTACTAATTTAATTTATAGCAAGGCTCTAATATTGGTGTTAACCATCAAAAATATTATTTATATGGATACATAATGGTTCTATTTTTGTTTGGAATTGATGTAGAATCACAAATATATTCATCTCTAATTTTTTAAGTGCTTGTGGACAAAAGTTCCAACATGAGATAAAATGTTTTGAATTGGTTTATATTACAAATGCTTCCATATGTTGTATTGATATAGATAATGGATGTGACTAAAAACATCATTTCATTAAATTTGATCATATTATAATTCAGAAACATAATTCTATATAGATTAAATTGGATTATAAAATTAATGAAATCAGATTCCAATATGAATGAAAATGTATTCTCATATTGATGGAAATGAATTTCAATATAGAGGAAATCTAATTTCAATACAATGAAAATGGAATTTAATATAGATAGAAATAAATTATTATCAAATATATTAAATGTTAATATTTAAAAAATGGATTCATATAGTATGTTTTGATTCTAATATTTATCATTGACAGCAATTTTAATGTTTCATTATAAATTGAAATGTAATAGTTGTTTTGAAACTAAAAATTCCTATGGATGTAAACAGACTGATGGATTCAAAAATTATATAAAAAAAAATGCACTAGATAAATATCCTTAAGCTAAACATAATCTAAATCCAAAATTTAATAAAAAAATTTCTTGGGAAGCAAAACTGAAATGAAAGGTAGAAGAATATCATGAGATCCATCCCAATCAAGATATTTTGAATCTAGATCCCCAATTCAATCAAAGCTAAATGTTCTTCAAGACTTTCAAATGCCATGGTAGGGATGTTTTGGAAGCTCATATAAATATTGACACATTTAGGCTCTAGGCTTCCAAGTGGTGGACACCAAATGGGCACCTTGATATCTCTTCCATGAGAAATGAATTTTTCCTCAATCTATGTAACAATAAAGAAGATTGTGGAAATATTTTGGTTAGATGACCCTGGTTCATGGGTAAATTAAGACTATTCTCAAAAAATGAAATGTTGGTTTTGACATAGACCAAGAAATAATCAATATCATGCCTATATGGGTAAGGCTACAAGGACTCCCATTAGAATTATGAGATGAAGATATATTCATTAGCATCACCAAAACTATAGGATACTTAAGAGCATTTGATTCTTCCATTAAAAACAAAATCTAAATGATAGATGCAAGTTTTTATTTCAATGCTTATATGGATAAAGATCTAAAAAAATCTATCACTCTGGACTCCTCTATTGGGAATGGAATCAAAAGATAGATTATGAAAATACAACACTAAAATTGTAAGGTTGTATGAAACTAGGTCATCTAACTATGGATTTCCCAACATTCATAAAAAATGGAAAGACATTCATAATCATAAATGATTAACAATACTAGGTATGAATACCTAAAGGACCTCAATCCTCTACAAGAGAAAGTCAATCCTCTATTACCTAGATCCTAGAGAAAATCAACACATCCCAAGGTATATTCTTAGTAGAACAAAAAGTATAGAATAGAAAAGGATCACCCAAGACTAGAGACTTTGGTCATGCCATAGAAAGAGAAGTGTAATAGAGTGCAAGTTATGAACCCCATGACAAAGCAAGTAGAATTCGAGTACTCACCACATAACTTTAAGATAAAGAAAGTTATAAGTGTTGAAGAAATAGACAAGGAGTTCCCATTGGTGACTGAGGTAAGAAATTTTTAAGACATAATATCTCCTTCAAAATTCCATCATCATTTCATTAGTAGTAATAACTTTTAATTCCTCCAATTATTTGAAGAAGTAGAGGAATAAAGGGGAAATTCCCCAAACCAGTCATGATAAATAGCAAGACAAGAATAAACTTCCATCCAACAAAAAATTGCAGAAATCCAAATAGACTTAGAAACTTTATAAAGAATATAAAATTTAGTTTCTTGTCTAACTCCTAGAAATGACAACGAAAAAGAAGCATCATAACCACAGTTAAAATATACATTTGAAAATCAGCCCAATGTAAGCATTACCATAAAAAGGGGAAGGCAAAACATGACAAAATTCACAAATAAGCAAATAGACCAAGACATGGATGGACTTCAATCTAAAATACCTAAAAGGCTCCACAAAACCCTTACAAGAATTTGCTATGAAAATAATTAGCTGGAACATAAGAGGAATGAATAATAATAAATGTTTAGAGATCTTTGAAATAATAAACTCTCAATTGTCATTGAAATTCAAGAAACCAAAATGCAAGAGGATAATATTAAATAAATTAAGCATAAAGTTTGGAAAGAGGAAAATATGGCATCAATAAAATCTTCTAGAGCCTTAAGGGGCACAAATTTTTGGGATGAATGAATGATACCAAAAGAAATTATCCTAAAAAATTCTCATTATCTAGAAATCCTCTTCAAATATTATGATTCTTATAATATTTGGATCCTTTAGAATGTTTATGCCCCTAACACTCCCTCAAAATGCAAAAGAATGTGTTATAATCTCATTTCCTTTAGATCAAATTACAAATAAATTAGCCAAAACATCATTGGAGACTTTAAAACTCCCCTCTATTCATATGAAAAAAATGAGGTTCTCAAATATATTATAATAGCATAAAGGATGTATCTGACTTTATTTCCCATAATAACCTTTTTATGTGGAATTAATAGGCTCGTAATTCACTTGGACTAATAGATGTATTGGAGACAACTTGATTCAACTCTATCTCGACTGTTCTCTCATTGAATCTAGATGACTCATGATCTAATATTTCAATCTCTCCACCCTTCCTTGAATTGGATAAAACCATGATATAATTCATTTTATTATGGAAAATAACTCCAAAAAGGACAAATATCCCTTCATATTTGAATACATGTCTTTCTCTCAGCCAAAGATAAAGGAGAGGATTCAATAATGGTGGAGAATAAACACCTAAGGTAGTTCGTTGTACAAACTTTCCCAAACACTCAATTATGTCAAAACAAATATCAAAACGTTGAATCATAACGTCTTTGGAAATATGTTCTTCTAGAAGGAGAAAGTTGAAAATGATATTAAAAATCTTGAATAGAAAGTGGAAAATAAAGGAATGAATGAGGAGCTCTGCTCTAAAGACAAAATACTATTAAGCAACTACCATAACCTTGTGGCCCATGAGGAAGCTTTCTAGAGACTCAAATCAAGAGTACTTTGGGTTAAAGAGAAAGACCAAAAAATGAAACTCTTCCATATGTTTAATTTAAAACGTAAAAGCCATAATAAGATCAATAAAATCACTCATAAGAATGGATTGTTCTATCAAGAACTCACCCAGATGAAAGATGAAGTTGTTAGATACTTCATGAATTTATTTGCAAGCAACAATCCTATCAATAAGATCAAAAGTCAATATTTTCTCCCGCATGTTCCCTCTCTAATAAATGCCTCTAAAAATTCTAGTATTTAAAAAAATATTTTAACAAGGTGTTAAAGCAAAAATGTTTATTCACAACAATGACAAGGCCCCCAGGTCCGACTGATTCCCAATAGATTTCTTCCAAAAATTATGGGAAATTATTAAGGTAGACCTGGTTCAAGTTGCCAATAAAGTTTTCTCAGCATGCAAAATTTTAAGAGAGTTTAATAACACTTTTATAGCTTTGGTCCTTAAAAATACTGGTGCATCTACTCTCAAGGAATTTCATCCCATAAGCCTTGATAACTGTATCTAAAAATTTTCACAAAACTCCTAGCTCTCTACCTTTAACATTTAATGATACAAATTGTAACTCCCAACCAAGGTAGTTTTGTATAGGAAATACAAATCTAGGATTGAGTTCTTGTGGTTAATGAAACCATGCATTATATGGAAACAAGCAAGGAAGTTGGAATGATATTTAAATTTGACATGAGTAAGATATTTGATAGGGTTGACTGGCACTATTTGGATATGGTTCTATAAAATTATGGATTCCATAAACATATATGTCATCTCATTTAGAACATCATAAGCACATCATTACTCTTCATATTAGTCAATGGATCACGGATGAGTTAATTCAATAGAAAAAGAGGAATGAAATAAGGAGATCCCATATCTCCATTCCTATTCATAATTCTCACTAACCTCCTTAGTAAGAAATTACTCAAAGCTCAAATAAAAAGTTTAGTCAAAGTATTTAACTTAGCTAATGGCATTCTTCAATCTCTACATAAAAAAATTGTTTGTGATACCATTTCTATTAAAATCAATTTTATCAAACAAGCCAAAGAAGTCAAGAAAATCCTTCAAGAATATGAGGATGTTTTATGCAAAAAATCAATTTTGACAGGAGCACTCTCTTATTCATTAATACTCTTTTTCTCAAACAAATACAAATTACAAGAATAATGGGATGTTAAGTCAAACCCATACCTTCAATCTATTTTGGAATGCCTCTCATCCCTTTTAAGATGCCTACACATTTATGTAATCTTCTCATTGAACTATTGAAGAAAAAAAATTGTAGTTGGAAGGGAGTGCTATAGAAAAGTAAATGTTTTGGTCATGGGCCTAGTCATGCACTCTTATAGCTATCCAGGTCAGATTTATACTTATTTCAATAAGGTGCAAGCCTTGACTAATCCTATGGCACTAAAATTTTTACACTTGACTATTTTGGTATCACTTTACATAAGGTGCAAGACTTATGTTCTTTCCCAAAGCATACCAACATCCTCATACTAGAGTCTTATTAGTCTTTAATGGGGAATGTGAATCACACTTGCAATATTTGAGGAGATTCATAATGTGCTCCTCCTCTTCATCATCACTCATCATCTAGTGAATATATTTTTTATCATTTAGAAGCCCCATTATCCTTCCTATCATGCATGCCAAAATCCTCATGATCCTCCCTTAAAAATATATGTAGTCTCCATAGAGTCACAAAATAAGGAACTGCATGAGTTCCTCTATCTTTCCAAAACATGAAAACTCATAAATTTGAGTTGCACTAGAGGGCATCAATTTGTTTCAGATTAAGACATCAAATAATGTTGTGCACTGCTCCATTTTTTTCCTTATATGTACCATCCAATCTAGTGTTATGTCTTGCCCATGGCTTGAGTTATGGTGTTTATATTCCTTCAACTCGTAGGTGTTCAAAAAATAATTCCAATGTTCCCCTATTAATAATTTTATGGGAAATTGCATCACCTAGTAGGACATCTTCATCAATGCCTTGGTGTCAACTTATTTAATGCTAACTCCTTCCACTAGCAATGATATTATTCTTATAGTTGCCACTTTGGATGCTGTGCACACCTACTTATATACTGTTTCACCTACTATGAACCCAATCTCTTGCACTTTTTTCCCATTTTGAATATTTTAGTGTTAAATCATGGTAGGTTTGGTTTGCCAAAACATCGAATGGTTATTAGCTCTTTATAGTCATGAGGTATATGACTATACCTTTAGCCTTCAAGTTTTGTGAGCCA
The DNA here is from genome assembly GCA_037957365.1 of Torreya grandis. Lineage (NCBI taxonomy): Eukaryota > Viridiplantae > Streptophyta > Pinopsida > Cupressales > Taxaceae > Torreya > Torreya grandis. The sequence continues at coordinate 2,064,937 of JARHVA010001900.1, read as the reverse complement.
TTAATGGTTGCCTAGGAATCAAATCTCTTTTATTTTAATTGGTTCCTATAGAAATATCTCCCCATACCTCTCTACACTAGTTTTAATATGAACATAATTTCTCTTAGTTTAGATTCATTCACTTTTGGTGCCTATAGGTGCTCAAATTATCATTTTATTAGGGTATTTTGTGTTTTGGCTCTTAGTTCAGTGGTTTCACTCTAGTTTTATCTAAGTATCACATTTTCATAATGTTTTTAACCTCACCTAATCAACCACTTATTTTTTATACCCTACATTCAACTAACATCTTAATTATGGTTCATTAATGGCATGGTGGTGCCTAAACTCCTTGGGATTTACTATTGCTCATAAAATCCATAAAAGTATTCTATTATATGCACATTTAATGTAGATATTTTTTCATCTACCACCACCACATTAACTTCTCCAAATGACTTTTTGGTGAATCTGTGTACTTTAAATGGTCAATTCTCATATTGCTTTAGGTCGATGCCAGCTTGTCTTGATGATCTTCTCCTATGATTTGTTCTCTTGGTAGGAACTTTGAATTTAATATGGTAACCTGAGCATAATTCCCCACATGCACATGATTCAAACTCCTTGGTCCCATTTACTTTTTCCAACTATAATTCTATTTCAATCATGCTTGTCTATTTTGGTTGATTTCACTATTGTTTCATCTTCTTGCCTTAGCCTTTATTACCCCACATAAATCCCTTGTGTTGGCCCTCCAGTGCTTGATTCTACTATTACAATTCTCTTGTGCATGATCATGTTGCATGTATTCACTTTATCTCTTGCATATGATTATGTTGTACATCTTCACTTTTTCTCTTGCACATGATCATGTTATGCATCTTCACTTTCTTCTTTTAACCTCTAGCATGTGATAAAATGATACAACATATTTTGGTCTATCAATTCTTATGCACTAACATCTTATGCCTTTTCATCACATGTCTCTTATTTATTTTGTGTTTGGTAACCTCCTCACATAAATTTTTTTTTGTGTTTATCCCTAGGTTCTTAGAAACAAAATGGGTTTGACTTACCTGACTGGCATTATGTGAAGAAGTGCCAGAGTAGTTATTCCTTGGGCCTCTAAATGCCATTTAATCTATATATTATGCACATGGGTCTTTTGAATATTCCTCTTGAGTCTAGTGAGTTTCATGTACCTACAACTTTGATGTTTGGCCTCAGATGCTTTATAAATCTCTAGGTCTCAACTCAACTAGTTAGAATAATGTGTGAAAGGCTAGACAAAATTCTTCCTAGGGGCTTGAAATCACCCTACATCTGGGATCTAGTGCACAAGGGTTTGGTTCACTCACTTTATCTTAATTTGGATATCCTCACTCCTTCAAAAACATAGGTTTCTACACTCGGGTGACTAGAGAGCACAAGTGCTCATCTCACCTAGCTAGAATTTTGTGTGAAGTGTTAGCTAATTTTCCAAGCGAGTGTCAAAGTACTAGTTTTTCACTCTTTACACTACTACCCAAAGAATAGAACAAAACGAAAGGAATTATTTAGCTTGTGCCAAACATTATTCTGGTCATTTCAACTCAAACCAACTAGTGACCAAGAATTTAGTGTTCTCATGGCATAAGCGCCATCTTATTGCTGATATGGCTTCAATATGTTGCCATTAAAATTCCCAAGGAGCATTTTTCTAGTGAATATGCATAAGTTATATGTGTCTATCTCTAATATGTGGTAGATGATATAGGGGCCCATCCACCTTATCTATAGTTTTCTTGGGTGCTTGATATACATGGATTCATAGAGAAAAAAATGCTCCTTCTATCAACATATTATTTTTTATATACTTATCATGTTAGAGCTTCTGGTGCTCCTTTTCTTGTTGGCTCCACTTTTCTTGGGTGCATGTCTCATCTAAGTAATCCAAGTCCTCTAGCCTTGTGTTTAATGACTCTTGGTCATATAACTAATCAATGTGAATTATACATAATGATGGTACTAATAAATCCATTGGTAGAATCCCCTTGATGTGAAACACTAGTTAAAATGGTGTAGCCTTGTTCAAGTGCTTGTAGGTTGTGTGTTATGCACACAAAACTATTGACACTCAATCATCTCAATCCTTGAAACCCACGTCACATATGTTTATGAGGTACAATCCCAAGATCTTGTTGAATGCCTCAACTATGCCATTCATTTGAGGATGGTAAGTTGTTGTCTTGTGATGCACCACCATATACTCTATTAGTAGGATCCACATAGTCTCATTAATGAAGTCTTTCTCCTATCGCTAGTCAAGATAAGTGGGCACCCATACTAGCTTATGATGTTTTCCCATATGAATATTTTAGGTATGGTAGTTGTGTAGTTCTTGGTTAGTGTAACCTTAGCCCATTTGATGAAATAATTAGTGGCCACTAAAATGTACCTCCCATTTGTGCACCTTACTATGACAATAATGGGCCAAACAAATTCAATGGACCATTTCATGAATGGTACTTGGGCAATAATGGGGATGAAAGGAATCTCATCCTAGTGGTTGGGATTCCCTATGTATTGGCATATGTTGCATGCCTTAGAACAATCCTTTAGATCTTGAAATATATTTGGCTACCACAAACATGAATATAACACCGTATGTTCCATTTCATCTCTTATGTAATGAAATCTTACTATCCCATCATGAACCTCATTAAGGATGGATTCCTTTTCATTCTCCAAGATACACTGGTGCAAACCTTCATCTTAGACAAATTTATATAGTTCACTATTAATGAGATGAAAAGGGGTGTCATGAACTATGAGATATTTATCTTCTTTTATTCTCATTATTTGGGGCATATATCTTGATGTTAAAAAGGTGGCTATCTTCACCAGGTCCTCAAGGGCACATTATATTCTATACAGTTTCACATCTAGAATATCATCCTCAATTGGCATAGCTGCATTACTGGATTCTATACAAGATAAATGGTTTGGCCCTATGTTTTGATTTCCAAGCTTTACAATAATGGAGAAATAGAATTATTGAAATAGAATGATCAATATAAAAATGTGCCCAGGGAGAATAGGCTTATCAATAAGGTACGTAAGTACCTCATGATTTATGAAAAAGATGAATGGGGTCACCAACAGAGATTATCTAATTTTTTTTAGGATATAGATCATGGTGAGAGCCTCACACTTCATCATAGTATAGTTGTACCCTACATTTTTTAATTTTCTAGTCACAAAGGAAATAAGAAGATCTATTTTTCCTTCACCTGACTACACCAAGATTGTGCCAATAACATAACTAGAAGAGTAGACATGGATGTGAAATTCATTCATTTAGTCATGAAATTTTAAGATAGGCATATTATCCAATCTAATATTTATGGTCTCAAAGGCATCCTCTTGCACTCCACACTAGTAAAATTGTCCATCCTTATACAATAACTCTTCTAACAGATCTACAATCTTCACATAGATCCTTATAAATTTTATATAATATCCACAGTGGCTAAGAAAGGTGTGAATACATTTTGTATGGAAGGAGTCTAGATTTGAATGATGATGGTTATCTTTGTTGGATCGATTAACAAAACATCCTTATAGATAATGTACCTGAGTAGGGTTCTAAATGGTGTTGTGAAAATGTACTTTTTTAGGTTGAGGGATATCTAAATTTGATTTCACCTCTCAAACATTAGCCATAGGTTATCATAATGGCCTTTGATGAGGCCATACACCATCCAATCATATAGATAAAATTGGAGTACAATGTGGATGAAATATTTGAACATAATGATCACCACTATAGAAAACATGGATGGTACATTCTTGTGTCAAAAAGGCTTCATGTTATAAACAAAATAGCTTCATTTTAGTTGTAAATTTTATTAAGGGCTTGTCTTCCTCCTCAATCTAAACATGGTCGTATCTAAAGAACCCATCAATAAAGGTGTAGATTTTGAAACCTACGACACCTTCCAAGACTTCATCAGTGAATGGAGTCAAGAAAGGGTCATTAATGTAGGTGATGTTTAACATTATGTAATTAATGTAAATTCAAATGAACCCACATTTATTGATGCTTATTACCATTAGGCTTACCCACTCGAACTCTTATATATGGTAAATGACCCTTGTGGCTAGCATTACATTGATCTCTATTTTGACCTTGGCATGGAGGTTGGGATTCATCTTGTATGGGTATTTTTTGACCAGTCTTAAACTATCAATTAACTTTATGCTCATTTTACTAAGGCATGGGTGTGTACCCTTCATATACTGATAATTCCTATGGAATAAGTCTTAGAACTCCTTCAAGAGGTCTATGATGTGTGCCAACTCTAAATCTGACTAATAGGCACTTAGAGTGGCCATCTTTGGCTCTCCTTCTATGTTGAGGTCTACTTTGATGGTATTTAGTGGTACATGATATGGATAATTATTATCTTGGTGTGAGTCCTTAGCTTGTCAAGTTCCCTTTACTATCTCTAAGCAAAGATGAGTGGGGTCTTCTTAATCAAGACCATTACCATCTACTTGATGCATGAGATTTATTCTAGTAGTCAATGTTTTCTAGAAACAATCCTTCCAAATTTTATCATCTTCTTCACTTAAGTCACTATTAATCATCTATTGCTCAAATAAAATGGGGAGTGCCAACTCTTTTTCCTTGAACATATATTTCAGTCACTTGTCAAGGATGGTGATGTCCTTAAATACTACACCCCAAATTACTTATAGTAGCTCAACCAACTACAAGTTTTATGATGAAAAGGAGAAGGTGTGAAAAAAATTCTCCTTAAGGGCCTCCTAATTGGTTATCTCTTTGTATTTATTATTGACCGTGGACCCCACTCACACCCATGTCTTTAGATTCCTATAAAAGGTGTGTACCCATAAGTTCTTTGGGGTAGTCATGCTATATTCAATCCATGTCTCTTTGCATAGGCACACATGCACCATGATATTAGAGTCATCATAGTATCTAGTGATATCAAATTTCTCAGTACTCCTCTCAAATCTAGTGCAAATGGTTGAATTTAGCTTTGGCCAATTTGGAAAGTTAGACCTTTGTGCTTCCCATTAATACATGGCATTGATTCTCAACATATACACTAGTGTACCCATACTATTTGTCTCTTCGAAGATGCATGCTTCAATGTAGTGGACATACCTTTCCAATAGGTCTCTCCCTTCAAACTCTAGGAGCATTGAAAGCTTGCCTTTGCTTAGGCAGAGTACCCTCTTTCCTTTCTCCTCATGGTATAGAACACATCATTCCAGAGCATGACCAATCTAGACCTAGCTCATCATCACAAACTTTGACACCTTTACACACACTATATGACATCTATGACTAATGGATTCATGAGCCTCTTCAACCCATTGATCATAATTGACATCAATGGTGTTTGAGGTTGACTGCCCATCCTCCTAAGAAATCACTCCTTGATTAGAAGGGTGGAGATTCTTGACACCTTGCACCATAATGTTATATATGGTTGATCTCATCTTCCATATCAACACTCTCCATATAGGGGGGTCCTTGGTCACTTGAAAGGGGGATCACTACCCTTTCCTTTCAAAATGTTAAGGTCATATATCACTTATTAAAATGCATATCTACATTGTTGACATGACACCAAGGCCTTCCTAGACATGTTGCGTAGTTATCCTATTTATCCAACTCAATAACTTTGAAGTTATTATGGAATTATACACTCATAATATATGCAATGGGGTGATTTAGAATTCCAATCGGATATGCTCAGGTCTTGTTGGCCATGAAGAGTATATGGGGAGAAGGCCTCAAGGTTGGCCTACTCATATTTTTTCATGCATTATTGGTCAAGAGATTGACCTCAACATCAGTGTTAATTAACACCTCATCGATGGATAATCCATCAATAGTGGCATTCACCAAGAGATCTTGGTCATACTATATGTTATTTATATCCGAAACGTATTACACTCTTTCCATATGTGGTGTGATAACTTCAACTAAATCTAATCCTACATGTTCTAGAAGAAGGTTCTTTAATAGGGGCAATAAACTTTCTATTTATAGGAGATGTAAGATCTATATAAAATCTTCCACTTCAACCTCTTGGCCATCCTAATTTTTTTGAGGTAGCATCTTGTGCCTCTAAATCTCATGCAGATTAGAGATCTCCTTAAAGATTTTGGATCACACTCATGTCTTGCTACAGTAAATATTCTTAGAATATAGGGTCTAAATAAGGCACAAATTTGGGTTTTGACTATGTAATATGCTTAGTACATATTAACATCCCATATTCTAAGCATAACTCTAGTGTTGGTGTAACTAGTGATTGAGTGGTGAGTCCTCTCTGAGTAGTGACCTACACTTTGATTCACTCTAAGGCATGCTAGTTATGCCTTTGGAGCCCATTTTTCCTCTTTAGGCTCATGTATGATCATACCTATATCCTTGTTAGTGCCCAACCTACCTTGGGTCATATTTTTGTACAAGTCAATGAATTCCTCAACTAAATGTGGTCCTTGACAATACCCATATGTTGGATGGTTAGGTAGTAATGTTGATAGTGTTCAAACAATCTACACTTGTAACATGATCGTTGTGGGAATATTCATGTATTACATCCTCTATCTCTCCCTCTAGTGCCTCTTTAGTACCCATAACCAACATTTATTGGCCATAACCCTCATTTCCTTAGTTCTCCTACCATCTGACTATTATAATTTCCTATCATACATCTATCCCCATGTTTTTGTGCATCTCATCAATTAATAAATATTTAGTTGTGGTGTGAGTTTAGGCATTATATAACTTATAATATATGGTTGTGCTAATCTAACTAGCATATTGCAATAAAGGGAAGTTTTAAACATCATGCACCTCATGATAAACATCACAATTGAGAATTAGTGTGCCCATATTTCTTTGATGGTAGTTATTTTTATTATGACCCTCCATCTTGTGATCATTACACCATAACCTAATTCAATAATCTTGTGATGAACTAATGCTTAATATTTATATTTTAGAGGCCATAAACACAATCTACACCACCATAAATGGGTTAATGCATGTATCGACACTCTAAATCACATTAGCCTCGAGCATGGATTCAAGTTCTCATTGAGGATCTATGAATGTTTTCATTGATAATGTCATTTTGAAAGGTAATAACAATCCTCCAATGAAGCATTGTGCATGATGGGAGGGGTAAATATTATAATGGATCTTGGAAATGAGATTATTCAATCTAGTATTGTACAAGTGCATGCTCTGTGATAATCCCTAGTTGATTTATTAGAGCACAGTGATACAATGCTACTCAAAATTAGGTATATTTAACTCCTTAAAGAAGGCTTCCTAAAGGGTACCATAATCAACCATAGCCAAGTTAGGATCAAACTTCTTGTACCAAGTATAGGCACAATCAAGTAAATTTGTCACAAACTAGGTTGCCTTGTGCTCAGGTTATGTTATTCCTCAAGCATGTAATTATAATTCTCACTTTATCATATGATTTATGGCATTCTCCATGCCTTGATAATTGGGTAGGCAAATGACCATTTTATAATAAATCTAGGGATGGGGATAAATTGGTACCTAAAGTACTTGTCCTCTTAGTTTTTATTTTGGTGTTGGCGATCCAAAGCCTCTAACTACTAGGCCAAGCACTGGTCACGTGGTTATTGATGGAACCAAATAAGATCATGTCACTATAGTACTAACTAGTAGCACAGGAACACTTACTATGGGTTGTTACCTAGTCAGCATAGCTGACATTAGCTAAAACAGGGTGCTTGTGATCATGTTCTATCTAGTCAAGCTATTTCCTTGAGGTCTAGAGATATCTCCACTTAACACTTCATAAGGGATAACTTGTTTAATCATAATGTTCTGTATTTAATCTACAAAATGATCAAAGTCTAAGCCAAAACTAAGGCTAGTTGTCAATCTTATATCTTCTTATGGGGGATCAAGTGCATAAGCTTGCACCATAGGTTCAAAGGGGATAGGTGAATCCTATACATCTTCAATGGTCATGTTGTAAAGGGACCTTCAACATTTACCCATCAACTATGGAGCTTATTTCATGGCTTCAATGGCTCCTTCCTCTTAGTGTTGCTACCAGTGAAGAGATCCTTCCCCATGCCCTTCTCTCTCTATGGATCCTCTCATCACTTATAGGTTATAGATATTCTATTATTTTGTGCTTCATTTTTTTATAACTCTATCTCTTAAGCTCTCAGTTGTCAATCTACTTGTCCCCTTCCAATGCACTTCACTTACATGTCCCCTTCTTCCCAATTGCACTACTCATATGTGAGAGGACTTTATCCTTCCATCGTTATAATTTCAAAGCCATAATCCACCATCAGCTTCTTGAGTTTGATACTAATATTTGTCATAAATGTGTCTTTGGGTTAGTGTAAGAACTAATAATCTACTTCTTTAGGGTAAGATTACATTGATAATATGAACTCAAGCATATAGTTGTTCAATGACCATTTCCATCATTTATATATGGTTCTATTCCAAGTGACATTTATGTTCTCAAGCCTCTTTAGACACTCTTTCATCCACTTGATGCATTTAACATAGCTTCAACTTCTATGGGTTTCATAATCATCCTACCAAAACTACACTTGCTCCAGTAGTTCACTAAATAAAACCTCATACAAAGAATCATACACGTGCCTCTAGACCCAATTTGTTAGGTTTTTCCCTTACAATATTGATACATTAGCATAAATATATCTTCCATCTATTCTAGCCAATGCTTGATGTTCTTGAGGGAGAGTTAGATTATTATCCTGGTGCACCATTGTAGTAACAAAATTCAATAGGTCTTGACAATGGAACCAAAATGTCATAGAACCAATTTTTTAGGTTTTTCCCTTACAAGCTTGATACATTAGCATAAATATATCTTCCACCCATTCTATCTAATGCTTGATGTTCTCGAGGGAGAGTTAGAGTATTATCCTGGTGCACCATTGTAGTAACAAAATTCAATAGGTCATGACAACAGAACCAAAATTCAGGAGGTGTTTTTTCATGGGCCTATTCATGCACTTCTATATCTATCTATGTTTTATTTAGGGTTTATCAAATGAGGAGTACGACTTGACTAATCATATAGTGCTCAACATTTTACACTCAACTATGTTGGCCTCACTTATATAAGGTACAAGACTTATGTTCTCACCTAAAGTGTAGCAGATAAGGGATCAAGGTTTATGTTGAGCAAGTTGTACCATGATAAAAATATAATCTTTAATGGCTTTGTTAGTGAAACTTGTTATGGATTCATGGGTATAAGGCTTTGGGTAACCATGACTTAATAACATTTAGGACCTTAAGGGGCAATTGGGGATTTGGTTGTGGGACTTAGGTGTAGGTTTTCACTTAGTCATGGGTATAATTGTGGGGTATAGGGTGTTAAACATACAAATAAAATTTTATATCTTTGGTTCAAGGATCCTAATTAGTTACAAGAACACCATAGAAGCATTAGATTAGAATCTCATAATATCTCATCATATATACACCAAAATAAGGCATTCAATCCATAAAACCTTATCACAAAGCATTCATCATTAACAAAGTTTAACACAAATACAAATATAAGTCAATATAAACTAATAATATTCTCAAATTTAACTTCTAAAGGCCCAATGGATCATAAATGATCTTGGAAACTAAGAAGGGGAGCATCAAAATCATCTTGAACTACTTATAACACTAATGGAAACCATCTAGAATCAATTTGACAGAGCTTCAGTACTCCAATTTCTTGCTCTTTCTAATTAGACTTAGCTTCTTTTTATAGAGCTTTGAATAATCTTAGGATCATGGGGAATGAATCATGCTAATGGTTGTGTAGATGATATAGGTACATATCCCACTGTCTCCACTATATTCATCTTTGATGAGCAATCACTATCCCATGCACTCACTTCCTAATGATGATTGATTAAAAAAGGAGTTTTTAACTTCTTTTTAGCTGGTGCCATCAAATGAAAAAATGATAATTATCCAGCATGATTTATTCATGCTTAGGTATTCCCTAAGTTGGTGCAGGTCCACTACTTAGGCTGAAAAGGTGTCCAATATGGAGAAATGTTATCCCATGATGAAAAGTTCATGCTTCTAAAATGTATTCTATAGATACATCCAATATATATCATCTATTTATTAAAAATTCCTTCAATTATTATATAAAATATTGATCACATCCAAAAATGTTTCCTTTGGAATACAACATAAACAATGAAACATTTTCCCCTGGTACCTTGGGACCAAGTCACTCTACCTAATAATTTAGGTGAGATGGGAATCATAAGAGATAAAATTATGAATAAGGCTCTTTTTATAAATATGGTTTGGAGTTTTATAAATGGTTCTAATATATAGACAACTATCTGCATATCAAAATATTTTTAGCATCAATTAGATATCTCTTTTCTCATTGAAAATATTTTCACTATGGGCTCCTCCATTTGGAAACTTTTTGTCAAAGGTAAGGATATAATTCAAAAAGGATATATATGAAATATATGGAATTGAGTCAATATTATGTTCTGGGATGACCCCTAGATACTTGATCATCTAGTATCAAATTTTGAGCCTTGGTACCAAATTAGAGATCAAATACAACAACATTTCAACACAATGGTGGCAAACTATATTCAGATTCAAGGTAATAGAAGAAATTGGAATTGTCTTAAGATCACCAATGTCGTTAATGAAAATGAAATAATTATTTTAGACCTTAATATTCTTCTCTAAAGTGATCATATTCCTAACATCTTCAAAGAAAATTACCTATCATAGACTATAACTCCCAGTGGAGAATATGATGTGAGATAAGGATACAACCAAACTATCCCTCCAAAGAAGGAGATCTTCACATGTTCTAAAATATAGGACAAGGATTTAATTCTAAAAATTAATATATTTATTTTGCTTTGTATTCAAAATTAAATACTCATCCTTGATAATATGGCTAAATGGTGTCTTTTATTGGTCAACTATTGTGCTCTCTATGAGGCTGACATAGAAATTATACCCCATCGCCTCCTTCAGTGTCCTTTTGTCCCTAAGATCTAGAGTCTTCTTTTTCTAAAATCCCAAATTCATTTGATCCACCCTACTTCTCAAATTCACTTGTGGGTTTCTTGTAATTCTCCCTTTATTAATAAACATCTCAATAAAATATGGATTTTCTCTTTCCCCAACTTAATATGGAAAGTGTAAAAATAAAGAAACAATAGGATCTTTAGGGACTCTTTAAAAACTAACAAATGGGTTTCCAATAAAGTATTTAATCAAATTATATAAAATTTTAAAAACTAAAAAAGATACAAGGATCAACATCTATCTAACCATGAGGAGAACATAGCCAAAATCTATATCCCAATCCCATTGTCTATCATTGTAACAAACACTATAAGGGAAACCAAGTCATAGACTACATGGGTTACTCCAAATCAAGCATGGATTAAAATAAATTTATAATATAATTTTAAAGGAAACCCAATAATGTCCTCTGGAGGAGGATTCCTAAGAGAAGACAAGGAAAATTTGATGGCTATATATTAAGGATGAATGGATCACCTAATGAATCACAAGGTAGAAGCTCTAACAACCCTATGGGTTATCTTAGTGGCCATAGATATTAGAGTTAAAAATATACTATTTGAGGGTGAATCCATCAACATAATAAACTACCTCAATATGATCAATAAACCTACCTAGACTATTGACTACATCATAAAATAAAGCCTAGATATCAGGGAAGATTTACAATAGGTGACATTCTAGATTACCTTTCATGAAGATAATCACCTTGATGAGTTTTTTACTAATGGAGGGGTGATGGAGACATCCTAAAAAATATGGAAAAAGTATGACACTTCTCGAAATTATAGCAATAGAATCATCACAAGAGATAGAGATCATTTATCACAACAATGAATATGAAATTAGCTTCACTCTACATACAACTATGATCAATAAAAATCATAAGAATCGATTTACTAGAAAATTCACATATGAAAATTTTAAATTTTTTGAGAACAATTGAATGGACTAAATAAAAAATATCCTCTCCGATTCTTTGTTATGTTACTTAATTCTCCTACTACAATACTCTCTATAATATTTACACCCTCTACACAATGGGTAGATGTCTCAACAAAATAGAACCCATGTTTGTAGATAATATTAGAAAGGATAAAGAGGTATAAGAGATCATCAAAATAGGTGGGCTGACAAATTTCATTGAAAACATTGGCATATACAAAAAACACTTGTCAAGTAAATTTGTCAATCAATGGGAAGATTGGGTGGTCACAATAAACAATGTTTCTATTAAGATCACTGAAGGTCTCATTACCTAGGGCACATGCCTAAAAATAGAAGTCAAATTAACCAAATTTAGTAGAGATTAGAAGAGAGGGAAAACTTATTGAAATAAAATGATCATGTGCTTAAATACATTGGGGGATTGTTGAGAACAAACGTCCCAAAACCCTTTGATAGAGTTGCAGAACAAATGATGAGGTATGTGACCTTGGATGGAAGGTATCCTCTTGTGAATTATTCATGTTTACCAGTTCTAAATTATTTATGACATATTAATCCATTAAGTCTCCCATTTTATATCCTACATTATCTTGAATCCTTGATATAAGAAGTCAATATGGGCAAGAAAATAGATCCTCTTCACCAAGCTATAAATTTCCTAATTGACAAGTTATTCTAATCCTTAAATCCTATCTCCCCCATAATTCCAAAAATAGAGAAGCCTAAACCTTAAAACATCATTCCTCATATAATGCTTATAATTTCATCCAAACTCTTGACCTCCTTTGAGAATTATAAAGGACCCACCTTAATTGATAGTGACCAAAATGAGCAATAATTTCTTCCCAGTCAAGAATAAAAAGTATATAAAAAGAGTTTTTGAACCCTTGTCAGACATTCCACAAAAATCAAGACAAAAAAAAATATGAAAAAATTTATGACCCCTCCACTTTTCTCTCTATCATCAACCTTCCCCTGCTCACACTTCCCCCTACTCCCACTCCTCTCTCCACCTCACATGATCTTGATGAAAGTAGCAAATTAGAATAAATTTACAAAGTAATAAAAATGCTAAAATAAATTATCCTTACCTTTTTCATTTCTAAACGGATAATTTTTGAGAAGCCTAGTCCCACCCCAACCCCATGTAAACAAAACCCCTTCTTGAATTGAAGGAACTCATGGAAGAGCATAAATAACAAACTAGACTTAGTAAAATTGAAGATAAGGTGGATTTGCACAAATATATCATGCATTAGTTCTTAAAAGACCAAAAAAATTTCAAAGTGTAAATCAATAATCTCAATTTAAATGATGGTATTTATTATACAAATTTTGACCTAGAAGTTACTTCAAATTTCCAAAATATCAAGGAAAGATTGTTCACTCTAGAAAAAGAAAAAGAATCTCTCAATGAAAATCTTATCATGATTGTGAATTATAGGATGCCCGTAAATCCCTCACCAAAATAAAAAATTAAAATGATAATAATCTAAAAATTGACAAAAAGATGAAGGACATTGCAGTGGAGAATGTTGAGATACAAACTAGTAAAATATAAAATCTCCCACTGGAAAATCTCACTCATAATTAGAATAAGGCATATGAAAAATGGATGAGACCTAGAATTTAACTAGTTACTTTTATGATATAATTCTACTAATTTTTGGCCATCTATTATATTTTTTCCATCTTGGCATGCTTATTGTAATATATGGTTTCAAGACCACAAATTCTTCCTTTTTGTAAAGGGTAGGGTCCCTCATTAAAACCATCTTTTACCAATACTAAAAACAATTACTAATTTTATAATTTTATTTTGTGTAATTTATGGAAACCCATACAACATCATATAATTAACATCAATTTAATTAGTTACGAATTATTGAGAAATTGGTATCCTTAACAATACTATTTTCCAAAGAATAATATTTAAAACTTAACAACTACTAGGTTTTGAAAAAAAACATAACATCTATAAAATAATATATTGAACCTATTGATCTCTACGGTATTGACTTAATTATGTGTGAAATTTTATAAAACCCATATAACTTAATATAACTAAAATCAATAATATTAATTTCAAATATTTAGAACCTAATGGCCACTAAGTTCTGAATAGTTTTTATTATTGTCAATTTGTTTGGAACCTACTTGTTGTTAGGTTATGAAAAAAGTTGTTAATACCATAAAAAAATATACGTGAATTTCATGGAAACCCATTTAACATCATATAAATAACGTCAATAATATCAATTAAAATTTATTATAACCTCACATACGCTAGGTTCCTAATAATTATTATGATTTTTTGAAGGATGTCCAAATCTAGTAGTTACCATGTTCTAAAAAACTATTATTAATATCAAAATATATTTCAAACCTAGTTGCTCATCAAACATATTAACAAATATATTACTTATTTTTAATAATAATCTCATAGAACCTATCCATCAATAGGTTCAAGCAAACACTATGATGGAAGAATAATTAAAACTAGTGACATCAATTACAATGTATTTAAACCTAGCAGACGTTAGATGCAAACAAAAAATATTGTTATTGAAAGATTCTTTTAACATAACATCTTTGTTTTTGTAACAACTATTATTATCATTGAAGGATACTTATAGCATAATGAGTTATAGTTTTCCATCAAACTTAATTATAAATATCAAATCCAATTTTAATAATAATTTTGTGGAAACTAGTACACCGTCAATAGTTAATGTGGTTGATATCAATAATAAAAAATTAAACTTAGTGGTCATTAGGTTCCAAATAATTATTACAATAATTACAAAATATTATTGCAACTTCACAACTTCTAGGTTCCAAATACACATTATTATAATCAATGGAAATTTTGAGTTTACTAAACACTAGGTTTCCATCAAAATTATTTAAAAAGATCATAGCCATATTTAGTAAAAATTTGAAACAATTTGATATATTGAAACATAAAGAAATAAACATAAAATATAGATTACAAAAATATATTATTATTTTCTAAATATTTTAGCACCCTAGTGCTTCGAATAACTATTATTACTATCAAATGATATTTGTAGACATTATATCTTTTGAAATGTAAAGGGTTAGACTTAAGTGATTAAATCTAGTCTTGCATAGAATATTACAAATATAATGTAAATTTTGTAGAGGTTAAATTTTTTTTAATACAAATATTAAATTATATTTATAACAATCTATTTACCACATTTAATAATGATATGAAAATTAAATATTTTAAAGTGTGAATGAATAAATAAAAAAATCGTAAGATTTTAAATATAATGTAACATATATAATATATATAATCAATTATTAATTTTTACTTATAAAAACTAATTTACAATATATTATATATCATTTACATCTATAATTACTTATAACACTGACCACAATTATCATATAAAGTATGTCTTGACTTTTGTTTTCTATCTTCAACATCGACACAATAGTATAGTTCCCCCTATCATTAATAATATATTTTCTTAAGAATCATCCATGAAATGTGGAATAATTTTTAAAATAAATTTATATTTTTAGAATCATCATACCCTACATGTTATACTTCAAGATAATCTACCTTTGCATAGATGAATTTAAATCTATCTTTTAACTATATCATCTAGACAGAGTGATTAGGAATGGTGAGAGATGATGATTTAGTGATTAGGGATAAGGGAGGGACTATGAGCATGTAAAGTTAACACACTTTATCATCATATAGCCCTCAACCCTAATCATTTCCCTATGCATAGATAAATTTCAAGCTATCAATTGTGACTCTAACATAGTATCAAGAAGTGGACTACTAGTTTCATTTAGCTTTAACTGCTTATTCATTCAATTATTTTTAATTATGGATTCTACGTCATTACAATGAAGGTGCTACTTTTTTTTTACCTATCCACTTCTGATGAAGAAAATTTCATGCTTTTTATATACACTTAGATTTAACCACATATTATTGCCGTCTATTTTGACCAATTAGACTCTTTATTTTTTGTTATCAAAATATGTGTAGCTTTTGAAAACACCATATGCATATTTTTTAAGAATTCAAATATAATATTTTTATGTCAAAATAAAATTTTATTGATTTATAAAAACATTATAGATACTAATTTGTGGAGTGAACAGAGCCAATGACATAGTTCAAGACCATGTCATTACTACTACATTAGACACTAAAAAGGATTTTGCAAACATAAGGTAGCTATGTTAACTCTAAAAATTATTATCTATAACCTCTCTCTACCTATGACATGAAATTTGAATTACTTCACTTCAAATACTATTTTTTTATTTTAACATTTGAATAGTAATGCAATATGTTAAGCATTATAGATAAGTTAATTTTTCACACCAATTTCATATTTATTAACCAGGATCTCTTTCACAATAAACATCTCTTGTTTTTTGTGCATCAAAATCATAAGCATCGCCACTTCCTCCTTAGAACATCTAAAATTATTAATACTTAAGGTGTAAACACTCACATACTTAATACCCAAGTCATAACAATCCCCTAAAATTATAATCATAATGCTTGTGTGTCCAAATTTATGGACACTTAATTTATTCATACTATGATTCATTGCATACCTCTGATTGCCATCCATTATGATCAAAACATGTTGAGGTATATGGCAATTAATAGTAACCCATATTTAAAAATATCTGATTAAATCATATATTGAATTTAAAATAAGTGCAACATAATATAAAGTAAGAATCATTTAGGGATTGATTGTTGACATTTCAAAATGTACAATATCTTTTCCTGAATGAGAAAAATTATAAACCAACATCAATGCCATGGTTCAAATCCATCCACTGAATAAATTACTACATATAACATCTCTCCAAATCAATACAATGTTCCCACTATACATTTATTTTGTATTCTTTTCAGAATAAAAAATCAAATATTTTCATTAAAGATCATTTCAAACCACGTGATGTTACTAATAACATGAAAATATTTCTTTCAACTATCACATAGAAAATAAATCCAAGGTGCATATTTATTTAAGCATTGGAATAGAATACTTTTTTTTATGTACAGTAACTTATAGAAATATTTTCACATTATTGATGGCCTCACATGGTTGAAGGCGATTTTCAATACAACGATTTAATTCATTATGGGAACATTGCATTGATTTGGAGGGAGATTATAGGTGTTAATGTATGGAATGGATGAAGATGAATGGTGACATTATTTATGGGTTTGGCAAAGATGGGGATAAGCTAAATACTATATCATTGCTAATGATTTTCAAACTATTGGTGATGTAGTTGGAGACCATGTAATTTTTATTAGGTTTCTTGAGGCATTTGTAGCACATCAAAATTATAAAGATAAAACCATTAGACATAACCACAAAATCTTCCACATACCTATGTTATCACTTCTAGTCCTATAAAACCCCCAACTATTAAGAGAATGAAAATTTACCAAAAAATGATAATATGCACATAATCTGCCATTCCATGCAATTTGTTGCAATCACTCCCTTTGCATTAATCAAATTCAATGGTAAATAAGCCACTATGAAAATAATTGATTTCTTCAGGGAGTTGTAGTGCACTAAAATTGTCGAGCATGGATATTCCTTCTTCTTTTGAAATAGAGGGTTTTGAAAAAGGATTTTTACATATTCTATGGAGTTTACAATTTTTCTAATAAACATTGTTTTCTCTTTGCATTCATTTACTACATTTTTTGACCTTTAACTAATTATTATTCCTTGCTATTTTGACCAAATAGAGCATTTCATTTTTTGTGCTTGGAAACATATGTAGCTTTTTGCAAAGCAATATGATTGTTTTTAAGAATTGGGATAGAATATTATTATTTTATAGCTACTAATTGGCAAAAAATAATAATTCATGTTATTAGTGACCTCACACAGCTCGAGGCAAGCTTTAATGTGGTGATTTTTTATTTTTTTTTGCAATGCATCACTACAATTTTTTTATGGAGAAATTATTTTATGCTAGAAAAAGTGCTGAAAAAAATGTCCAATGGGAACATTGCAATGATTTCAAAAGAGGTTGTATGTGCTAATTTATATTTAATTTTTTTTAATTGATCATAATACTGGTAATTTAAAACATCAATTTTTGTCTTTTGGCACAATACTAAGTATTTAATTCATTAAATACACTTGGTATACTACATTTTCATTACATTTTTTTACTCTAAAAAGTTAGAGAATACAAGCTACCTGACAAATTGTAATATGCACCTAATATATTTCTCAATTTGAAATCAAATAAATGGAGTTTATTTTGAAACAAATTTGCAAGTTAGAGTTTATTCCTTTCAATATTCAACAACTCTATCAAAATTTAGCTTTGACTTCATTTGTAATGATGTTTGTCATATGCAATTGTATATGTTAAGCATTTATCCATGTACTCTTATTGTGCATATTGTTTCACCATTCATTCATAGTTTTAATTCTAAGGAATCTTTTAAGTATGGTTTGAAATGTTCTATCCTATCAATTTTTTTGTTTTCAATGCTGGAGTAGATGAAAATGAACATAGTATGTTGACTTGTGAGTGGCCGTGCAAAAAAACACTATCAATATTTCAATCTTCTTCCATAAATTTAACACTAATTCATGTACAACATAGACAATTTTTCAATATTGGATGTAATATGATGAGTTAGTCTCATACTTTATTTTATCAATCATTTTATTTTAAAAATAAAAATACAACATGATTTCATATGAATTATTTGGGAATACATACAAAACTATATTCAAGAGATGTCTAGCTATATGCCATCACTACAATGTCAAGGCAAAAAATCACATTTTAATTCATTAGCCAAGTCTAATGGGAAGTCATAGACATTATTCTTTCCCAATTTGATTCATTCCTTCACCATAAATACTTTTCTTTAACATTTGTGAGGATTGAGCAATAGATCTTTGACTACAAAGGAGTTTATTTTAGAATAAACTTGATCAGTCTCACCATATAAATTTTCCTTTTTGTTTATAACTATAATGTAATTTTAATGTTTCTATTCCATATTACAAGCCATACTTTGTCTTTTATTCATCTAAATCATTTATACTAAAAAGATTTACAATCAGATTTAATTTCTTATAAAATTGCACATTATTTTTAGAACCAGTATATGGGAACATAAATGTTTTCAAATTTAAAGAACATATATTACACAAATAAATATTGATCAAATTTTTCAAAATTTATTTTTAGGTTATTTTTATATGAAGCTAAGATAATGCATCCCAAATTGAATGTTGATCTATTTGTACATCCAGTTACACTATTAATCACTCCTCCCCCAGGAACTTGATGTTATGAACATTTGGTAAGGATATATAAATGATCTAAATACTAGTCATTATGAATAGGTTACACTCCAAAAGATACATATTCATATTCCTAAATATTATTATTCTAATACAATCTTTGTGGAATGTACCTTGAAAATTTAAATTGGCTAGGGGAAGAGAAATGCTTTGATTAGTTTGAGAAGGGTGAATTAATTTCCAAGATTTGCATAATATTTTAATCATTTCAAGTAATTTTCTTTAAAAATATGATGACAAATATTAATCATGAACCTAGCATTTTAGGACCTACAACTTGTCAAACACACTAAAAAGGAGAATGGAAAACAAAGTTCTAACTTAATCCTCTTTTATCAACATGGTTAGTTTGTGGAAAGAGATGTATTAGAAGGGGGAGCAGGAATAATCAAGAGTATGGAGAGGAATCTTATAGGAAAAATAGTTTATCATCTCTCCTAATGTATGTATTTCCCATCATATTGAGAGTATTGTTCCCTTAGTTGTATCTTATTTTTCTATGATCTTGGTATACAATATAAGAATTTTTTTATCTCCTTTATTTTTTAATAAGTATAAGTTATTTTAATTTTGTCCAGGTTTTCTTTTCTTTAGTATGTATATTGAACTTGGATACATATTACACATTTTATATTGTCACTAGTTTAACATTCAAATAAAAATTTGGACTCTAATCTCTTGATGAGGTTCTTGTAGTTCTTGACTCTTAGCTCTAGCACTATTTATAAATGGCCTTCATTGGAAATTGTATTGCATCATGTTTATGTGATTTTAAACCCTATCTTAGGTCAAATTTAAGTTTAGAAACTACTTATTGAAAACACCTCTCATCTTATAAGATTTATTTGCTTTATCCTTATCTATGTGAAATTTATTAAACCTTACATAAATAAATATCCCATCAGCTATTGGAAAACAACTAAAGTGTTCAATCCCAGATGGGCAATAACCAACAACAAAAAATTATAAAAAGAAGACCAAAACTACAATGATAGTCTCAAGCAAAACAACAGTGTTGGAAATGCACTAAAAAAGAGATGCATATATTAAATGATTCAAAAATAAGCATTATAGTCTGATTATAGTGAAAAAAATGATACAAATACAACTATTCATGCAAACTCACCAAAAAAATTCACTTTGTCCTATTCTATTATCTTCTCTTCCCAGTCACATAGATTGTTGTTATGTTTTTTTTATCCCTTACTATTTTTTTTCTTTGTATCCTTACTATAGGCTTCTCTCTTTCCACTCACCTATAGGATATTGCTATCTGTAAATATACTCTACCAATTTTCTCTAGTCTTATTCTACTAAAATTCTTTCTATCTCTGACTGCTAATGCTTCATGTAATTTTTTTGTCTTCTACTATTTGTTTCACCTACTACCAAATTTTTTGCCCAAACTAATATGGTTCACAGATTTCAAATTTGACTATTTTTCAATAGAAATGGTTTGGTGTCTCAAACATCCGAGCTATATAATTACGTACCTTATTGGGTAGATAGGAAGGAAGGTAGAATATAATATTTAAACACTCCACCTCAATCTTGACCTTCATACCATAGTCTATAGGGCTTTTCTTAGCCTTTAAAACTTCCTTATAACTTATCTTTATCTACCCATATCCTTCTAGAATTATTTTGTGTATGTGAGCTAGACTATCAAAGTCCATAGATAGACTAAAAAATTCCATATATGGACTATCAATGTCCTTAGCTAACCTATTGAATTCCATAGATCTATTGTTGGATTCCATAGGAGACATGTAGTACTATAAAGCTAACATAAAACCTTATAGGCCCAATGTTGTTTGGTTAATGACCCCTACCCTTCCTCTTAAGTGAATGAAAATGGTTTTTGATAGTGGTTTAATTAAAATATTAGCTAGTAGTTGATCTAATTCTCAAAAACTAAGCTCTATCACATGTTTTTCAACTAATCATCAAATGAAGTGATACATGATTGCAATGTGCTTACTCTTACCATGAAATAAGGGGTTCTTTGAAAACTCTATGGAGGATATATTATCACAATAGACCATAGAATAAACTTGATAATCATTATGGAAAATTAAAATTATCCTTCTCAAACATATAGATTGGCATTTTGTTATATTCCCTGCTATGTAATCCACTCGGCCTATAGAAAGTGAAACTATAAGTTTATTCTTTGAATCAAAATATATGAATCCTAACTGAAGATGGAATACATAACCTAAATTTCTATTTTAGTCATCAAGCCTACCCATCCAATCACTATCCATGCAACCCACAATTGTAAACTCGTCTATTGCTACATAAAAATTTCCATAATATCTTGTTCCATTCATGTACCTAAATATCCTCTTGTCCATTTGTCAATGTGTATCCTTTGGTGTCTCCATGAATGTAAATATGAGGTTGACTACATACATCATTTCTATCATATTTGTTATCAAATACATTAAGCTTCTCATTAAGATCTTCTACTATGTGGGGTGTAAAGTGCTATTGCAATAATCTTTGCAGAACTTTAAGATTCTCTTAGCTAGTATAAATATTGGATTACTATCTAGCATTATAAACCTCTCCAAAACCTCATTTTCATACTTATATTGGAATATGAATATGCCACTATCCATTTGCTTTACTTCTATCCCAAGAAAGTACTTTGATAATAATAAATAAGTCGTTTAAAACTCATTCATGGATATTTTAGACTCTTTTATTAACCGATTTGCATTTATAATGAATATTAGATCATCCACATAAAAAACTACAATCAAAATATCAAATTTGATCACTTTGACATAGAGTGTGGGCTTACTACTGATTTTCCTAAAATTATTGCTCAATATCATCAATGAGAACAAATCAATTATTTATTTAATGTAATTAACTAAATATTATAGTGAAGTATTCATTGTTTAATATATACTATATTTTATAGTAAAACATTAGAGAAAAACATTTATCTTCCTTACTTCAAAGTAAAAATGTTTTAATATACATTAAATTTATGTTTTATAGGGGTTAATTTTGTATTAATTCTAAGGTTGTTTTGGCTAGACTATGACAACACTCTTGTTTGTCAAACATGGTGGTATTTGTGGCATGCTCTTAGGGATTCCTTAAGCCCATAAAACACCTTTTTCATCATATATATCTTATTTTAATTACTCAGTATCTCATATATAGGTGGTTATCCCCAATAAATCTCTTCATCTAGCACTCCATTTAAAAGGTTGACTTGACATCCATTTGATGTACCTTACACTTGTGTTGAGTAGAAATAACTTTGATTGTCCTTACTATTTCCATCCTTGCTATAGGTGAAAACATCTCATAATATTTAGTTTTAGGCCTTTGCTTGTATCCCTTTACCACTAGTCTTGCCTTATGCCTCTACATCTTGCCTATGAGAGTCATTATTGTCTTATACACCCACTTGATTATTATGACCTCTTTTCCTTTTGGTAGTTTAATTAACTCCCAACCTTGATTTTTATCTATTACATGCATTTATTCATCCATTCCCTCACACCACTTATTGTCCTTGACTAATTCTTCAAAGTAAATAGGATTAAATGGTCAAGATAGAGCATAATTCATAATTTCATCTTCATTTTGCTCATACCTTGACTAATCAAAAACTTGTTTCAAGATTCTTGTCATTACTAGGCATTGACTTTAGTTGGAGGAGGATGATGGTGACTCATGAACAACTCCTTGACCTCTTTGATGGTTGTTTTCATTAGATGAATTATCCCTTTATGAAATAAGGGTCCAATTTGGTGCATGAATGACCATACCCCCTACTATTTTATATTTAATAAAGGGTCTATTATCCCTTGTTTGTGATTTTTATTCTTCTTATCTCTCCTTCCAGTCTTCATCATCAATGAATTGAACATCCTAACTGATTATGAAATATTAGGTGATTGGATTTTACAATTGACAAGCATTTGATTGAGCACTATACCCTATGAAAATCCACTTCTCACATTTATCATCCCATTTTGTCCTTCTTTACTTGGATACCCTTGAATATGTAACACACTAAAATAATCTAAGGTGTTCAACACTTGGTTTCTATCTCCTTCATGCTTCATGATGGATCATATCCCCAATGTTCTTTTTTGTATGAATATTCATCAAGTATATGACTATTTATACATCTTCATCTCATAAATCATTAGGAAAACCCTTTGACTTTAGCATGGTCCTTTCCATCTCTTGGATGGTCATATTCATCCTCTTAACCACCCCATTTTATTGTGGTGTGTTGTTTATTCATGTCATGATCCTTGAAAAAATTCATGAACTTGTTAGAGATATACTTTCCCCCTCTATCTGTCCTTGAAATATGGATGTAGTGGTAATTTTTTTCTCCACCATGGCTTTCAATTGCTTGAAGGTCTCAAATGCATCCGATTTGTTCTTCAAAAAAGACACCCATATCTTCCATACTAAACCATCAATGAATGTCATGAAGTAGACATTCTTGGACAGGGAGGGCATTTTCATTAGACCACAAAAGTCTGAATGGATCAACTCCAAAGGATCTTTAGCTCTCCATGATTTACCCTCTAGAAATGCACTCCTATGTTGCTTCCTCAATATGCATCCTTCACACATATTATCTAGTTTTTCTATAGGAGACAACCCTCTCACCATTTGATTATTGTGAAAAATGTTAAACCCTACAAAGTTAAAATTCCCATATCTTAGGTGCCAAAGATTATACTCATCTATTATAATTTTGAACATTATTTCAATCTCACTTTTCATTCTCAAAAAAACAACTGATTGCTTGTTATCTTGTCTTTTGCAATCTGCCTATTATATCCACTCCTATTAGAGATTATGCATTCACCATTATAGAATCTAACTTTGTTTATCTTTTAAATAAGCTACCCAATGCTAATAAGGTTGTGCTTCAACATGGACACATAGTAGGCATCTTGAATTTACCTTTTGTCACCTTGATTGGTGAGAATAGATATGCTACATTTGCCCATGATGGGAACCTTCTCATTATTTCACATCTTTATCTATGATTTGATTAACACATTAATGTGGTTAAACATCTCTTTTTTACCACTCATGTGGTTGATATAACCACTATCCTATTACCATGTCTCTTTAGCACTTTACTATGTAATTTTTGATGTTATGAACAAGTTTACACCTTTCTTATTCCTATTAGGTTCATCCTCTTATGTTTTGCATAAATTTAAATTATACCTATTCATATCATACTCATTATTTCTATGATCACTAGAATCATGTCCATACCTTTTCCAATAATAACATTGGACATTATAATTATCATACAATTGTGTAGATCCTCCTCTATAAGTGTTTTTACACCTTCCTCTTCCTCTTCTATGTGACTCTTGATGGACATGCCTTCCAACTTCTTTACTATTGTAATTTATTACTCTTCCTCTATTGTTTGATCTTCTCCCCCTTCCTCTCACATTCCTATTTGTCTTAAATTATTCCTCATGGGAGGAGGTGGATGACCTATTCATCCTTTGTTCATGAGTTTGTAAGCAACCCATTCGCTCACCTATTGTACTTTGCCTCAAATATTTTGATTATTTAATTAAAACCAATATATGGACAAATATTATTAGAATGGTCATCAATACCTTCACTATGATCCTATGATCCTCAAGAGTATCACCACATGTCTTTATTTGATTGATAATATTCATTGTCTTTATGAATAAGCCATTGATAGAATCATTCTCCTTAATTTTTAGGGTCTCAAAGCCCCTTATTAAGTGATTAAAATTTATAAGCTTCACCTTTTCAATCCCTTGATATTAATTTTTAATAATATCACATGGTTGTTTAAAATGGATAGATGCTGCTATCCTAGGAAAGGTTAAATCAACTAGTGCCATTTGTACGTAGCTGAGTACCTTAGAATTGTTTGTCCTTTTTAATTTAAATGAATTACTTTATGGTTGGGTTGATGTATTTATGGTTTATATTTATGAAACCTCATTTTATCCACCTTCAACCAACTACCATAGCTCTTGAGAGTTGAATATGGTATTTATTTTGATACTCCACACATCATAGTTCTTCCCATCAAATGTAGGGGATTTTTGCCATAAACCAGAATTGTATGTTACAATGTATAAGTGGGATTAAAATCTAAGGGATATGATACCACTTTTTGGTAGAAAAAAATGTGTAGGCCCAAATGGGTATCAACTAACAACACAAAATTAAAAAAATATTGAAACTACGGGTATAGTTTCGAGCTGAATGATATTGTTGGAAATGTACTAAATAAACAAGTAAGAAGAGATGAAACAGGGGATGGGTACACTATAAGCATAAAAAAATTAGAGATTAATATATTATATAATTCAAAAATAAGTATTAAAAT
Organism: Torreya grandis; assembly: GCA_037957365.1. Taxonomy (NCBI): domain Eukaryota; kingdom Viridiplantae; phylum Streptophyta; class Pinopsida; order Cupressales; family Taxaceae; genus Torreya; species Torreya grandis. The sequence continues at coordinate 2,039,103 of JARHVA010001900.1, read as the reverse complement.
TTTATTACAATGTATAAAATGATACAACTAAAGCTAATCATGTAAACTCACCAAAAAAACTTTACTTTATCCTCTTCTATTTTCTTCTCTGCCCACTCAAACAGACTATTGTTATGTTATTTTTCTCCCCTACTATTTTTATTATTCTTCTTACTATAGGATTATTTCTCCCTTCTATTTTGTTCTATTCTTTTCTCCACTAGTTTTCAGGATACTATTGTTTTTGAATGCACTCTCTTCTTATTCTCTCTAAGCTCTATTCTCTATACTCTCTATGTATTTTTTTGTCTTCTAAAAACTATTTCACCTACCCCTAAATTTTCCCCACAAACTGAAATGGTTTACAAATTATAATTTTAACTTTTTCTCAATAAATATGGTTTGGTCTCTCAAATGTCCCAACTAAATAAGTTTTAACATGTTGGGAGCATAGCTAGGAAGGAAAAATATAATATTTTAAGATTGGCTAAGTCAGAACACGATCAAGATGGAAGTTCAATATGATTTTTTTAAATGTAACCCTATATGAATTTTAAGATATTATTATTTACAATTATAAATCCCTATTAGATTATATTACGGTGATGCTTACTCATACTAGTAATCGATATAAGATTATATTGTGGAGATGCTTACTCATACTAGTTTTGTTAAGATGTGATGTATAATTATACATGATATTGAGACTAAAACCATTATTAAAACACTAGATTATTCTAAGGTAATAGGTCCCTTTCTATTGAAGAAATATATTGGTATGTGCATATGAAATGAGTAGTGGTGATTTTAGCGATCAAATTAATTTGTGTTGGCCTCATTTGATTAAATGATTTTTTATAAATAATATTTATTGGGAAGAATTTATTATCAAGGAGATATATTATATACATTATGTTGATATGGATTTGTGTTTTAGGATGAGAATGGATGGAGAGAAATAACAAGGATTCAAGGAATATTCTTTTTGATTAATATCAAAATTATTAATTTTAGATGTAAGTTAGCACTTGATGAAGTGTGTGTGTGTGTGTGTGTGTGTGTGTGTGTGTGTGTGTGTGTGTGCACGCACGCGCACATACATGCGTATGTGTGTGCACATGTGTGTGTGTGTGTGTGTGTGTGTGTGTGCATGCGTGCACGCATGTGTGTGTGTGTGTGTGTGTGTGTGTGTGTGTGTGCATGCGTGCACGCATGTGTGTGTGTGTGTGTGTGTGTGTGTGTGTGTGTGTGTGTGTGTGTGTGTGTGTGTGTGTGTGTGTGTGTGTGTGTGTGTGTGTGTGTGTGTGTGTGTGTGTGTGTGTGTGTGTGTGTGTGTGTGTGTGTGTGTGTGTGTGTGTGCGTGTGGTACGTGTGCACATGTGAATATTTTATCTCTTCACTTATGATGATAAAGATTGTCTCAAATCTTCTCAGGGATATATATTTTAATTGAAAAACTAAATTTATAGGAAGTATGCATCTTTATGTTATTTATTTAAAAAAACTATTATAAGATAGATAGAAATTTATTATGTATGGCTATATCTTACCGAGGAACTTTTTTAAATATTGTGAAATATTATATTTTCATTATATGAGTGCTTTGAGGGAGAAATATTGTATCAGGTGGATCACCGAAGGTTATCAAATTTTGCTTATAGTTGACATAAAAGATCGTCATCTCATGAAAACTCATCTTGGGCATAAATTAAACTATAGTAACAAACCACTAATTTATTTAATGTTATGTTCATTGGATTATTTAATTATGGAGAGAATTTGGTGTAATGGAGCCTTATGGTAATTCAATGTGTAATTTTTATTCCTAGAAATAACCTCTTATTTAGTTACGAAAAAAAAATTAATGTAATTGTTGAGTTGAGATTATGTTAGTACTAAACTTTTGAAATTGTTGGAGATTTTGTTTTCAAATGTAATTGTTAAGTGCAAGAACAAGAATATTCTTGTCATGAGTTTATTTATCCTCCCCGCCCAACTGCCCCCCCCCCTTGCCCCCCCACAAAATTTGTTATGATTTATTGGTGTATATGAGGCGAAAACTTCACTTTGGGTTAATTTTATTGGATTAAGATAGAAGGATATCATGTTGGTATCTTTTCCAGAAGGAATCTTGGACAATTTAACTTGTGGACATATCCCTTCAAGATAACCTTGATAGGTGGAATGTTTATTAAATAGGACTCCACACATGGTTTTTAAATCATGGCGCTGCCATGAGTTGTAACATGGAATCTTGTCAATGTAGCATGATACCTTGTAACTGATTAATTTTCTTGTTGGGTTCATTATAAAATGACCCATCTACCCCAATCAATACTAATACACATTATTCATTATTATATCATTTGAGAATGCTTAGTTTCTTAAGTTAATAATTTTGCTTCCCTTGCAAGAGATGTGGTCATTAATTACACTTATTTTTGCATGTATTCAACCCAAATCATAGATACAGACTTAAGTCTCAATCCCAACTGACATTTTTGGATCAAGAATCTTGGTTTTTATCTTGATTGGTTAATATATAACATCCTACTTATATGTGTTTACCAGTGCCTTATACATGGCATCTTGAAACAACAATGAGGTCTATAATCCCTTTTGGTAGATTTAAAATATTTAATAAAGTAGTTGAAAATTAAAATTAGATTATTAGCCTATAGATGTGTTATTTGTGTCATTACTAAATGATGTGAATTTCTTGATTTATGACCCATCAATTTATTGTATCTTTCTTTTTAGGACCATTAGAATAAATTTTTGAAATATTGGCATTATAGTATATGTGAAAGGAAATAAAATTCCTTGAATGAAGTGATTATATTGTGAATTAGTGATTGGTGTGTGTTTAAAAATATTTTTTTATTTTAAAAAGGGAATAGAATATTAACAATGTGCTAATTATTATAAACATATTGATATTCATTACAAATAATGGGAATTGCCCTAGTTTAGAGCAATGCCATACTAAACTTTTCTCACATATAGATAAGAAATTTATGTCTATGAATTTATATTAAATCCCCAACTTGATTATATTACTATTAGGGAGTGTAACTTCATCATTGGCCTATTTGTGTGTGTTTTCATAATCCTAGTAATCTTCACAAGGTACCAACTATCAACTAAATATAAATTTAATAGGAATTAGATGAGATAATGTCATATTCTATTATGGTTTGAATAGTAATAACTCTTTTATGCATGAGTTGTTGCCATGCCTCATTGTTAAGAGACTAAGTATTAAGAACACATTCGGTGGAGTAGTCCACCCTTGAGTGAGATGATCTTGGGACTAATCCATTCATCAAATGCAAGTTAAATATTCATGATTATTGGCATTTACTTATTAAAAGACACTCAATGTATTTATGGTATTTGATATCAACAACCCTTTGTATACCTCCTTCGAGATAATATTTTGTCTTTACAACAAAATGATCTAGCTTATATTAAAATGGATTATAAACGTTACATGGAAATGTGGAATATAATATTGAGTGTAAAACTCTATCCCTTATAATATTTTTTGTCTTCTTGATATGGTACTTTATGTATTTATTAATTTATTTTAAAAAAAATTAGTGTTGTATTGAGTGGGGTATGTTACACTATTGGCGCACAATTTGACATTAAACATGCAAAGAAGTAAACAAGACTATACTACAAGACTAGGTGCACCTTAATGGATCTATGAAATTGGCTTGTCCATAAACATACACACAAAATTTTCATGCCCATTTATATTCTTCTTTCATTCAAATTAGAACCCTATAAACACATAAGCAGAGTAGTATTTTTAAAAGACAAGATGAGACCACAAGACTCTAGTGCACCCTAATAGACCAAGAATAATTACTCCCAAAATAATGTAAACAGTACATTTTCAAGGATCATGAATGTTTGATGTTTCTATTCACTAGTAGCAAGAGATTATATACATATTATAAATGGTTGTACATCTGTAATAACATGTGATAACTACCAATCATGTCTTAACTATAAAAATAACAATGTTATAAAATTTATGCTAACGACTACACTAAAATTCCTCATTTATTTTTTATTTTTTTATACAAATGTAACCCTCAAACAGATCAAGTATCACCTTGCAAAGTGACTTGGTGAGTATATATGCTATCTGTGAATCTATTGGGTAGTACTAGAGATGAATGTGATTTTTCAAGAATTGATCTCAAATGTAATAAAACTGTACCTCAATGTGTTTGGTTCATTCATGAAATAGTAGATTCTTGACAAGCTTAAAGACACCTTGATTGTTGTAAAAAGGAATTGGTGGCTGATATTTAGGAATGTCTATGTCAGACAAAATACAACATAACCAAACTAATTCACACACAAATCCTCTTGTGGCACAATATTCTGACTCTATGGATGAGAGAACAACTATAGATTTAAAATTGGTCTAGATCTGAGATAAAAAATGTATCTTGATGTTGATTTCCTATAATCAATGGATCCAACATAGTCCATGTTTGTGTAACCATGAAAGAATAAATTTAATTTATTCTTGTGTTCCATACCATAATCAACTATACTTTAGACATATCTAAATATGTGCTTTACTACAACCCAATGACTCTTCTTTACATCTTACATAAATCTTGAAAGATAACTGACAATAAAGCATATGACTAGTCTAGTATATGTCATGTAAATGACACTAACAAGAAGCTACCTATAAAGAGTTTTATCTACACGAGGTGAATCCTAAAATTAGGATAGTTTCAAAGCTTTCTCCAATGGAATTAACTTTTTTTTACAAACTTTCATCCTATATTTCTCATGTAGCATCTTGGCATATTTCATCTATGAGACAAAAATATGATTCTTTTTTTACCATATTTCTAAGCCAAGACAATAATGAAGTAGACCAAAGTCTATCATTTCAAAGGATTTCTTCAAGTCATTATTTACTTATTCAATGAGATTATCTTAACATCTTGTGATCACAAGATCATACACATACAAAACAAGAATGATAATCTCTATGCCTACCTTATTGATATACAAATTGGAATCTTAGGGGATAAGAATGAATTCATGTTGTAATATATGATCATTTACCTTAATGTACCATGCCCTTGGTGCTTAATTAAGTCCATAAAGTGACTTAATTAGATGATGTACCTTTTTTGGTTGTTGTTCATCAATGAAGCCTTCTAGTTAGGTCATGTAAACTTCTTTTTTGAGATCACCATTGAAGAATGAACTTTTAATGTCCATATGCTAAAGCTTCCATCCCTTTTATGCTGTGAGTATGTAAATAAATCTGATGGTCTTGATGTTATTATTAGGTGTAATTTTCTCATAATAATTGATTCTTTCTTTCTAAATATATCTCTTTACAACAATTCATGCTTTGTATTTGTTGTTAAATCCACCTGTCTTGTATTTATATTGAAAATATACTTGCATCTAATGGATTTATTTACTATAGGCAGATTGACAATTTCTCACATCCCATTGTTAATGATGGCATCATATTCAACATCTATGGCCTTCTTCAACTGAGGTTTACATAAAGCCTTTAAAACTATCTCTGGTTCAGTGTTGTCAGCTAGTGAGCTCATTAGTGTGAGATTAACTTCATTTCTCATCTCTCTTTTGGTCCAAACTCCTAATGAAGTTTATAGATTAGAGTTCAAGTGTGAGTCCCTAATGGTGACTTATACCCATTTTGAACTACTCTTGATTTCATGAAGAATTGGCTTCCATATTTCCAAGATCAATGAATAATTCTCCTTGCAACTCACCTTTTTTTAGACAAGATTCTTCATTCTCATCATTTAGCTCTGGGAATAATCGATGAGAGGTGGTATGTTTTGACTCCTTCTTTGGCAATGAGTCAAACTATGACTCATCATAAACCACATCTTGACATTCATAAATTTTATATATCTTAGGATCCATGAGATGATATGTTGTTAAGGTAGTATTATACCCCAATAAAAGGCTTTAGAGTGTCTTTGGTTCTATCTTCATCATATTTTTCACTAGGATATGCATATATGATATACAAGTAAATAATCTTAGATGTGATATCAAAGGTTTATGACCACTCTATACCTCTTCTAATATCTTGTATTACAATATCTTTATATGTGCCATGTTGAAAAGATATACAACTATCTAAACTGCTTCTGCCCGTAATGGCATGTCCAACTTTGCAATGGAAAGCATGCAATGAACCATCTCCATGAATAAATGATTATCTCACTCCAAAATATAATTTTAATAGGGCTTATAGGGTGTAATCAAGTCTCGTTTGATTCCATGTTACTTCAAGAATACCAAAAATTCCTTTGGTGTGAATCTAACCCCTCGATCTAAGTGGAGGAGATGAAGAGTCTTCCTTAAATAGGTGACAACACGCTGGTATAAGACCTTAAAATGTGTAAAGGCTTCACTCTTATTATTGAAAAATTACACCCATGTCTTGTAATATAAATCATCAACAAACAACTACAAGTACTTGAATCCTTAGTGAGAAATAGGCAAGGGTCTACACAAATCAATATGTACCACATTGAGATGATTGTTGGCATGTGAGGAACTCAGATTGAATGAAACCTATGTTGTTTTTTGGTAAGGAATTCATAGAATATAGGAAAATAATGGGACAACTAAGTAAGTCAACATACCATGGACTTAGAGCTGAGCTAGTACAAATAATTAACTAAAAGGTACCCATATCAATAATGCCATAGTGTATTGTATTTTGTCATAGAGGTAGAGAGAGAAATGTCATCAAATGAAACTACATATAAGGCAAATAATTGATCCTTTAAAAAAAATCTATCAATAACCTTACCCTTCTAGGAGAGGAGACAAGATTTTGTCGTTCTTGATCATGAACTCCACCTTAACCTTATGATTTAAGAGTTGACTTACATACAAGATATTTACTTTAGAAATGGGGATATACTGTAACTTTTTGAGACTAAAGTTTCTCATCTCAAGAGGAATGGTGAAAATTTTAATTCCTTATACAACATACTCTTTATTCTCTACAATTTAAACTTGATCTCTAGTTTGTTGATTTGTTAGTGAATCAAATAGTTCCTTACAACCTATCATATGCTTGTTGGCACCAGAGTTGATTAGCTAAACATTACTCATTTATGAAGATATTTGGGAGATAAGAACTACCTTCTTATATGTGCCACCACAATATCCTTGTGAGGGTACCTCCTCTTTAGATTCATCATCCTATTGATGTTGTGATGCTAGATATATGCACTGCTTCCATCACCTAGGATGCATTTTTGATTTATGTGATTCATCTCCACTAGATGTGTCCTCTTGACTGGATGAACCTTGTGTCAATTCATAATACTAATAGCAATCAATGTCATGCGTATTGGTATGGCTAATATGATGCCATCATTTTACCTTCTCAGATTTATATTGTTATTATGACTACTTTGGTGGTCTTTTTGAGAAATTTTGACCACATTGCTTGGAAATTAGGGATTTATCCTCAAATTCATCTTGCAAAGACTAGATGGCTTCTTCTTTTTGAAGAAAATTCACCATTTCCTTGAAAGACACTTCTTTCTTTATGACATTCAGTGTTGTGAAGAATGTGCAAAATTGAGAGGGAAAAAATCTTAATGTGACCAGAACCAAAAACTTGTTCTTGATCATTTCTCCAAGTGAAATTAATACTGCTCATAGTTCAGCTACCTAACATAATAAATCCTCAACTTTCTCATCACCTTTCATACTGATAGTATGAATATTGGACTAGATATAAAGGATCTTCATCTGGTTCTTCACCTCATAAATGGTAGACATAATGTCTTAAGCCTCTTTCGATGTTGACGCATCCTGAATATGAGGTTGAACCTCATCAGTGACACTGAGTATGATCAACATGAGGGCATTGGCATTTTATTTGTCATATTTTTTTTCTCATCAACTCTAATAGAATGGGTCATTGTACTAGTGATGACACCTCATAATTCTTTAAATTAAATAATCATTCACCTCTTCATCTTCCATGGGAAAAAATTTGGCATTTTGAGAAGTTGGGTATTAGACAAGAATAATTTTAGTGTAGACATATTTTTTATTTTGACAAGATTTCACAATCAAAACAATATTTTATTATTTTAAAACTATTTTATTTACAAATAGGTGTACCTTTTTCAAGAAGGAAAAGAGGCATGCAAGTGAGCTTAGTATGCGTGTGTAGTCAGATGCATATGCTTGTGTGGATATTTCACTTCACGTTTCTCATTTGCATCATATTCTTCATTGAGCTTTGTGCAAATTTTTTATGCTTGGTACTTCACATTGAAAAGAATTTTTTTTAGAATAAGTCTTGGCAAACTAATTCATCTAGTGGAAGACTCTCAATGTTCTGGAGGGCATCTTAGAGAGCATAATAAAAACTAGCGGAATTCATCCAAACACATGAAATGATTTCTATTTGAAAGGTGAACTCTTTTGTTTTTATTCCATGCCAAAAAAAATGATCTGACTCATAGAATCAAGAATCTAAGTTCTTTCATCTTTTTTATGAACTGTGCTAGCCATCATACATTCTTCTATGCTTCTAATAGTGGATTTATGGCTACTATACATCTTCCAAAAGAATCTTCACTCATTCAGTTCTAGGGGAAGACTTCCTAGTATCTTTGGTCAAAATCACACGGTGGTGCCTATAGTGTGTATAGGGATATGGGTGGCCAGCTTGTGGCTTATATAATCTTTTACCTTTTTTTTTTTTTTTCCATATTGCTAGTAGAGATGGCCTATAGAGTAACCATAGCTTAAATACGATATATATATATAAGACATAATCGTTAATACATGAAGATGACATTACAAATTCTATTTGTATGGTATGGTTATGGAGGTTTGCCCCTCAAAGTGTCTTAATATTATTAGATGGGTGTCGACCAACATTTTTTTTGGTTTTCAATTTCATGGTAATGTTTTGACTGATCCACTTTTTTTTCAAACTTTGGAAAGGTTGCATTCTCTTACCTTTTCTTTAAATTTCAGGTTTTAGTTGTGGCTTTGTTTTGGCTTGAGTTATTGTGGGGAGGTACTTCTTGAATTTAGGTCCTTGTAACCTTTTTCCGTTATCTTTGCTCTTACATTTCTTCATTGTGTTTTTTACTTTGATATGTTTGGATGCATCTCCAAAATGCAATCTCTTATTTCCAATAACATGAAGTTATAATTTCATTGTAGAGAATATATAGAAAAAATACATGTAACAAGTGTTTAATTATTATATAGCTTTCCAATCTTTCTTTTACATATGTAAACTGATATTTATCATAGTTTTCTTGGGAAACAGTTTTTTAAAAAAAAATTGTACATTGTCCACAAATATATAATGGTGATCGCTACTACTTTACTTTTTAACAAGAATTGTTGCTTATTTTTTCACTGCCTTTATAAATAAATTCAAAATAGGACTGATTTTTGAAATGCCAAAAATCTTATCACTTAAATATCATGTTACATAAAATTTCACATCTATGGCAACATTATGTTGAAATTTAAAACTCTTGAGTGCCAAAAATATTATCACTTAAATATCAGGTTACATAAAATTTCTCATCTATGGCAGCATTATGTTGAAATTTAAACATCTTGATTTTTAAGTTTTAGCATTTAGAATTTAATTACTATTTAGCATTCAAATCTGTCTTCCACAGGTATGTAAATAGATATTTTTCATAGTTTTTTTTGAGAAATCTCTTTTTGAAATAGTTAAACATTGTTCACAAATAAGTAATGGCAACTACTACTGCATTGCTATTTGATGAGACATATTGCTTAAGTATGGTATATATAGGAGGTAATGGTTAATACTTGAAGATGCTATTAAAAATTATATTCTTATTGTATGGCTATGGAGGTTTGCTCCTCAAAGTGTCTTACTCTTATTAGATGGGCTGTTGATCAAAATTTGTTTTGGTTTTCAATTTTGTGGCAAAGTTTTGGCTGATCCACATTCTTTTTTAAACATTGGAAATGCTGCATTTTCTTACCATTTCTTTAAATTTCAGTTTTTAGTTGTGGCTTTTTTTTGGTTTGACTTATTGTGGGGAGGCACTTTTTGGCTTCATGGCCTTGTAACCTTTTTCTGTTATCTCCGCTCTTGCTTTTTTTCATTATATTTTTTAGTTTACTATATTTGGATGCATCTCCAAAATATAATCTCTTATTTCCAATAGTATGAAGTTACGATTTTTTTCTAGAATATATATATATATATATATATATATATATATATATATATATATATATATAATCTCCAAAATATATATATTTTTTAGTTTACTATATTTGGATGCATCTCCAAAATATAATCTCTTATTTCCAATAGTATGAAGTTACAATTTTTTTCTAGAATATATACACACACACACAACACACACACACACACACACACACACACACACACACACACACAGTGTTTAATTATTATTTAGATTTTCAATCTTTCTTTCACATATGTAAATTCATATTTATCATTTTTTTTTTTTTTGAAAAAACTCTTTTTAAAAAAAACTGTACATGTCCACAAATACGTAATGGTGACCGCTACTACTTTACCATGTAATAAGAATTGTTACTTATTTTTTCGCTGCCTCTATAAAGAAATTAAAAATATAACTGTTTCATGAAATACCAAAAATCGTAACATGTAAACATCATGTTACATAAAATTTCTCATCTCTAACAACATTATATTGAAATTTAAACCTCTTAAATTTTAAGTTTTAACATTGAAAGTTTAATAATTATTTAGCATTCAAATTTGTTTTCCATAGATATGTAAATAGGTATTTTTTATATTGATTTTTTATAAATATTTTTGAAAGATTTGTACATTGTTTACAAATAAGTAATGGTGACCACTACTGCATTGCTATCTGATAAGATTTATTGCTTATGTTTCTGTTGCCTCTGAAGAAACAGAAAATATGATCGATCCTTGAAATGCTAAAATGTAAATATCATGTTACTATTAGAAACTGGAGTTAATTTCTCCACTCCCTGTTTAGCCTCCCTCATGCAAGCTATTTGCATGATCATCTATTGAAGTCATAGATTATTTTGCATGCACAAATTTAGTTAAACATTAGTCTATTTTTCAATTTTTGTTTGTTCTTAATTCTATTTATGTAAGACCTGTTCGCAGATTTTTGAATGGAGAAATAATTAGATTAAAAAAACTCTTTTTGATTGTTCTAGCAATCTGAGTCTGCACCTATTTCTATATATTTTTTTTTCTTGCTCTCCCATAGTTACATATAATTTTCCATCTATGGTTGCATTATGCTGAAATTTAAAGTTATGGATCTTTGAATTTGCGAACAGTTCAATATTCAAAGATAAAACATAAATAAGCATTGATTTGATAATAGAAATTACAAGCAAACATCACTGTGAAAGCTTGAAATCCTTTGAAATGCTAAAATTTAAAGCTCGACAGCTTCAGCTTTCCATTAGATTCAACTTGCTTAGAATTCAACCCAAAGAAAATGGCAAAAGTAGATAAATGAATAGTGTCCAAGAAACTGCCCTTGTCTTCTGCGAATGAACTAATGGAAAGTGAAAAGTGAAGGACATCTAAATAGAGCGCAGGATCTATATATTCATGCAGATATTTATCTACCTCAGCACTTCAATATGGAGGCCATTTCTACCACTTGTCACTATGAAGCCCTGATCAGGGAATGGTTTAACACAGTGCACCAGTCAATAGTTTAGTGAGGAGAAAATGGGGACTATCGGCACCAGACGGAACAATGAAAATCCCCAGAATGGGAATATCCATTTGTTAGAAAAATTTAGGATGAGTTATTTTGAGTTCTTGTCCACAAACATGCCTCCAGTGTAAAAATAATTTAGCTAATACTCCCCCTTAATTTCTACCACTAACTACTTCAGCATTTACAATGCCTAAATTTTGACTTAGATAATCAAAAGTCTCCCTTGCTAATGCCTTTGTGAATATATCTACCAATTGGTCTTCAAATTGACAGAACTCCAAATGGATTTCTATATTGTTCACTAACTCTGATAAAATGGAATATTGTATCAATGTGCTTGCTCCTCTTGTGAAAAACATAATTTTTTGAAAGTGCAATTGCTGATTTATGGTCACAAAAGATTGGTGTTGACTCATTCTGTGCTTGTAAAAAATCTGTCAATACTCTCCTCATCCAAGTTGCTTGAGATTTTGCTGATGTGGCTGCTACATACTCTGCTTCAGCTAATGAAAGTGTCACTATAGGATTCTTTTTGGATGCCCATGTGACCACACCTATTCCAAAAAGAAAGGCATGTCCAAAAGTACTCTTCCTGTCATCAATGCTATCTACAAAATCACTATCAGTATAATCAATCAAACTAAAATCGTTAGTTGTGGAATATAAAATTCCATATTTTGTTGTTCCTACCACATATCTCAATATCTTTTTTTCAAATTGCCAATGTGAGTCTTTTGGTGACTCCATGAATCTAGAGATTAAACTAACCCCATACATAATATCTGGTCTTGTAGCTATAAGACACATCAAACTATCAACTAGTCTTTTGAATGTTGTAGAATCAACATTAGACCCTTTGTCTTCTTTGATAATTTTTGTCCCTATAGCAACTGGTGTAGGTGTTGATTTGCAATTCAACATCTTAAACCTCCTTAACACATCATTTGCATATTTAGTTTGACAAATAAAAATTCCCTTCTTTGATTATACAACTTCTATGCCCGAAAAGTACTTCATTAATCCCAAATCTGTCATTTCAAATTCTTTCTTTATTGCTGATTTAAATGTGTCTACAGAAAAATTTCTAGTGAAAATCAAATCATCAACATACAAACACACAATCAAAATCTGACCTACTTTCTTGATTTTTATGTACAATGTAGGCTCACTATTGCCTCTACTAAATCCATTGTTTGTCATGTATGAATCAATCCTACTATACCATGATCTTGGTGCTTGCTTGAGACCATAGAGGGCCTTCTTCAATCTATATACTTTTTCTTCATGTCCATGCACTTCATAACCTAGTGGTTGTTTCACATACACTTCTTCATCTAGGAAACCATTCGATAAATCTAATTTGACATCCATTTGATATACATACCAATTATTTTGTGTAGATATTGCTAAAACCATTCTAATAGTATCAAGTCTAGCAACTAGAGAAAATATTTCATTATAATCAATTCCATGTTCTTGTGCAAAAGCTTTTTCTACTAACCTTGCCATGTGTTTTTCAACATTTCCATCTGCATTAAATTTTGTCTTATAAACCCATTTGACTCCTATGCAATCCTTACCTTCAGGTAGATTAATTAGATCCCATGTTTGATTTCTTTCAATGGCATTCATCTCTTCATCCATTGATTTTATCCAATGTTCCTCATTAACTGCTTCTTCATAATACATAGGATCATCAGAGAAAAGAGCAAAATTTGAACATAAATCTAACTTCTCTTCTTCTTGTTTATAAATCTCATTCAAGTTTCTCATTTTTTTTACCTTTAAATCTTGATCTTAAAGTGGCAAGAGTTGGATCTGATTCATCACTTACTTGTGAATTTGGAGTAGGATGACATGCATGACTAGATGATTCACCTTGTGCTAAGCTCTTAGGGGTTCTTATTGGAGTGCTTGTTCTTGCTTATTGAGAGGATTGATCACCTTAAAAATTTTGTTCTTCAGATTCTTCTTCATTTTGGGGAATTGGTTCTCCATTTGTGATGGTTTTATCAATGCTTCCATCCCATGCTTCTTCCTTAAATTCCACATCTCTGCTAATAATCACTTTCTTTGAAATGTGGTTATACAACTGATAAGCCTTTGATTCTTCACACTAGCCAATAAAAATGCATTTCTCACCTCTATCATCAAGTTTTCTTCTCAATTTAGATGGTATAAGAGAATATGCAATACAACCAAAAATTCTAAAATGATGTACACTATGCTTCTTACCACTCCAAGCTTCTTGTGGAATTCGATCTCTTACACTCTTTGTTGGGCTTCTATTCAAAATATATATTGCACATGCTACTGCTTCTACCCAAAAATCATTTGACAAATGTTTGGCCTTTAACATGCTTCTAGCCATCTCCATGATTGTTCTATTCTTTCTTTCTACTACACCATTATGCTGTGGTGTGTACCTTGTATTTAGTTGCCTTTTAATGCCATGATATCTGCAAAAATATTGAAATTAATTAGAATATTCACCTCCTCTATCTGATCTAAGTACCTTGATGTAAAGGCCACTCTGATTTTCAACCATAGCCTTGAATTCTTTAAATTTTCCAAAGGCTTCAGACTTATTTTTGAGAAAGTATATCCAAGTCTTTCTGCTAAAACCATCAATGAAGGTTAGAAAATATGAACTACCTCCAAATGATGGAATTTGCATTGGTCCACATAAATCACTATAGACTAGCTCTAATATTACCTTTGCTCTATATGAGACTCCTACTGGAAAGCTATGTCTATGCTGTTTTGCCAGAATGCAACTTGCACATGAACTTCCTGGCTATTCTATTGGTGGTAATCACTTCACCATATTTTTTTTTTGTAAAAAATTCAAACCTCCAAAATGTAAATGTCCATACCTTAAGTGCCATAGCCATGATTGGTCTAGATGCATGTTTTTGAAGTGGGCTTCCTCTTCTCCTTGGATGCACTGAATTCGAAGAGGGAACATCTAATTCTTGGTCATCCCCACTTTTCCTATCAACCTATGATTTGGAAATTTGTCTAGTATTGTGCAAAGATTATCCATAAAAGATACTCTGTAACCTTTCTGTATTAACTGTCCAGCACTCATAAGATTATGCTTTAGTCTAGGTATAAAATAAACATCAGGAATAAACCTTCTTTCACCATTTTTTGCCAAAACATTTATTACTCCTTTACCCATTACATCCACTTTGTTATCATTTCCTAATTTCACTTCAAATTTTATGGAATCATCAAGACTTGCAAAGAATTTTTTATTCCCTGTGATATGGTTACTGCATCCACTATCTAAGAACCAAATATCTCTAGCACTTTCTTGAGTAACATGACAAGTGAGAAATAAGCTTCTAGAATTAGAGCTAGATTCATTTCTGTAATTAACATTCTACTTGTCCACATCTCCTTGTTTATTTCTGCATTCACTTGCATAATGTCCATATTTTTTGTAGTAATAACATTGAATGTTAGATTTATCAAACCTTTGTGAATTTTTCTGGAAGTGATTGTTGCCATGTCCTCTATTGTTGTAGTTTTGATTATTGTTATCACCTTGATCTGGATTGTTCCTTCCATTTCTCCTCTACCTCTTCCTCTGATGTTTGACCTTCCTCTTCCTCTTCCTCTGCCAAATGATACCTGAGACTTGAAAGCATTCTCAAAACAAGTATTGTTATTCCCATTCATTCTGGATTCATGTGTTAACAAAGATCCCATTAGTTCATCTACTAATAATTGTTCCAAATCCTTGGTCTCCTCAATATCTACAACTATTACATCAAATTTGCTAGGTAAACTCCTAATTATTTTTTCTATGATCTTATGATCTGTTATTGTTTCTCTATTAGATCTAATTTGATTCACTATATTCAATACTTGACCCATAAACTGGTCTATAGACTCTAAATCGTTCATTTGTAAATTTTCAAATTTTCTCCTAAGAGATTGTAATTTAGCTATTTTCACCTTTATATTACCTTTATAGGTAGTCTGCAAGATTTTCCATGCCGACTTGGATCTCATTGCTACTACAACTCTAGAAAAAATAGATTCATCCATTGCCTGTTGGATTAGGAATAGAGCTTTTGCATCCTTTTTCTTGTTCTCTTTCAGCTCTTCCTTTTGTGCTTGAGTTAATGCCTGATGGGCAACCTCGTCCTGTGGTTCTACAAATCCATTTTCTACCAAATCCCAAACATCTTGTTAGCAAAATAATGTTCTCATTTTAATTGCCTAAAAGTCATAATTCTTACCATTGAAAACATGAATCTGGAGCTGAGAAATATTATTATTTGTTGCCATGTCTCAAGCTTGCATAGTCAGAGATTCAATCTATGGAGGAGAGTCATACGATTTCTTATTTTCCTTTCGGTCTACTATTTCAAATTGCTGTAACGCTCGTTCCAGACTTCTATCAGGCATCTTCATATGCTTCTAGGAATTTTACTGCTTCCCAAATCGCTGCCCTCCTTCACTCACTTCTTTGTTGTCTTTTCTTTATTTCTATTTTGTTGTTCTTTACCTCTGCGTTGATCTATGTATTTCACTATCCTTTTTTTAAATTGCCATACTCTTTCTTTTTTGGTGAAAGAAATATTAGACTACTACTATGATTGCATAGAAATTATAGATAATGATGGGAGAAATGCTCTCCACTTGGCAGCTGAAAATGTAGTGCCAATATTTGGCAAAATTTTTGCACTCTCCTAGATCACAGCTTCTGGCCTCCACACTTTAGCTATGGCTCTACAACTCTTTTACTACCTAGTTCTATTATTCCCTCCAGCTACGCTCCTCTAACAATCCTCAGCTCTGATCCCAATTTGAAAGAAAAAATAGAGCATTAAACAAATATAACAGAAAAAATAACAAATGCCTAGATTGCTACGGCAATCAAGAAGTTTCTTTAATCTTATTATTCTTTCTTGAAACTGCAAACAACCATTACATTAAATAGAATTTGAAAACAAATCTAACTCAAAAATAAACTAGAGTTTCACTACAGATGTGCATGCAGACTGAGCTAAGACAGAAACAAGCTAAGCATGCAGATTGCGTGCATGAGGGAGCTAACAAGAAGTTTAACTATTTTTTTTTAAGTTTTCTCCACTGTGTGCATGATGTACATGAGGGAGGTGAACCACTACTTGGAGAAATTATCTCCAGTTTCTAACATATGGGAATATCCATTTGTCAGACAAATTTAGGATGAGTTATTTTGAGTTCTTGTCCACAAACACACCTCCGACGTAAAAGTAATTTAGCTAGATTGTTGGAAGACTATTATTGAATCATTTATTCATTGATGTTGATATCAGCTTAAATTTGGGATGAATGGTATCATGGGCACTGAATGGATTTAGATGATATATATATATATATATATATATATATATATATATATATATAACCGTCACTATTATACCATCAATATTGTTCTTAGATTTAATACAATGTGCATGGTCACAATCCCCAAGAGGTACAACAAATAATTATAGAATGCTTTACAAAAATGATTATGGAAATCAATAGTCCATAGTCCTAGAAAAAATGGTCAATGATAAAAAATCTTTGAGCACAATTCATTATTTCTGAAAAAAAAAGAGTGAAGTGGTCCATTAATTATTAATCTGCCAAAATCTTAGAAGCTACCATGAATGAGTCAGTTGTCTAATTTCATCATCTATCTGAGGTTAATAGGTCTCATAACAGAGGAAGAGCCCTCAAAAATCTGGTCAACAATGATCCTATTAGCCTTTTCTATGGGATGGTAACTATCCCAGAACAAATAGGCATCCCTATTTGCACACAGGTTTGAGGCCCGAGTGCAAAGCCCTGTTAGAAACTCAAGATTAACTAGAGATAATTTCTCTATCCATAACTTAACTGACTATTCCACCTCCCTCCTTCTCATGCATGCACAACAGTTAACTGACAGTTAGGAATCAATTAGTTCAAGCAGTTAACAGTCAATTTGTTTAAGTAGTTAGAGGATTAGTTTAAACTTAGTTAAACAATCACTTTATTTTCAGTTTAATTTGATAAGAAAATCTATTTATAGATGCCTTGGGTGCAGCATTGTAAGCAAGAAACAAAGATCAATAAAAATATTTTTTCAAGATTTATAGTAGCAATATGGGTTTGAGTTCTTGTTTTCTTGTTCTTATGCTTTGTTTTCTTCTATCAAATTGGTATCAGAGCCAAGAAGAGCCAGAAGAACATTTTAGTTTAGCATGAGAAGAATCATGCATTCAAAGTGAATAACAACCAAGTAGATCAATCGCGTGAAGAGTAGAAGCGCATTCAACAGAGTTGTAGGTGGAGAGCGTGCAATAGTCAACGTGCAACAACAGTTGACCATGGGAGAGAAAGCTCAGGTTTGAAAGGTGCAACTAGAAGAAGGTGGAGAGGTGCCCAGCAAGAAAGGAGAAGTTTGTAGGTTGGACACAGTAGTTTGGCGCTAAGGAAAAGCACAGGTTAAAAGAGGCATTGCAGCCAGCCCTAGGCAAGAGACCAAAGGAGAGATCATAGTAGAAGAGAAGACCATGGAAATTGAAAAACAAAAAAAGCAAGAGATCGTTGTTTATTTAAAAATAATCACAATAAGGTATCAATTTTTTTTTAAATTTTTTTGTCTATTAAAAAAAATGAAAGGCACTGTCCAATGAGCTGTGAAGCACTGTGAAGGAGCGAGTTGAAAAAGAAGCTCCTGTTTGAAATGTTCTAGTAGTATTATTTAGGGACTGTGTAGACCCAGAGTGTCGAAAAAAAGATCCAGGGAGGAGAAAGACTACAACAACAACAATAAAATCCTATAAGCGATTGGCATGGCAATGAATAAACGTATGTTTCAGCCTCAAATTCCCATTTTTAATGGTAAGAATTACAATTTTTGGGCAATTAAGATGAAAACATTGTTTTGCTCACAAGAAGTTTGGGATTTGGTAGAAAATAGTTTCGTAGAACCACAGGATGAGGCAGCCCATCTGACATTAATTTGAGCACAAAAGGATGAGCTTAAGGAGAATAGGAAAAAAGATGCAAAAGCTTTATTTATAATCCAACAGTGACTGGATGAATTGATTTTTTCTAAAGTTGCAATAGCAAGGAGATCTAGAGAGGCTTGGAAAATCTTGGAGACTACATATAAAGGTAATACAAAGGTAAAAATTGCTAAATTATAATCTCTTAGGCAAAGTTTTGAAAATTTGCAAATGAATGATTCAGAGTCTATAGACTAGTTTATGGGTCAAGTGTTGAATATAGTGAATCAAATTAGATCTAATGGAGAAACTATCACGAATCAGAAGATGATAGAAAAAATACTCAAGAGTTTACCTAATAAATTTGATGTAATAGTTGTAGCTATTGAGGAAACCAATGATTTGGAATAGTTATCTGTAGATGAGTTAATGTGTTCTTTATTAACACATGAATCCAGAATGAATAGGAATAACAATACTTCTCTTGAGAATGCTTTCAAGTCATAGGTATCATTTCGCAGAGGAAGAAGAAGAGGAAGGTCAAACTTCAGAGGAAGAGGCAAAGATAGAATTGGAAGGAACAATATAGATCAAGGTGAAAACAGTAATCACAACTACAGCAATAGAGGACGTGGCAACAATCACTTCTAGCAAAGTTCATAGAGGTATGATAAATCTAATATTTCATGTTATTATTGCAAAAAATATGGACATTATGTAAGTGACTGCAGAAGGAAACAAATATATGTGGACAAGCAGAATGCTAATTACACAAATGAATCTAGTACTAATATAGGTGAATCTAGTTCTAATCCTGGAAGCTTATTTCTCACTTTTCATGTTACTCAAGAAAAAGCAAGAGATATTTGGTTCTTAGATAGTGGATGCAGTAATCATATGACAGGAAATAAAGAATTTTTTGCTAGTCTTGATGATTCTATAAAATTTGAAGTAAAATTACGAAATGATATCAAAGTGGATGTAATGGGTAAAGGTGTAATAAATGTTTTGGAAAAAAATGGTGAAAGAAGGTTTATACCTGATGTTTATTTTGTACCTGGACTAAAGCACAATCTTATGAGTATGGGACAGTTAGTATAGAAAGGTTACAAAGTATCTTTTATGGATAATGTTTGCACAATACTACACAAGTTTCCAAGTGATAGGTTGATAGGAAAAGTGGAGATGACCAAGAATCAGATGTCCCTCTTCAAATTCAGTGCATCCAAGGAGAAAAGGAAGCCCACTACAAATCCATGCAGCTAGACCAATCATGGCTATGGCACTTAAGGTATGGACATTTACATTTTGGAGGTTTGAATTTTTTACAAAAGAAAAATATGGTGAAGTGATTACCACCAATAGAATAGCCAGGAAGTTCATGTGCAAGTTGCATTCTGGCAAAACAGCATAGAGAGAGCTTTCCAGTAGGAGCCTCATATAGAGCAAAGGTAATATTGGAGCTAGTCCATAGTGATTTATGTGGACCAATTCAAACTCCATCATTTGGAGGTAGTACTTATTTTCTAACTGTCATTTACGACTTTAGCAAAAATACATAGATATATTTCCTGAAAAATAAGTCTGAAGCCTTTGGAAAGTTTAAAGAATTCAAGGCAATGGTTGAAAACTACAGTGGCCGCTCCATCAAGGTACTTAAATCAGATAGAGGAGGTGAATATATGTCTAATGAATTTAAAGATTTTTGCAGGTATCATAGAATTAAAAGGCAATTGACTACAAGGTACACACCACAACAGAATGGTGTAGTAGAAAGAAAGAAAGAATAGAACAATCATGGAGATGGCTAGAAGCATGTTGAAGGCCAAACACTTGTCAAATGAATACTGAATAGAAGTAGTAGCATGTGCAGTATATAATCTGAATAGAAGCCCAACAAAGAGTGTCAGAGATCGAATTCCACAACAAGCATGGAGCGGTAAGAAGCATAGTGTACATCATTTCAAAATTTTTGGTTGTATTGCATATTCTCTTATACCATCAAAATTGAGAAGAAAAATTGACGATAGAGGTGAGAAATGCATTTTTATTGGCTATAGTGAAGAATCAAAGGCTTATAAGTTGTATAACCACATTTCAAAGCAAGTGATTATTAGCAGAGATGTTGAATTTAAGGAAGAAGAAGCATGGGATGGTAGCACCATCACAATTGGAGCACCAATTCCACAGAATGAAGAAGAATCTGAAGAAATTTTTTTTCAAGGTGATCAATCCTCTCCACAAGCAAGAACAAGAACTCCAATAAGAACACATAGGAGGTTTGAACAAGGTGAATCATCTAGTCATGCATGTCACCCTACTCCAAATTCACAAGTAAGTGATGAATCAGATCCAACTCTTCCCACTTTAAGTTCAAGAATTAAAGGTAAGAAAATGAGAAACTTGAATGAGATTTATAATCAAGAAGAAGAGAAATTAGATTTGGTTTCAAATTTTGCTCTTTTCACTCGTGATCCTATGTATTATGAAGTAGTTAATGAAGAACATTAGATAAAAGCAATGGATGAAGAAATGAATGCTATTGAAAGAAATCAAACATGGGATCTAACTAATCTCCCTGAAGGTAAGGATTGCATATGAGTCAAATGGGTTTATAAGACTAAATTTGATGTAGATGGAAATGTTGAAAAGCACAAGGCAAGGTTACTAGCAAAAGGTTTCGCACAAGAACATGGAATTGATTATAATGAAACATTTGCTCCAGTTGCAAGACTTGATACTGTTAGAATGGTTTTATCAATAGCTGCTCAAAATAATTGGTATGTATATCAAATGGATGTAAAATCAACTTTCTTGAATGGTTTCCTAGATGAAGAAGTGTATGTGAAATAGCCACCAGGTTATGAAGTGCAAGGACATGAAGAAAAAGTCTACAGATTGAAGAAGGCCCTTTATGGTCTCAAGCAAGCACCACGAGCATGGTATAATAGGATTGATTCATACATGACAAACAATGGAATCAGAAGAAGCAATAGTGAACCTACACTGTATACAAAAATCAACAAAGAAGGTCAGATTTTGATTGTGTGTTTATATGTTGATGATTTGATTTTCACTGAAAATTTGTCTGTAGACACATTTAAATTAGCAATGAAGAAAGAATTTGAAATGACAGATTTGGGATTAATGAAGTACTTTTTGGGCATAGAAGTTGTACAATCAGATAAAGAAATTTTTATCTATCAAACTAAATATGCAAAGGATGTGTTAAGGAGATTTAAGATGCTGAATTGTAAACCAACACCTACACCAGTTGCTACAGGGACCAAACATAGCAAAGAAGACCAAGGGTCTAATGTTGATTCTACAACATTCAAAAGATAAGTTGGCAGTTTGATGTATCTTACAGCTACAAGACTAGGTATCATGTATGGGGTCAATTTAATCTCTAGATTCATGGAATCACCAAAAGACTCACATTGCCAAGTTGGAAAAAGGATATTGAGATATGTGGCAAGAGCTATAGAATATGGAATTTTATATTCCACAACTAATGATTTTAGTTTGATTGATTTTACTGATAGTGATTTTGCAAGTAGCGTTGATGATAGGAAGAGTAATTCTGGACATGCCTTTCTTTTAGGCACAGGTGTGGTCACATGGGCATCCAAAAAGCAACCTATAATGACACTTTCATCAGCTGAAGCAGAGTATGTAGTAGCCACATCAGTAGCATGTTGAGTAACTTGGATGAGGAAGATATTGAAAGATTTATTACAAGCACAGAAGGAGTCAACACCAATCTTTTGTGACAACAAATCAACAATTGCATTATCAAAAAATCATGTTTTTCACAAGAGGAGCAAGCACATTGATACAAAATTTCACTTTATCAAAGAGTTAGTGAACAATGGATAAATCCATCTGGAATTCTACAGATCTGAAGATCAATTGGCAGATATATTCACAAAGACATTAGCAAAAGAGACCTTTGATTATTTAAGACAAAATTTAGGCATTGCAAATGCTGAAGTTGTTAGTGGTAGAAATTCAGGGGGAGTGTTAGAAACTCAAGATTAACTGGAGATAATTTCTCCATCCACAACTTAACTGACTGTTCCACCTCTCTCCTCATGCATACACAGCAGTTAACTGACAGTTAGGAATCAGTTAGTTCAAGCAGTTAACATTCAGTTTGTTTAAGCTGTTAGAGGATCAATTTAAACTAAGTTAAACAATCAGTTTATTTTCAGTTTAATTTGATAAGAAAATCTTTTTATAGATGCCTTGGGCACAACATTGTAAGAAAGAAAAAAAGAATATCAATAAAAATATTTTTTCAAGAATTGCAGTAACAATCTAAGTTTGAGTTCTTGTTTTCTTGTTCTTATGCTCTATTTTCTTCTATCAAACGTGGTCCATTAATTATTAATCTGCCAAAATCTTAGAAGCTACCATGAATGAGTCAGTCGTCTAATTTCATCATTCGTCTGAGGTTGATAGGGCTCATAACAGAAGAAGAGCCCTTAAAAATCTGGTCAACAATGATCCTATTAGCATTTTCTGTGGGATGGTAACTGTCCCAAAACAAATAGGCATCCCTATTTGCACACAGGTTTGAGGACCAAGTGCAAAGCCCTACGCCATTGTATCTTCCTTGTACGCAACATGCATTTGTCGTATCCACAAATCATATTATTACAAACACCATGAGATTTAGAAGAGTTAAAAATATATATATTAAAGAAAAGAGAGATGATGTTTTGACGTTACCGTATGCTGCAAGGTTTTTGAATATGCCCATATTCATCGAATCGCTATTGGTGAAGGTGAAGACCTGAGCGGAAGCCTCGTGGTTTAGTCGATTTACAACAGATCTCAGTTTTAAGTTAAAAAGTGAAGTAGCTCGTTGTAGATCTGCAGTGCATTCGCCATTGCGAGACCTGGTCGCCTTCACTCTGAGAGCACAACCCTATGGACCTGTTGACGTAACCAACACCCTTCGACCTCCCAACATGTACAGTTGCTGCACAACAAAACAATCATACTAAGCAAAAATATTACAAAATTATCGAATCTGCAAACATAGTTACACAGTGTTTTATGATTTACTGTTTTTTAAGTAGATTTTGTTATTCTATCTTTTATTAAATGGTAACCACAATGAGAGGCTAGCCTTAAATTATGAAGAAGAAATTTACCCTGAGATATTTCGCATATTCTGAGACTATAAAGTGTGTGTAATTTGGTAATCTATACTGCAGAGATCTAAGTGAAACAGGAGTGAGATAGTAATTTTTGACGTAATCATTTCCTCCAAGGGTAATTGACACAAGAGCCTATGCAACAAGTCTATCAGTTTGAGCACGTCCCATGATCTGCGCCACCCTATTTTTATATTGTACAAAGTATTGGAACTACTGAGGTATCCTGATAATATTGAGCTGCACGCATAAACATAAACACACTCAGACATTCTGAAGAATGAAAAAAAGAACCAGATCAAAATGATAAAAATCAAAATAATTCGTACGAATTGGAATCCTATGTCGTTCAGAATCGCAACGCCTGCCGAAGCGAAATTGGCACCCCTTAGCAATGCATCCCCGTTTAGAGAAGGACTCAAATATGGTAGCACAGATTCTGCCCCTAACTTCCTGCCTGCAATTCAAACAATAATTTTTTGATTAGCAACGACGTCGAATATTTGAACTGGGTACAATAACGCGCTAAACTGTGAATTTTTAAATAGCCCTTAAATAATCATGACAGAGAAAAGGAATAGCAACAAGAACATAGCCAAATCATTTGCATCCTTTACCAAATTTCAATAGACATAATAAACACAAATCATATATTAATTTTGTATAGAAGGCAGAGTACCCTGTTTTTTATTACTGTACTGTATTCCAATTACAACATTAACACAAAAAAAAGGTTTTTCCCATTCAATCTACAGCACTGTACAAAACCACTTATTAATAATAAGGAAATCTTAATTTAGAGTACTTTAATAGGCTGTTTGAACAACAGTCTAAACAAAGGTTTAGAAATACAATTACATGCATTTCAGTAGTCTAAGAATAGTTTCAAATATGCATATATTGTTCGTTGTCCAAGAAAAATTGACATAAAAAACAAAGACTAATATTAATTATTAACTAAGTGTTTAAATTCAAACTGACGGCAAACTGATTGTCTAAATCATGCATAGAGGAGACTGGATGATCTAGCATCAGTTACCAACAGACTCGCCCTTGATGCTGAGAGGGCTTACAATCTAATCTCTGAGTGTCAAAAACTAATCTGTTGCAACTGCTTTCATGAAGATATCTGCCAACTGTTCTTTAGTGTTGATGTATTTGAATTCTACTACCTTCATCTGCACTAAATCTCAGATAAAATGATGCTTTAAATCAAAATGTTTTGTCCTACTGTGATGGATTAGATTCTTGGCCAATTTAATAGCACTAATGTTATCACAAAAGATAACTGTGGGCTAAACATGAGTCTCTCCAATTTCTTCAAAAAGTTTTCTAAGCCATAATGGTTGTGTCCCTGCTGAAGTGACTGCAACATACTCTGCTTCTGTAGAAGATAGGGCAACTATACTTTGCTTCTTTGAACTCCAAGTAATCAAACCAAAACCAAAAGAAAAACAATTCCCAGATGTTGACTTTCGGTCATCCAAACTACCTACCCAATCAGAATCACTAAAACCAACAAGATTGTACCTTTTAGAAGAGTAATAATGAATACCAAAATCTAGAGTGCCTTTCACATACCTCAAAATTCTTTTCGCTGCCTTCATATGTATTTCTGATGGCTCTGTCATGTACCTTGAAATAAGTGAAACTAAATAAGCAATATCAGGTCTTGTATGAGTTAGAAACATTAAGCTTCCAACAATACTTCTATAAGTTGTCTCATCAACTCTTTCAGCACTATCATCTCTGCACAACACAACTCCATGAGCAACTGGAGTGGAGACTGGTTTACAATCAACCATATGAAGTTTCTTCAACATATCTTTAGCATACTTTGTTTGATAAATAAAATTTTTATTCTCCCTTTGATAAACCTCCATTCCTATAAAATATTTCATAAGGCCTAAATCTTTCCTCTGAAATTCATTCATCATGAAAATTTTTAATTCATCCTTCATCATAGAATTGCTACCCATATACAACAAGTCATCAACATACAAACTTACAATTAGAATATTATTACTATCTTGTTTGTAGTAAAGGGTAGGTTCACTCTTACTTCTTTGAAAGCCATTCTTTTGAAAATATCCATTGATCCTAGCATACCATGCTCTTGGTGCTTGTTTGAGGCCATACAAAGATTTCTTTAACTTGTAGACATGATTTTATTTTCCTTGCACTTCAAAACCTTGTGGCTATTCGACATATACTTCTTCTTCTATGTACCCATTCAACAAGGCACTTTTCACATCCATAGGATGGATGCTCCAATTATTTTGAGCTACTAATGAAATCAACATTCTAATGGTCTCTTGTCTTGCTACTGGTGCAAATGTCTCTTCATAATCGATGCCATACTTTTGTGTGAAGCCTTTAGCAACTAATCTTGCCTTATGCCTTTCAACACTTCCATCACTGTTACACTTAGTCTTGTAGACCCATTTGGTGCCAATCCTCTTCTTGTCATGTGGAAGCTTGATAAGCTCCCAAGTGTGATTCCTATGAATGGAATCCATCTCTTCTTGCATTGCTTGCATCCAAACCTCATTAGTATATGCATCTTCAAAACATGATGGTTCAAAATCAGCCTTGGTAAGTAAAGCAAAATTCAGTGTCTCACCTCTTGGATTTTCTTCATGTGCTTGATTTGAACTCCTTTGATAAATGTCACTCAATATTCTTACCTTCCTTGCAGAATTAGGACTTGAATCTAGACTTACACTTGGAATTGAACAACTAGATGAGAGGTTACTTGGTGGATTTGTAGCACTTGGAACATAAATATTAGTGGGCTGCCCATGATCAATATCATCCATAATAGCTTCATTTAAAACAGATTTTGACTTTTCCATATGGCCTTTTTGATGACCATAAACTCCTCCTTCATCAAAAATCACATCTCTTGACACAATAAGCTTATTAGTGAGAGGATTATATAACATGTAAGCCTTACTTTCCTCACTATATCCAACAAATATACATGACTCACTTTTGGGATCTAACTTTTACCTCTTTTGATCAGGAACATGAACATAGGCTAAGCAACCAAAAACTTTGAAATAATTAACATTTGGCTTTTTTTCATACCAAGCTTCATACAGAGTCATCCTATCAAGTGCACTAGTGGGACTCTGATTGAGAATATATACTACTGTAGCAACTGCATCTTCCCAAAAAGAATTACTTAATCCCTTTGTTTGTATCATGCTTTGTCCCATCTCCACCACTGTAGGATTCTTCCTTTCAGCTACACCATTTTGTTGAGGTGTGTATGTAGTGGTGAGTTGTCTTCTAATTCCATGCATATCACAATAACGTTGAAAGGCTTTTGAACAAAATTCTCCTCCGCGATTAGTCCTTAAGCATTTGATTTTGCACGCTTTGTCATTTTCTACAAGAGCTCTAAACCTCTTGAGTGTCTCAAGAGCTTCACCT
Organism: Torreya grandis; assembly: GCA_037957365.1. Classification (NCBI taxonomy): domain Eukaryota; kingdom Viridiplantae; phylum Streptophyta; class Pinopsida; order Cupressales; family Taxaceae; genus Torreya; species Torreya grandis. The sequence continues at coordinate 2,011,752 of JARHVA010001900.1, read as the reverse complement.
TTGTTCTTCAAAAAATAAACCCAACACTGTCGTGAGTAATCATCAATAAAAATAATGAAATATGATGGCTTACCCAAACTCTTTGTCTGCATAGGACCACAAATGTCTGAATGAACTAACTGGAGTGGATAATGGGCCCTCCATGCATTTCATTTTGGAAATTTCTCTCTTGCATGTTTTCCTTTAGCACATCTTTCACAAACTTCCTTGTACTCTTCAACCTTAGGCAAACAAAAAACTAATGATTTTGATGTTAGAATCTTCAAACTATGAATATTTAAATGCCCATACCTAAGATGCCACAACCAACTTGTATCCTCATATGCCATATTGACAAGGTTCTTGTTATGTTCACCAAACTTCAATGGAAACATCATATTCTTTGTCATAGGCACAATTGTTACCACCTTATTTCCTTGATTCTTATCATAAATTATACATTGTTGATTTTGAAATACAGCATTATAATTCTTCTCACATAATGGTCCAACACTCAACAAATTATGCTTTAACTTTGGAGTGTAACAAATGTTTTTAACACTCTTCATACCTTCTTTTGTATGGACTTCCATAGCTCATTTTGCAGCAACCTCCAATGATTTGTCATCACCAAGCTTGATCTTGGATTTAAAACTTTCATCCATTATAGAAAAAAGTTTTTCATTCCCTGACATGTGGTTAGAACATCCCAAATCTAAATACCAAACATCTTTAGAAACATTTTCAGCTTTGCCATAAGATAAAAATAAATTATCTGGAGGATTCTTATCACCTTCTTGAGCATAATGAACGTTTTTACCATTATTACCTTCTTTTAATCTACACTCATAATTAAAGTGGCCATACCTGTTACAATGATAACACTGGATATTTCTTTTATCAAATCGGCCTCTACCTCTTCCTCTGAAACCACGTCTTCATCGGAAACCACCTCTGCCTATATTTCCTCTTGAGTAATTCTGATTTTGACCTCTACCTTGGCCTTGATTACTTTTGATGCTACTATTTGCATCTTCATTCTTTGTGATTTGTAATTTGGAGGAAAAAGCTTTCTCTTCGCTTTCTCCAAATGAATCTCTCAATCTTTCTTCATGAGACATCAAAGATCCAACTAGATGATCAAATTGAAGGGTAGACAAATTCTTTCTTTCTTCTATGATTATGGCAACATGGTTCCACCTTGGTCTGAGAGACCTCAACACCTTTTTGATCACAACCTCATTGTTCACAATTTCACCAAGTTTAACCATCTTATTGACCACATCTTTTACTCTGACACAATAGGTACTCACACTTTTAGCTTCTTGCATCTTTAAATTCTTAAATTCTCTCTTCAATGTCTGTAACTTGACAACTTTGATTTGATCACTACCTTGGTAAGCTTCTTTTAGAGTCTTCCAAGCATCCTCTGCTGTCTTTGCTCTTACAATTCGCAAAAATATGCTCTTAGCTAGAGCTATTTGAATATGAAATAAGGTTTGAGCATTCTTTTTCTTAGCCTCTTTAGCTATTTTATCATTTGCTGTGAGGGCATTCCAATCAGCTGGCTCTGCATAACCTGATTCAATAATCTCCCGCAAATCTTTTCCTATCAAGAAAGTCATCGTTTTGATACACCAATAATCATACTCATTTCCATCAAATTATGGAATGGGCAAGGAGTTAGAATTTGAGATGATAAATTTTTGCCAAAATTCCAACTACTAAATATTTAACCCAAAAGAAAAATCATGCTTTGATACCAAATTTGAATTTTGAAACGGCCCTTAAATAATCATGACAGAGAAAAGGAATAGCAACAAGAACATAGCCAAATCATTTGCATCCTTTACCAAATATCAATAGACATAATAAACACAAATCATATATTAAATTTGTAGAAGGCAGAGTACCCTGTTTTTTATTACTGTCTTGTATTCCAATTACAACATTAACACAAAAAAAAGGTTTTTCCCATTCAATCTGCAGCACTGTACAAAACCACTTATTAATAATAAGGAAAGCTTGATTTAGGGTAGTTTAATAGACTGTTTGAACAGCAGTCTAAACAAAGGTTTAAAAATACAATTACATGCATTTCAGTAGTCTAAAAATAGTTTCAAATATGCATGTATTGTTCACTGTCCAAAAAAAACTGACTAAAAAAACAAAGACTAATATTAATTATTAACTGAGTGTTTAAATTCAAACTGACGGCAAACTGATTGTCTAAATGGTGCATAGAGGAGACTGGATGATCCAGCATCAGTTACCAACAGACACTACACAAAAAAACTGGACACCCGTTCCCATAAACAGAAACAAGACACCCCAATTATTAAGGTTAATTGTAATATACAGATCGAGGGAAATTTATGACTTACTAATGAAATCTGCTAGATTGAGTCCATTTGAAAATCGTCCGCTAGCTGTACGAGTGGGATAATCTATTCCATAGGGAGAGCTGTCTGCTCTAGCAGTGGTTGCAAGATAATTGTTGTTGCCCCTGTCAACCAATCAATCTCCAAACACAAAGTACGCTGGAGCTGCTTTCACATGACAGCAGCAACAGCATAATATGACGACGACCAAACCAACAAATGAAGCAAGCAGCATAATATGATGACGACCAAACCAATAAACGATTTATTTATTTATTTTTATTTTTATTTATTTATTTATTTATTTATTTTATTTATTTATTTTTTATTTTATTTTTTTTTAAGAAATGAAATAGGTACACATCGTTATATATAAAAGAAACTTGTCAAACTCAAGATTTGTTAACTACTCTCCTAATCTCAAAGTGTGGGGTGTGCTGACACTTGCCATTTAAAGTGGTCACAATCTGCAGAGCGACAATGACCAACTGCTGTATGATTATTACCGCGTGGCACTGACGCTCACATGGGCAACAGCTTTATTACTCAACTGAGATACTCTCCAGCTTAAATTTAACGACCTATCTTCCCCCTCGATGTAAAATATTTATTACGATCCTTCGTCCTTAAAAAGAAGGAAACGTCAAAATACTAAATAAATGCATATTGATTATAATCTTTAGAATATATTTATAATCTTTGACAAATTTTGACAGTTGCTGAGAAATCTCCTCTTCAATCTGACACGGACTTTACAAAATAAATTAACATATTTTACAACTAAAAAGTTAAAAACAAATGTTGTGGAATTTAACTCAATCCATACGCCTCTTGAACTGCTGCTTCGACTAAAATTTATATCATTGCAATTTTCTTTCTGATAAATATCAGTGTTTGGCTGGTATTAATGACACCAGACTGTGAAATCTAATTTCTAATAAGGAGTTATTGATGGGCCACTATATTTATTGATCACTTTTTGGCACAATCTATTGCGAGCTTTAAGAGTGTTCGGTGCTTGTAACGCTTGGAATAGCTGGGGTCTTCTTTTTTTGAGATACATGCATAGTTCATGAAACTAACATGTAAAGAGTAGCAACACAAGGCCAGTAAAACATTGAATATTATAAATGTTTGTTGCTGTGCAAGACGTAATATTGTGGTCCAATATAATAAATGTTTTGTAGAAGTAAGAAGAGCTTATGGGCTGTCATGAGTTATGGCCAACTTGCACTGGTCAAGACAAAGTTAAATATGGATAGATAGAGAAAATTTTAAACACTGAACAAAATAATGTTGTTATATTATCTGATTTGCTTTTGAATATATTATATTAATTGCATCAACTACATATATTGTAAATAGATATAAAAGTAAATTCGAGGTGGTTTGTAAGAAAAGAATTTAAGGTTGAGGGAAGTGTGGTGTGGAGAATAGTATTTTCCTCTTCTTTCTTTCTAATTTAAAATGTAAGTATTATTTTGTATTTTTACATAATATTAAAAAGATAAAACTGATGAAATGTAAGTGACCTGGACTCTAAAAATTAGACCCGAATGATTAATATTATCAATGTCATTGTTGCCATTTGCATTGGTAACCCTTATAATTTAGTTTGCACAAATTGGGTTTTTTTGTTTTGATAAGGAGGATTAAATGAATATGATCATTCATCTTATACACAAGAATCACCATGTAAGGGCACTTTTAAATATGGTTGTTATTATATGGACATGTCAATATGAGTAGGCAAGTCACTAGCAATGCATGGGTCAATTGATATGAGATGAGGGATAGGGGAAGCCAAAACAATCTGTTATAATATATTTCATAATATTATTTTCCATGTTTTAAATGTTGTATGCAAACCACAGGTGCCACATTTGCTACCCACACATTCCTTCCATTGTAATTAGCATTGGAAGACATAATGTTATGGTTGTCGAGGGTGGAATATGGTTGGAAATAGATGAAGAAAGTATCCTTTCCAAATAAATATATATTTTTTTGCTTGCATGGACTGCGAGAGTGTTTTCTATTTATTTAGTTAGGAAGTTATAATATAGGGAGGTCATGTTACAGGAGTGCCTTAACTAATACTAGCCTTTGCTTTTCTAGCTGACATATTTGTGGGCCTCACCAAATCAATCAAAGTCCATCGCTCACGAAAGGGATAATGTAGGTTAACAATAATTTAAGGCAAACGATAGCAGTTAAGGCAAATGACAATAGTTAAGCCAAACAAAAGTAGTTAGCCAAACAATAGTAGTTAGAAAAACAATAGTTGAGAAATAAAATGTTAATATATGTTGACTTGTTAATTTTGTGCCTTTCCCATATTCAAAGAGTATATCACTTCTCGATTGACATTACAATATTCCTCTACTATGTGTGCATGCTCTCCCATTCACAACTACTTGATTCCAGAAGTGCGAATAATAAGAGCATCCCTACAGAGCTATTTTACTATACAGGTTGCCAGCTATAATGAACTACATTTTATGCATTGTTGAATCTAAATTTGAGGTTATTTTATTTTAACTGCATGCACTAATTAATGATTAGTTAGGGCATAATCATTCATTCAACTCATAGTTTATAGAATAGTTTTTGTAAATAGAATATAATACATATAATTCAGTGAATGATTATGAATTGAATGCATAATCATTTTCAGATATGCTACATATAAAGCAATTTGAACTCTATAATTTTGTACTTTAGCTTTATACTATAAAGGATGTTTCAAAATTTAAATCATATTGCATACATACAATTTAGTTATAACCACAGTCAAGCTTAGTAATAGAATATAGTTAGGAGTTCAAGCAGTTAACAATACAGTCAATGCCCTATTATAGGAGGAAAAGTATAGGAGTGTGAGTTCTATTTGAATTAATAACTTCCATTGATAGAATTATACAGTCAATAAATTCTATGAAGCATGTCCTAATTATACAAACTATTTTAATAAATTATGCATTGAATGAATAAATTATTGTGTTCATTTTATTTGATAACTCAATCAGGGTAATAATAAAAGGCTCATGGAAACCAATTGACTATATTTTTGACTGTCTAAATTTCATGGTATGCTTATTTAGGAATCATTTTAAGATCTTTGACTCTTCTCTCTTTAAAGTTTCATCTATCTTTTGTGACTCAGCTATTCCCTTAAATAGTGATACAAGTGGATGTTTCTAATGTTTGATTTCCTATTGATAATGGAATGAGTAACATAGGTGGTGGATAATGTAGTACTATGTTTGCTCTCAATGTTATGATTCTTTTTTCATAGTACTATGTGTAAGTATTTATTATGAGATTAAAAAACATTTATCAAATTAATAATAGAAAGATTATAGAAACCCATTAACTACATTGTTGACCACTTCAAATTGATGGTATGATTATTTGGGAATGATTTTATGATTGAGGGTTGGACATTAAAAAATGTAGACAATGATTATGCATTGAACGAATGATTATGCCCCAAATAATCATTATTTCATTGAAGTAGTCATCAATATAGTCAACACAATATTCCTCATTTCTGTAGTGATAATTATGCTAATGTGAAGAATGGGCATGTATGATTGTTTATTGTGTGTTAGCAAAACACTTATTGTGTTCATTTTCTTTGATAACTCAATAAAAATTTATAATAAAAGACTCATGGAAACCCATTGACTATATTTTTGACAACTTGAATCTAATGGTTTGCTTATTTGGGATTCATTTTAGGATCTTACCATGTTCTCTCTTTGAACCTTCTTCTAGCTCTTGTGACTCAGTTTTCTCCTTAAATGGTGATATGCATGGATGTTTCTAATGTTTAATTTCTTGTTGCTAAGGGAAAGAGTAACATAGGTGGTGGATAACATAGTACTATGTTTTCTCCTAATGTTATTTTTATCTTTTCTTACTACTATGAACTTCTCTCAGTGCCCCTTGTTTATTAAAAAAATAACAAGTATAATTTTTTTTGGCTTGCTCACTTCATCCATGTCATCCAGGTGGAAGATATTGTTATCTCTTATGGTGTAAAATCAATTTCCTAAGGAGTTCTCCTCTAATGAATTAGAGTGGAGCGATGTGGAGTAAAATATGGGCAAAGATAAATATATCATTCTCTAGATACAAAGAGATCATATAGAAGATTTATTAAATGGTGAATGCAAGAGATTGAGGTATTCCACTACCTTCTCTATCAGATAGCATGTGAAATCCTATACCATCTATCTTGAAAAAAGATAGGATTGATAGATTTCTCCATTACATATTGTGGGTGTTGTGTATTGTAGTTATTTTTTTAAATATATGAATTGGTCATTTTTGTAAATTATAATTTTTGTATGTATGATATATGTATTGGTGTACATATGGTCCTAAGGATTATAGTGTGGAAGATGACATGCATTATGATATTTCAGATATTACAAAGGTTAGTATTGCCAGCTGACTTAGCCATAAGCATTTATGTTGTCAATGCCAAAGTCACTTTTCTATCAATGTGTTGATGAATATACCAGAAGAAGCTTTGATAATGTATAAAAACATGGGTCATATGGACTGTCAGGGCATGGTTTGTCATGGGAAATATATCAATGACTTTAGGGGTAGTTATTGTACTCTTAATGCATTCATAAGTGATGCATTGAAGTATTGGCTAGAGATGTTGTTGTTGTTGGATGTAACTCTTGATCTTGTTCACCAAATACGTCATGACATGGTGCATGAAAAACATACAATGTTTAAAGGATAAACAGATAGGGATGATTTCAAGACTAAAGATGACATCTGTAATATTCAAAGAATGATAGAGGAATCATAATACTAATTCAATCCTATTGAAGTGGATAGTGTTTGAACATTTGTCACTAAAAATCTTAAAAATGTATTTATGTATAAAGAAATTAAAAAAATTAGGAAAGAGCAACAACCCTTTGTATTAGGCCTCTATCTTCCTTAGTAATGTTAGTAGATGTTGAAGTATGTACACAATAAAATACTTTCAATGGACTCCACACATGGGAAAAATGCACTAAAGGTACTTTTACATTTCCAATTTTGATGGAGACCTATTATTGTATAACACTTATGTTATTTTATAAGGTGCTCCACATAAACTTCACACTTGTTATTGTATAAGACTTATTTTTGTATTGTATGATGTAGTTCATGTTGTACACACTTATTGTATTTGATAGTATGTGCAATGGACCTCCCTTTGCATGGGTTTTAATTTCAAAGAGTATTATTATGGACCTAACATCTTGGATGCACAAGCTAGTGGTCAGTGCACATTGTCACATGTTGGAATTGAAACCAAATGCTTTCATGGTGGATGATGTTCATGCTAAAATTATTTCTATTAAGTATGTTGAACCCATGTATATTATAAACAATTATTGCTATTTTTTATAACAATTCTTTATTTTCTAATTTTTTTTTTTTTACTTTGTCATTACAAGTCGAGGGAAGTGGTTCAATGTGAGGTATACCTTTGTAGTTAGCATATGAGGAGAGTGTGGATAAAAAAACATGATTTTAAAGGTCAATGATCCTGAAATAAGCTAGGAAATGTTTAGAAACTTTGGTGAAATAATACACAAGTCACCTACTGAAGAGGCAATGGTTTGTGATGCAAACCTATTCATGTAATAATATGTAGCTCAAGAATCATTCATCAACTATTGAAAAGATAAATGGTTTCTCTGTATTGCCATGTGGATAAGATGTTTGCGTAAAATGCCCCATGTAGGTCAAGAGACAAATGCTGTCATAAAAGTATGCCACTCTCATCTGAATGGCATGTTTTCAAATGAAATTAGAATTACATCCCACCAAAGAATGGATTAATTAGTGAAACAATTGGTGTCTATTGTATTTGTGTATTAGTGGTGAAGCCAAATGTACAAATAAAATGGGTTTTATAGGAACTTCAAGATTGAGCAATTAGATAACAAGACATGGTTGAAATAAAAAAAGCATCCCTAATGGTGATGTGAGTTTTAGTGAGATTAACCTTGATGTGGCATGGTTAAGAATCCAAATCAATGAATAAACTTTGTACAAAGTTACAATTGTGAGCTAGTCTTTTTCAATGTGTGAATGCATGTGGTCAAGCCAAGGCCATATGTGCAAGCACATGTTGAGTGTTGGTAAATTGAGAAAGAAATTTGGTATGTAATTTTAATCAAAAGGTAATTTTGATATTGATGTTGATGCCCATGTAAGTATTATTTATGTATTGATTCTTATTCTTTCTTATTTTATTTAAGTTGTAAATGATTTTAATGTATGTTCAAATGGTTATTGACAAGCATCTATTTATGACTTATTTAGGATGATGCCAATAACATTATTGATGACATTATCCATAATAATGTTTTTAGTGTTCTTGTAAATTATAATATTATTAGTGATGTGGATCATCCAAATTATCTACAAATTCTCAAGACATGTGGATTGCTAGACAAAATGCTTCTCACTCTCCTAGTTTATATAAGAAGTCTTAATTTCCTTGAGAAGATTGTTGAAGATGATTGTAATAGGTTTCGAGGAAGATTAATTTTAAATTATGGTGAGGTGAACCATCCCCATGAAAATCCTTTCCAATGTGTATAAGATAGATTTGGGACCAGTCTATGATGCTTGAGAGATTTTGTGGAGAATATGTAGTCCAAAAGGGTATACCTTTGAAAAATGAACATACCCAATTCCATTTGAAACATAAAGTAAGATCAAAGTGTAGTACTTTTTAAGATGAACTAGATAGAGCACCTAGAAAAAATGTAGACCAAAATCAGTTTCTATGAAGAATGATGTATATATGTTGAGTTGAAATTGCTTGGTTTTCTTTGTATTTTTAATGAGACGTTATATGTCATAAAATTTTTAATCCTTCTAAAAATAAATGTTGGAAGTGTATAAAACCATTAAAACTAATTGACATATAGAAAACTAGTTAAATCTATGGAAATACACAACTGATTTCCTTATATTTTTGTTCTTTGAAAGTATTGATTTAGCCAATTCAACACACATGGTGTTATGAAAATTTTCAAATTAAACATTTTTCTAAGGCATGTTTATTCATATTTTACAAATTTCATGAAATATAATAACCATAACATTTACAACTATTGTGAAATGAACCATATATATGTAAAAGGATACAACTTTAGTGAAATGTATCATAGTAAAGCAACACACTAATTATGGTCATTGTTATCAATGTTGGAGTCAGGAAACATAGATACATTGGGAGTTTTTGTAGGTCAAGTCACAAGATGGATTTCGATGTTTTTACACACTATTATCTCTTCTCCATAAAGTTTATTTTGTCATACATTCCTATAATCCTTAGATTCTAAATAAATATCCCTAGCATTTTCAATAGCTTCATATACCCTCAATGATGAAATTAGAACCTCAAGCCATATTTGACAATGTATTTTTTCATTCCTTACAAATTCAATACAAATATTTTGCTTCTTGTTGTCATTTATTAGAGATGACATGGTTGTATTAATTCATTCTATTCTTTACTTTAAGATATCCTCTATTTCTTCGATAACCCTTTCTCATTGATCCCAATAATCCAACCTGGTCTTCAAGTATCTTAGTTTGCATTCCCAAAAGTTGTCATCCACCTTTGATTTAATTTATTCAAAACCTTTAGATTGTTCCCCAAATTTTGTTGGGGGAGTGGGATTTGGCTTGTTTAAAGGTACACAAAAGAAAAACCTTGGAGATTTAGTAAGTATATGACACTAACAAAATAAACATACATCTAATCCTATAAAGGGATGTCACCTAAAGTTTGATTATTGGGATCACAATCTGCACTCAAAATGTCAATCAATTTCCTCCTAATAACTCCATTTATTCCTTTCATTTCATATGTATTTTTGTCCATTAATGAATAGACACAAACATTAATGTATAATGACATGCAACTTCATTAGTTTGTATACTTTTTGTAGGAAAATGGATAACAATAGACCATTATATAGACTGATGGTTCATTGGATCCTTTCATTTTTTTAGTAAGATGGATAAAATTAAACCATTACATATAATTTATAAGGTATTATATAGACATGAAAGACATACAGGTATTATATAAACTATAATAAGATGGAGAACAATAGACCATTATATAGACTAGTGGTTCATTTTCTCCTTTCCTTTATGTATATATGGATAAAAGTATACCATTGCAAAGAATTTATAGGGTGTTATATAGATATGAAAGAGGTGGGGGAATTATATATAATGTAATAAGACGGAAAAAATATACCATTATATAGACCGATGGTTCATTGGCTCATTTCCTTTATGTTGGAAGATGGAAAAAAGTAGACCATTACACATAATTTACATAGGGTATTATACAAACACAAAATACATAGGGGAATTATATAGACTAGAATAATATGGATAATAGTAGACCATTTTACAGACTGATGGTTCATTGGCTCCCTTCCTTTATATAGCAATATAGACAAAATTAGACCATTACATAGAATGTATAGGGTATTATATAGAAATGAAAGACATAGGGTCATTATATAGACTATAATAAGATGGAAAACAATAGATCATTATACAAATTGATGGTTCATTGGGTCATTTCCTTTAAGTAGTAGGATGGATAATGTATAATGTATAAGGTATTAGACAAACCAATGCACATAGGGGAATTATATATATATATTATGATAAGATGGATAACAATAGACCATTATATAGACTAGTGGTTCATTGGCTCCTTTAGTTTATGTATAAATATGGATAAAAATAGACCATGACATAGAGTGTATAGGACATTATACAGACATGAAAGACATAGGGGTATTATATATATTATAATAAGATGGCCAACAATAGATTATTATACATACCTATGGTTTATTGGCTCCTTTCCTTTATGTACCAAGATGGACTAAAATAGACCATTACACAAAATGTATAGGTTATTATATAGACAAGAAAGATATAGGGGTATTATACAAAATATAATAAGATGGACAATAATATACCATTATAGAGACAAGCAAGATGCAGGGCATTATACATACTCTAATAAATGGTGTTATGCAAGTAGTGACAATATATACTAATCTATGCATACCATTAAAAATAATTCAAATGTTATGATTTTTTTCTTACCTCAAAGAAAGTGGATACATGCCCTTATAGCTGTAATGGTATTGCTATGTGATTCTATACAGAGATGAAATGTGAAAATGAGGAAATGTGGATGCTATCTTATGGAGGGAGCACAAGATTCTCTATCATGATCACTTTATTAACTTTATTATTATCATTACATTTAATAATAACGAATTTTAGAATTAGGGAATATTTAATTTACAAAAAAAAAAAAAATCATAGTAATGCATTTAATAACAAAGGGATAATTTATTTTAAAAAAAATCCAGTTCAATGCAATTCATTGTCCCTAGTATAGAACTTGGTATTCTATGCATGGATGAACACATGAATTGATATTTTATTTATGAACACATGTGTTTTATGCTCTTGTACTTTATCATACTATATGTATGTGTTATATGTATCCTGAAATAGGAAACTGAAGTTGACATGTAGTTATTCAAGTTTTCATGCAGTTATTGGTTCTTCATTCATTTTTTTTTGTGTATAGGATGATACTAATAAAAGTAATAGATATAGGATTTTAAATGATAGGAGTTTATAAACTAATTTTATACTAATTTTCTATACTTACCAATATAGAAAATGTACAAATTTTATACTAATTCGTTATACTTATTTTTTACTCTGCCTTAACAAGGTATAAAGTTAAAACCATAATCATATTCACATAAGAATGCTTACATTACAATGGAGAGTTTGTCATACTATGATGCCTTTAGTTTAATTAGGGGGGCAAATGTTTTAATAAGGTATTCTTAGAATTAGTTAAAAAAGATATAGAATGTAAACATTCATAACATATAATGTTCCCAATCATGCTTCAAAAAATTTAACACTATTAACATATATAACTCTTATATTAACCCACATTCCAAGTCATAATTATTTTTGTGTCCCTTATATTCATGTTACAATCATATCAAGGTTTAAAATAAACATAGACTAGGATCCTAAACCTAACATAAAATATAAATGAGTTCAATATTTTCAAAGCATTAGGATCAATATAGATCAACCTTAGGAAACTGAACAAAATATTTATGGATATATCCTAGTCTTTATTATAATGATTAAATTAACTCTAAGATAAAATAAAGATCAAGGGGGAATTTTCCAAAATATAATCATTTCAGTACATTAATCACATTGTAAAATTAATTATATTATCATTTAGAATGGTTAACATTGGTATTTAATTATTTCTTTTAAAGTGTATAAGGGTTTTTTTTTGTAAGTGGTTTATTTTAAACTTCAATTGTCAGTTAAGGGAAAGCGAGGGTGAGATGTACATTTTTTTATTTTAGTCTTAAATTATTTACAATTTAAAGAGGATTTTTTGTTTTTGATAAAGGGTATTGAAGTTCACAAGCATGTATTGTATGCATCATATATATATTTATTCTCTCTCTCTCTCTCTCTCTCTCTCTCTATATATATATATATATATATATATCAAACATGTTGGCATACATAAATGGATGTGGGAACTTTTGTGTGTTTTTAGTTTAATTAATATAATATTTGGGTACTATCAACTCTACATGGAACTTATTTTTAAGTTAGTGCAAGTTGTGCTAAACTCGATCAACTTGATATAGAATTAAGATAGTAAAATGAAGGACAAAAATAGAAATGACATGTATCAAAATCCCTTTAAAAGGGAAATACAAAAAATGTTATTTATTCAAGATAAATATGTATATACATTTCCCTATTGGGAAAAGACACATTATGCTAAACAAATCCATTTGTAATATGATCTGAGAAAACATTTCCACTCTCTTATTTTTATATTCTTTTGTATGTAAGAATAGTATATCATAACATTTGACATTATGTATAACATAAATATAATAAATGTAAACTAAATGAATAAGCCACCAAACATAAAACATTAATGTTAACATTTCTTCTCCTCTTTTATTCTTTCCATAGCTAAAATTACAAATTATCATCATTCTCACATGAGAAATGTGTGTATGCTTCTTTCTCATAGATGGTAACATGCTCCTATACAAGGAAAGGACATAAAAGAATATCACAATCCCATTTCAGAGAACTATAAAAATTGATTATAAAGTATGATAAAATCTTAAGAAAATGGTAAAAAAGGAAATTTCAAATACTTTAAGAAAATATAGATTATACTATAACAAAAATGGTTACCATAGCTTCAATATTATCATTATGATGATACCTTATATTCCACTCTTAATCCATAATTCAATCTGGATGTGTTAAGGTAATTTAAATAGACCATCATGAATCAGTAAGTGAAATCAAAGCCATAGAAAATTTAACTCTATATTGTCTATGAGTAAATAATTTTTATACATCAAAAACATATCTATTCTTCAATGGATCTATTAGGATTATTCAAATTTAAATGCACCCATCAAAATAGTGGGTCCCTACCCACCACAACCATCGGTTTGAGAGTGGAATAGTGCATTTGATTTCCAACCCAAAACATAAAAGCATATGCCTAAATTAGTTTAAGAATTAGATCCAATGAAGGGAAATAAAAGTAATCAAATTAGTCAAAGTAGTTTATGAATTTAAGATATTAAAATTAGATTATAATAAGATGGAGCATAGTAGACTGTTATATAGAATATAAATGGTATTCTATAAATAGGCAAAGATATAGGACATTATATCAACTATAATAAGTTGGACAAAATTAAAACATTATATAGACCA
>JARHVA010001900.1:1977500-1990000 GCA_037957365.1 Torreya grandis | reverse complement strand
ACAAATAAGTCAAAAGTTGAAAGTAACGCATTTTTACATTAAAAAATATATGAGGGAAGCGGTAAAATGCCAAATGTGATTAATAAAAAGTGAAAAAAGGTAGAACATGAAAAACAAGTTGGAGCCAAAAAGTAAAAATTTTAAAATAACCTAAGTCTTTTGCATTTTATCACATTTTGCACAACTAAGCTCCTCCAATGGGACATATATCATATGTTTTTAATTCCAAGGTGGGCCACTCAAAATAAGATAATTTAAAGGGACATGGATCCAAAATATTCCCAGGACATCATTACAAGAGCAGGTTGTTCCATGACATTCATAAAGGGAAGGATAGTTGTCCACGAATTTTCAGTTATGCAAGCAAGTGGTCTAGGGCAGTTTTAGGTAGTTCCACATAAATGCAAATTGTTTTTTTGCCTTCCATCATGAATATTATCCTTCGAGCTCGTTTAAAAGCATTTCCATCCAAGAAATCGAGGGGTTTGTTAGAAATCCCCGTCATTGCTCATAATGGCAGTTGAAACAATCATTTTCCTTGCAAATATGTGAAGATTTTAGGCATGGAAAAGGGTTGTTTTATAGAAAGGAGCATCTTGGTGGGACTTTTGTAATTGTATATTTGAGATGGGTGAAAAAAATATAAATAGATGGCTTCTCCTCTATTTATTGGGTTGATTAGCCATTGTGTTGGTTACTACTGGTCTTTGCATCTTTCCATGTATAGGTTATTATAAATTTTAGGATTATGGTTGTGTGTGTATTTTGCCTCTCTTTATAATGTGGTTATATATGTACAACCATTATCAAGATCTGAGAGCATTTCTATATGTATCCACTACCCAACATGGATGAAATCCACCATGTTTTTTGCCATGCAAGCATTTTCAAAACTTAGTGTTTGTATGATTTTATTTCAAGTTAATGGAAAATACTTGTGGTTATTTATTGTATCCTATTAATGAAATCAAATAATAAGTTTTACAAGTTCTAATAATTCTATATTTTTGTCTATGTTCATTATTGGTTATCATTTGGAGTATGTATCTAAGTCATAAATCCCTTTCTTCAATTATATTTAGAAATATGCTATTGAATACCATTTAGGTGCACCTTGGGTTCATGAGTTTAATAAGAGAAAGTATTTGATATTCTAGTTTTAGTGTATGTTCTAGAATTTTAGGGATCATTTGGGCATTTGCATTTTATTAGCATGAATGGATGTAAAGTTCTCCTTGTGGTTCTCATGGCTTGAATTTTAGTTTCCTACATTTTTGCAATAAGTGATGTCTTGTATGTTGAATGAATCCATACTCTTTGAAAAACTACTAGCACACCACCATGCCCTTCCTCTTTATTATTATTAAATTGTCTTACCATATCCTACCATAAAAAATATATAATTCTTGTTACATATCATAAATTTCATTTTCCTACAGGTACATAAAATCTTGAATATTTAGCATGTGTTTGTAGTTTTCCATTCAATCCATGTTGTTGAAAATTCTTTAGAATTATGATTGCAGTCACTTTACCATCTAACTTTAGTATCTTTTATGTAACCTAGTGCATTTTTGCATTTCATGTGACAACCCTTCCTAAGTGGAGTGTGCATATTCATTATTATTTGTGCCAATAATACACGTGGAAGATGATTTGAAATATCACTCCATGTGATAAAAAACCCCTTAGGTCCTCTCACCTTGGTTTAGGTAGAGCTAGAAGTAGTAGGGAGCTGACCATACCATTTTTAGGTGCCTCTCAATCATTTTTTGTGTCAGGTCGAATCTTGATGCCAAACCCGTCCTTGGATATAATGACATAGAAGTGGGTTTTTTCATCATTGTAATTAGTGTGCAAGGTTGAGCATACAAGTTGAACAACTAGGAATCGAATCTTTTTTTGGCACCATTGTTAGGGATTAAATTGAAGTCCTGGTCACTTACATTGTATGGGAGTCTTGTAGAGAGCTACTATCATTTAAAAGTTATCTACCTCCTTATATTATTTTGACTATCTTTAGTTTGTCAACATCACCACTCAAATGGCATTGTTGTCAAGAATTGATCTAAATTCCTAGTCCCTTGTTGTTTTTGAGGACTCTTATAGAGAGTTGATTGTAAGTTTAGGTTGGAAAAAAGTTCTCTACTACTATTTTATTGTAAGTAATCTCAGGTACATTTTTAGATAAAATTCATTCATATAATCACATAAGTTTGAATAATGGGGTTATTCGAAATTGATTTATTATCTTGGCCTCCAAGACCACAATACTCCTCTAGGGATGTGCTAGGATTTAAGAGATTTGATAATTTCACATATGTTGAATTTATTTCAAATATCTACAATTTTTTCATGTTTTAAAATGGTTTCCATTATTTGAATATGATTCTAAAAATTTCATTATCTTTGCATTCATACATCATCACTAACTTGGGTAAGATATGGTTTCAATATTTATCACTACAAGTTTGTAAATGGTTATATTCTAGAAGTTTACTTCCAGTGGCAACTCCAAAACATCATCTAGATTCCAAGAAAGATTAGTGCCCACTTTTAATATCTTTAGCTTTGAGAGTTATTTTACTTGTAAATCTAGAAGGACTGAGGTCATCCTTTAAAGGTTATTAGTCAAAAAAACTTGTATCGCCCTTAAGTGTTCATCAAAAAGGAAAGAGATAAATATGGAGGCTTGTTAAAGGATAAAGTGTAGCTACAAAGGATTATCTAGGCTATCAAGATTTTGATAATCCTAAACTTTTTGTTGAAATTATTATTATTTAAGATTGTCATAATTCTTCTGACTATTCAAAATCATATAGTCCAATTTATTATTTAGCTCCTTCTCAAACATCTAAATCCTCTCCTAAGTCTAATCCCCTAAGTCCACCTCATTCACCCCATCACATCCCTTTGTAATTTGTTAGGGAACCTCCCATTAAACAAATCATATGGCATAGGGACTAAAATTACAATGAACACCATGCATTATTAATTTATATATTTTTACCTATCAATTTTGATGACATGGAAGGTTATCCTAATCAAGTCATAAATGAAGTAACAAAATTCCTTCTAAAGTTTCAAGGGAAGAATGCAGTAAGTGGTGATTACCACTTGAGGGATTTTCACAATATCATTAAATAAAATGAGGTTGAGCATGAGGATGTGTGCATTAAGTTATTTGAACATACACTGGAATAAATGCACATGATTTTTTCAACTCCCTTCCCCAAGGATGCATTGATTCATGGGAAAAGATTAAGAATGTTTTTAGAATTTACTATGGTGATAGAGTTGATCCCATATTTACTTTGGATGAATTTGAAAACATAAAAAAGAATCATAATGAGTGCATGTAGGACTTCATTACATGATTCAAAAAATATATGATGTGGATGCCTGAGAACATATGGCATAGTGATACAACATGTTTGATAAAATACTATGATGTATTTGACAGGAAGGTTGCATACTACTTTAGGGACAAGAATCCCATGAATTTGTATTTGGCATTAAATATGGACATCCAAATTGAGAATAATTTAAAGGCTATGGTAAATTCCATGAAAAAGGTGGCTAATGTAAAATTGGTCAATCTGGAAAAACACAGTCCACAAAGATAACCAACCTTGAGGAGATGGTGAGAACTTTGGCTGCCTCCATTATCAAATAGATGTCATACATGTTGGATAGAGATAAAAAGGGGATCTCTCATTTTTCTTCTAGTCGAGAGAGGGATAAAAATCTGAATCAAGCACAAAGGGGGCCTACTTTCCATAATCAAGTTAATGATAGAAGGAAGATGCCTGCACATGAAGAAAGAACAGATAGAAATCAGAATAGAGGGTATAGAAAGACATGCCTAATCCATTACATGCCAAAGTAAATGCTATGAATTATAATTTTGAAATCAATTGGTGTGACAAGTGTTTACTCTCACATTCCCCATGTGATATTGTTGAACTGATTGATGAAGATGTGAATGATCCCAAGTCTATGTCTAATGATGGTGAGCTTATGATGTTCAATTATCATGACTCCCCATGTAAATTTTCTACCTCCATTGAAATTATGAGGGAAACTACGATTGATAAGTTCTAGAGTGTGGTTAAAAATTTCCCAACATATGAATTTATTTGTGATGATTGTATGACACATACATATGAGTTACTTAATCATGATGTTATTGAATATCTAAAGCGTGCTCTAACTAATGTGTTACATATAAATGTGGAATTTGAATTTTGTTAAACAACCAACTATTCTTGATCATAGGTTTGAAAATAAAGGTGCTTTTTAGAGAAAGTCATTTAGTGAAAATGGGTTATTTTCTATGCCCCTAAAGATAAAAAAATTTAGACTTCTTTTAAGCAGTACATTGAGTGCATGAATGACATTCCTGATACTCAAGCACTCCAATTTGGTAATTGCCTAATTTAATATGATAAATAAGTTTATTTACAATTGTTAAAAAGGTACTAAGATCTTTTGGCATGGTTTTATCCATATTTGATATCGTGAAAAGAGGATTTGTTTCAACTTGTCGTCATATCACAACCTAACAATAGTACCTTTAGGCATGTGTAGAAAGTGGTTTACATCATCTTGACCACCAAGTTGCTAGAAAAGTTAAAGATATTAGGGAATGATAGAATTTTAGAGCCCCCAGTTAATGGAAAATATCTAAAACATTTCCTCAACTGAACCCATGACTGTGTATTTATTGTATAGTGTTTTTTTGCTTTATACTTCTATTACTTTATTGCCCCTCTACTTTGAGGCTTATTTATATAGTTCCTTTCCATTATTTTTTGTCATGTGTTTTTTTCATTTCCTCTTGATAATTTTTTATCGAGGAACCTTATTTTATAAAGTTATCATGAGTGTTACTGATAAATTACTACGTGTTGACTTTGTGACCTAATGGATTAGCACCTGGTCTTACATTTTATAGAGCTATCATGAGTGTTACAGATAAATTACTAAGTGTTGAATCTATGACCCAATAGATTGGCACCTGGTCTTATATTTTTGGGTTATTCTCACACCTACAGGGGGTATAAATCCTTGGTTGAAAGCTAGTGTTCATAAAATTGCATTGAAGCAATTGATCCCTTGTCAAGTAAGAATGCTTAATTCTTTAGCCCATTTTCAAGACTTCAGTGGAGGTCAAGTTCATGTTAAATTGGCCAAATGTTAATTTGGTCTTTACTTAGTGTGAAATAGACCTATCTATTTCAGGAAAAATGTTCACACAAATATTCTAAAGGGTTATTTATTTCAAACATTTTATGCATGCAAAAATTCTGAAGGATCATATTCTTTTAGGCGTTTTATCTACACAAAAGGCTAGATAAAATTCTAAATTTCTTGGGAAAAATGTAATGTTCATATTTTTCAAGGAAATTATTTTGGACATTTTGTCTGAAATAATTATCTTGACAAAAGGCCCAAAAACATGAATGTCATAGACAAAATGTCCAAAATAATTCTTTCAAAGACCAAAATTTTAAATGAAGTTAAAATGAAATGGAGTAATTATCTGCAAGACCAAGTTGATGGAAGATAAAAATGTTGAAGATAGACTTGTCCTGATGGCCAAAAGTTCCAAGAGCACCGTGAGAGTTACAAGTGTCACCATATCGATGGGTTGCCTAATGGTCCAACAACATGAAGGGGTCAAAAAAGTCAAAGAACCTCTAGATGAACATGAAGAGGACACGTTTGCAAGTCTCATTAAATGACCAAGTAGTGTGACAATCACACAGATGTCAAAATTAAGCTAGCCAATATACGTTGGGGCTTAGATATGATGGTCAGACAGATGTCATTGAAAATCATGCGAACATCAAATGATAGGTGCATAGACATTAAATTTAAGCAAAAATAACTATCTATTCAGGCTTAAATTTGACTATGATGTGCCTATTAAAGATTTTTATGTAGATGTCAAATGATGGATGAATGAATGTCAAAATTAAGTTAATTGATTATCTATTGGTGCTTAAATTTGACGGTCATGCACCCATCAAATATGTTCATATGAACATCAAATTATGGGCACACAGAGATCAAATTTATATCATAGTAGATATCCAATGGCATATTATCAATGACAAATAGGATCAATATTCTATGTTTAATCACACAAATTAAGATCAACAGAATGAGTGAGAGATGACTTGTCAAAGATTCAGGTCAAATAAGGATCCACCACTTGAGGGAAGGGTGCCAATCTAAGCTGATATTGACTGTATGGAGTGAAAAAATCCCATGATTTCTCTATATGTAATTATATTTGGAGGTTTTAATGGATATATAAAGGCTTGCAATAAAATATAATGTTAAATGGATATCGAAAGCCTGGAAAGCTACCACGTGGCAACTCACATAGATAATTCATACAAGGATATGTCATTTCCACCTAATATGGTGGGAATTTCAACAAATTTGAATTCATATGTGGCATATTATGAACCCTATAAGGATGTTTGAGTATCCTTTGAACACTTTAGAAGGCTCAATTTTATGAAGATAGTTTGGACAAGTTTACAGTGAAATTCTTCATGCATAAACAAAAAGTTCAACTGCATATGGTGACAAGTAATGTTGAGATTGTTTTGAATAAAAATATTGGTGAGAAGAGTGACATGGTGATTCCACATAGGCATGAATAACACATTCAAGGACCATGTGCAATGTAGTTAGTAAAGTTTTCACCACTGATAGCACCTTCATAATTTGTAAATTACAAATTTACCAGAGGAGCCTAGATTTACCTAAATAATTAAAAATTTGAAAGGAATTCATTTTTTCATTAATAATATATATGAATGAATCCATAAAACACCAAATGTGAAAAATAAAAAGTGAATAAATGCAAAATATGAAAAACAAGTTGAAGCCAGAAAGTAAAAAGTTGAAAATAACCCAAGTCTTTTGCATTTTCTTAGGTTTTACTCATCGAAGCTCCTCCAATGGGAGAGATATTTTAGGTTGACAAGTACAAGGTGGGACACTCAAAATAAGATCATTAAAATGGACACGGATCTATAATACTCCTAGGACATCATTACCAAAACTAGGTTGTTCCATGGCATGCATAAAGGGAAGGGTAGCTATCTAGGAGTTTCCAACTATGCAAGCAAGTGGTCCAAGGCATCATACTCCTAGGACATCATTACAAAAACTAGGTGCTTCCATGGCATGCATAAAGGGAAGGGCAACTATTGAGGAGATTCCAACTATGCAAGCAAGTGGTCCAAGGCATCTTCAGGTAGCTATACATAAAGACAAATGCTTATTTTCCCTCCACTATGTATATTATCCTTATATCTTGTTTTAAAGTATTTCCAACCAAGAAATCAAGGGTTTTTTTGTAAATTCCCATCATTCCTTGTAAAGGCAGTTTTAATAATCATTATCCTTACAAATACATCAAGATTTCAGGCATGGTAAATGATTTATTCCAAGTAAGATCATATTGGAAAGAATTTTGAAATTTTAGATTTGAAATGGGATAAAATGTATAAATAGAGAGATTCTCCTCTATTTAGGGGGTTGTTCAGCCATTTTATTGGTCATTGTGTTGGTTATTGTTGATCTTTGCTTCACTCCAAGTATAGGTTCTTCGAAAATTTGGTATTATGTTTGTGTGTGTATTTTGCCTCTATTGCTAAGGTGGTTATAGAATTACAAGCATTAGCAAGCTTTGATAGCATATTCATGTGTCTCCCCTACCCAACATTAAGTAAATACACCATACATATCTGCATGATAACATTTTGAAACATTAGTGTATGTAATATTTTCTTACAAGTTAATAGAAAATACTTGTGGTTATTTATTTTATCCTATTAATGAAATGCAATAATGTGTTTCATAAGTTGTTTTAATTAGATATTTGGGTTTATTTTCATTACTAGTTGTCATTGTGAGCATGTACCTAGGTTATAAATCCCTTTCTGTAGTTATATTTAGAAATATGTTGTTGAATACCTTGTAAGGGCACCTTGGGTTTATGAATTTAATAGGATAAAGTATTTGATATTATATTTTTAGTGTATATTCTAGGGTTTCAAGGATAATTTAGGCATTTGAATTCTATTGACACTAATAGATGCAAAGTTATCCTTGTAGTTTCCATGGCCTGTATTTTAGTTTTCCTACATATTTACAATAAGTGATGTCATGCATGTTGAAAGAATCCTTGTTGTTTGAAAAAATACCATCACATAACCATGCCCTTCTTATTTATTATTATCAATATATCTTACCTTATTCTACCTTGTAAATGATACAATCCTTATTGCATATCATAAGTGTCATTTGACTATGGATGCATAAAATATTGCATACTTAGCATGTGTTTATAGTTTGTGTTATCAAGTTGTCTTACCCTATCTTACCCTGTAAATGATATAATCCTTATTGCATATCAAAAGTGTCATTTGACTAAGGATGCATAAAATATTGTATACTTAGCATGTGCTTGCAGTTTGTGCTTTAAATGACCCATCACTACATTTTCCATTCAGCCCATATTGTTGAATTTTTTTAAAATGAAGATTGCAGTAACTTTACCATCTATCTTTAGTAGCTTGTATGTGATCTAGTGTATTTTTTCATTATATGTGACAACCCTTCCTGAGTGGAGTGTGCAAGTTTTTGTGTGCCTTGGTCATATTCATTTTTCTTTGTTCCAATAATCCCCATGGAGCTTAAATTGTAGAATCACTCCATGTGAGTAAACTACTCCTTATGTCCTCTAAACCTTGTTCAGGCAGAGCCAGAAATAGCAGGGAGCTACCCATACCCTTCTCAGGTGCCTCTCAGTGAATTTTATGCTTGGTCTAGTCTTGATGCCAAACCCATCCTTAGTTATAATGACATATCATTAGGTTTCTCATCTTTGTTTGCAATTTTCTATCAAGTGTGCAAGGTGAACTGTATGAGGTGTACAACTAAGAACCAACAGTTATAACCATTTCATTAAATGGTGACATGAATGGGTTTTTCTAATGTTTAATTTATTATTACTAATGGAAAGAGTGACATAGGTGGTGGAGAACTTAGTAATATGTTTCTCTCAATGTTATGTTTCTATTAACTTAGTATTTAGTATAAGGGGTTTTTGTGGTCTTTCAAAACACTTATTGTGTTCATTTTGTTGATAACTCATTCAAGTTCATAATAGAAGGACCATTAAAATCCATTTGATATATTTCTGACTACTTGAACCAATTAGCATTAATAGTAGGTGGGGCAAAGTTGGGATTTTTTTAATAGTGTTTAGCTAAATGTATTCCTTTTTTGCATAGGATTATGGATAACATATATGTGTTCTATATAGATGTTTTATATGAATCATTGGTCCACTATTTTCCATCTTATAACACTCTATATAATGCCCTACATATTTTTGGCATGTATAATACCATTTAATTTTTGTTCAATGGTCTACTATTGTCCATATTTCTAGATAAATTAAAGGAACTAATGAACCATTTGCTGTTTCCCTTAACATGTTAATAGATATTAGCCCAACCATGAAATGTCAAATAATTAGATACTTAAGGCCATTTCATGATTTTGGATATTTAATAGTGATAATTAATAATGATAGGCCATTATATAGACTAATGGGTCATTGGTTCCTTTTTTTATGTTGCATGAATGCTTGTTTTAGTGCTTATGTGAAGGGTATCCCAAAATGCTCAAGATAATACTTAGTATTGATAATGAAAAATAATAGACCATTATACAAAATGATGGCTCTAGTTCATTGGTTACTTTCCTTTATATAACAAGATGAATAAAGATGTAAATATAATAGGAGTCAACATTCTAAACATTTGAATTCCTTTAATGTATAAAGCTAGAATACAACTGCATTGAGTTGAGCTTCCTTTATGTATAGTATATCTAAGAATGATATATTAAATGTAAAGGGTATTATATATAAAAATGAATGGTGAAGATTCAAGGAATTACAAATAATTATTTTACGTTTGTATTTGACTGTTTGACATTTTGACCCCTACTGTACTCACTAATTGTGTATGTACACTAAAAATATGAAGCCTATTGGTTATACTTCAATGAAACTTTTATTCAAACACTCCATTGATTTCATGCTTGAATGAATTAGTATATTACCCTATGTACTAATCCTCTTTTGTAATAATTACTAATGCCCTGTTGATTTTATACTTATCTATACTAGTATGATGCCCTATTATAATTCCCTATGTGCTTAGTGCCCTATTGTATGAGGTAGAGTATAGGAGTGTGAGTTTCGTTTAAAGAAGTAACTAACATTGAATGAATTATGTGTTTAATTAATTCTATGTAGAAAATCATAATTATATATATTATTTAAATAAATTGTGCTTTAAATGAATGATTATGCCATACATAATCATTATTTCTTTCAATCAATAAAAATACCATCAAAATAAAACAAAATATGACGTAAATAATCATTAATTACTTCAAGCAATCAACAATACAATGAACATAATACACCTCTGCTCTTTAGTAATAATTATGGTAATATGAAGCTTGGGCATGTAAAATTGGTTTTTATGGGCTTGAAAAACATTTATTGTGTTCATTTTTCTTGATAACTCAATCAAGATAATAATAGAGAGCGCTCATGGAAAACCTTTAACTATATTGTTGACTAATTGAACTCCTTATGGAATGCCTATTTGGCAGTTATTTTATTATCTTTCTAATGTTTAATTTACTATTAATAATGGTTGTAATAAACATATGTGGTGTATAACATAGTACTATTTATCTCTCAATGTTATGTTTCTATTAACTTAGCACCCATTAAAAGTGTTTCTTGTGGGCCTGCAAAACACTTATTGTGTTCATCTTTGTTTATAATTCTATTAAGTTAATAATGGAAGGATCATTGAAACACATTATATTTTATCCAGTCATGGAAACAAAGGGTGAGGGAAACTAAGCTCGTCAAGGGGTGAATGAATTGAAAATAATGAAAACTAAAGTTTACTTCTTGACTATTAAAACCTCATGATTGCTTCAGTGAGGCCCAAGAACACCTTCGAAATCATAGTTACGGTCAAAACCCATGATTAATGCAGATAGAAATGGTTAAGCCCAAAAAATGGGGGTTAGGTGATGTAGAAAAGGATGTGACTAGTCAGGGGTTAACATCCAGCATGGAGGTCCACACAAAAAGTACCCATTGACTATAGTGTTGATTTCAAGATTAAATTAATGTTTTGGGGAAAGAGTTGGAGTTTTGTGTGAATAGTGTTTAGCCAGAATACAAAGGAATAGATTTCAAATTCTTTTATATATAGCATATACAAAAATGATTATGTATTCACTAAATTATATGTACCATTGATATTTTATTGATGAACACATGTATTTTATGTTCTTCTACTTTCTCATACTATATGTACGTATTATATGCACCTTGAAATATGAAATTGAAGATTTCATGTATTTATTAATGTTTTCATGCAGTTATTGATGCTCCATTCATTTTTGCCTTATATAGGATTATACTAATAAAAGTACTAGAGATAGGATTCAAACTGATAGGATTTGATAAATGAATTTTATATTATTTTTCCATACTTACAAATATATAAAGTGTAGTAATTTTATACTAATTTGATATACTATTTTTTTACTTTGCCTAAACAAGGTATATAGTTAATACCATAATCATATTCACATAAGAATGTTTTCATTACAATGGAGAGTTCATCATAGTATAATCACTTTAGTTTCAAGTAGGGGGCCAAAGACTTTAATAAGGTATTCCTAGAATTAGTTAAATAAAGATATATAATGTAAACCTTTATAACATATAATGCTCCCAATCATGCTTCAAAAAATTTAGCACTATTAACATATATAACTCACATATTAATTCACATTACAAGTCATAATTATTTTTGTGTCCCTTATATGCATGTTGAAATCATATCAAGGTTTAAAACAAACATAGATGAGCATCATAAACCTAAATTAAAATATAAATTAATTCAATATTGTCAAAGCATTAGGATCAATATAGATCACCCTTAGGCAACTGAACAAAAGATTTATGGATATATCCTAGTCTTCATTATAGTGATTTATGGATATATCACGGGGGAATGTTACCAGATCTAATCCTTTCAACACAATATTAAAATTGTAAAATTATTTATATTATTGTTTATAGTGGTTTACTTTAGTATTTAATTATTTTATTAAGTGAATAAGGGTTTTATTTGTAAGTGGTTTATTTTAATCTTCAATTATTTATTAAGGGTAAGTGAGTATGAGATGCACATTTGTTTGTTTTAGTCTTAAATTATTTATAATGTAAAGAGGATTTTTTATTTTTGGGAAATGGTATTCCCATTCATAAACATGTATTATATGCATCATATACTTTCTCATGCTCTATATATATCAAGCATGTTGGCATACATTAATGGATGTGGGAACTTTTGTGTCTA
>JARHVA010001900.1:1775000-1972500 GCA_037957365.1 Torreya grandis | reverse complement strand
TGCTAAGTGTAGTTGTTTATTTAGCTCATAATTGAGGATGTGATATGTGGGGGCCATCATCAGAGGGATAATAGAATGGTCAAAGTATCTAACATGCATGTGGAAGGACACTAGCAATCTACCTCCATGTGCCTACTAGATACTCTATCTACCCTTAGAGTATCTAGTAGGTACATGGATGCCACACTGACTATTGACCTCCACATTCCTATAAGATACTCCATTTAATCTCAAAATATCCAATAGGAATATGAAGGAAACACTGATAGATAACCTCTATGTGCATGTTGGATACGTCATTTACCCTTGCAACATCCAACAGGCTCATGGACGACACACCACCAATTGAAATACATGTGCATATTATATTCTCCATCTAACCTCCACATCTATCCATTATGTTATCCCCTTACCTCTTAGATGATGGGAGAGCCTTAACTAGAAAGAGAGTTTTCATTTCTGGGTGATATGTCTATAGGGCCCACTAAATCTTTCAAAGCTTAGTGATCATGATTGAGATTACATCTATTAATAACATGTTAAATATAATAATAATAATTAAGTCAAAAAATAATGATTAAAGCAAATAATAGTGGTTAAGGAAAATAGTGGTTAAGGAAAATGTTAGTTAAAAGATAAAATTCTAATATTCGTTGAATGCTAACTTGTTACTTGTGCACCTTTCCCTTATTTTAGGAGTATACTAGTTTTTATTTTCTATTAAAATATTCCTTTTATACCTTATAGGAGTCATTAGTTGTTACCCAATTGTAGAATATTAAACTATAAGAGAATCCTTAGATATGCCTTTTCTATTGAGCATAACTAATGATAACATTTGGTGTGGACTTTCGTGTTAGATGTTGACCCCAAGATAGTCTCTGTCTACCTCTCTATTAACAATTCAACATTCCCCTGCCAAACCATCCTTAAAACATAAATAATAATAAATAAAGCCTTATATGACATAATTTGTGTAAAACATAAGGCTAAACATTGTTTACAAGATAAGCATTTCTTGTTAAGTATACCAAACCAATGTATTTGGCATGGACCAACATATTTGATGTTGACCTTGAGTTGTCCCAAGAAACTAAAAGTTAAATCTCAACCAAGTTACTCACAATACATCATTTTAATAATAGAAGGATCATGTAAACCAATTAAATATATTTTTGACTTCTTGAACTTGATGGCATACTTATTTGGGAATGATTTTAGGATCTTAAACTATTCTGTGCTTAAATGTGCATCTATATTTTTTGAATGGGAACATTTTGATGGTGTTTATAACCATTCCCTTAAATGTCAATATGAATGGATGTTTCTAATGTTTAATGTATTATTACTAATGGAAAGAGTGACATAGATGGTGGAGAACTTAGTACTATGTTTCTCTCAATGTTATGTTTCTATTAACATTGTATCCAGTATAAGGGTTTCTTATGGTCTTTCAAAATACTTATTGTGTTCATTTTTTTTTATAACTCATTCAAGTTAACAATAGAATGATAATTAAAATATGTTAACTATATTATTGAATTCTTGAAGAAATTAACATTAGTTGTAGGTGGGGCAAAGTTGGGATTATTTTAATAGTGTTTATCTAAAAGTATTCCTTTTCTACATAGGATTATGGACAACATATATGAGTTGCATATAGATGTATTATATGAACCATTGGTCTATATAATGGTCCACTATTTTCCATCTTATTACAATCTATATAATTCCCTACATCATGCCACAAATGAACCATTGGTCTATATAATGGTCCACTATTTTCCATCTTATTCTTTCAATCAAGAAATATTACTGTCGAAATAAAACAAAATATTCCCTAAGTAATCATTAATTCCTTCAGGAAATCAATAATACAATGAACATAATACACCTTTATTCTTCAATAATAATTGTGTTCATGTGAATATTGGGAATGTATAATTATTTGTTATGGGCTTGGAAGAAACTTATTGTGTTTAATTTTCTTGATAACACAATTAAGCTAAAAATAGAGAGTGCTCATGGAAAACCACTGACTGTATTGTTGACTACATGAATCCCTTATATAATGCCTATTTGGTAGTTATTTTAGGATCTTTATAGTTGTTAATTTACTATTGATAATGGATATAATTAATATAGGTGGTGTATAACATATTACTATTTATCTATCAATGTTATGTTTCTACTCACTTAGTACCCATTATAAGTGTTTCTTATGGGCTTGAAAAACACTTATTGTGTTCATCTTTGTTCATAACTCTATCAAGTTAATAATAGAAGGATTGTGGAAACACACATAATTTTATTTAGTCATGGACATAAAGGGTGAGGGAAACTGAGCTTGTCAAGGGGTGCATGAATTAAAAATAATAAAACTAAAGTTTACTTCTCCTTGACTATTAAAATTCCTCATGACTACATCGGTGGGGCCTAAAAACATCTTAAAAATTATAGATAAGGAAAAAAAAACATGATTAATGCAAATAATAATGGCTAATCCCAATAAAATAGGGATAAAGTGATGGAGAAAAGGATGTGACTATATAAGGGTTAACATCCATCATGGTGCTTGACACCAAAAGCACCCATTGACTATATTATTGACTGGTTGAAGTAATTAATGTTTTGGGGAAAGAGTTGGAGTTGTATGTGAATAGTGTTTAGCTAGAATTCAAAGTTATGGAGTTCAAATTATTTTATATATATCATACACAATAATGATTATGCATTCAATTCATATGCATTCACTAAATTATATGTAGCATATCCTAATTACATAAAATAGCTAATGCATTGAATGGATTATTATGCCCTAAGTAATCATTAATTACTTCAATTCTCAAGGGTTAGTTATTAAATTATGATAATGTGTTGAATGAATAACTATGCCCTAAATTATCATTAATTCCTGTAATCAGCTAATAGTAAAGTCAACACAAAATAACTTTAGATCAATATTATGCTCAAGGGTTGGATATTAAACAATCATATGAGTACAACCCATAATCATTGTTAGATATGCTACATATAAATGGAATTAAACTCTATACCTTTATATTCTATATTTATGTTTTAAATAATGTTTGGAAATTTGAACGTTATTAGGTACATACAATCAAGTATAGTTATTACCACCATCTGCTTCAGATAAGATGATGATTGTGCACTAAATGAATCATTATGCACTAAGAAAACATTAATTCCTTCAATTAGTGAATAATAAAATTAGAATAAAAAAACCCAAATGATATGATGTTCAAGGAATGGATATCTGTACATGTAGATAATGATTATGTGTTGAATTAATGGTTATGCCCTAAGAAATCATTCAATCAATCAATGAAGACAATAATACAGTAAATATAAAACCATACCAAATTGATATTATGACATACAATGATTATGCAAACTATACAACAATGTAGATAATAATTATGCATTGGATGTTAATTATATAAACTATTCAACAATGTAGACAATGATTATACATTGAATGAATGATTATTCCCTAACTAATTATTAATTCCTTCAAGCAATGAACACTAAAGTCAGACCAACCCAAAGCCAATATTATGGTCAATGGTGGTATATTGAACAATATAGTCAATTATTATCTATTGTAAATTAAAAATCCCAAATGTATTATGAAAACTAAACTGATATGCCCTTCTCGTAAATATCACACATATCATAAGGTTGCAACATTAAAATCATACCAACAAAAGGAATGATAACTTATCCTATTGGGAATTACTTATTCTACTATTCAAAATCCCATCTCCTCATCGTTGGTTAGAATTTCCATATTCTTCATTAGATATGTAGAGTCTCAATGGTGGGCTTCAACCAAAGAACATAAAGGTCCACAACTATTTATCCAGTCATGGAAATGAAGAGGACGAGGTAAATGGGATCCTTGCAATCACACATTATTCAATTATCCACTAAGGGAAGGATAATTGGGGAAGGGGAGGTTACATAGAGATCGTGAAGTAGCACAAGGTTTGAAAATAATGAAAACTAAATTAATATTTTGCTTTCATATTAACATTCCTTGTGACTATGTTGGTAGTTCTTGGAGTGCTCATGGCTAAGATAACAATGATGGTTGTGTAAATGGTCTTATATGGGAAGGGGAGCATTGAAGGGTCAACAAGGAATTATAGGAAGATCATCTAGAGATCAATGTACAATGTGGCAAGTCCACACCGAGTGATACTTCTAGTTATGCTCAATGCCTATTACATGGCAATGCCTAAAAAAGCTTTTGGGGACATTTTTTAGTATTGGCATATAATATTGAATATAAGTGGTTGAAAGATATTAAATTTAAAAACTCTTGAATCTTAGTCCAATATTATTTTTTTCCATTTTTAAGAGGTTTCAATATAAAGTTGTAGGTTTATGTTATTTAGAAGGCTTGTAGAGGTTGTGTTTGGGTATTTCATGTGGTCCTTGGACTCAAATATTTTAAGTAATGGCTGCAAGGTATGAAATTTAAAATTATTATAGAATTGTTCACACATTTACCATGTTGAATAAATTAAATACTATATTTATGAAAGAGCCTATTATGTAATGTGTATAAAATTATAATCTATGTCAGAGCAGGTTAACATTTTTATGTATTATAATGTTTATGTGAAAAATAACTTATTATGTTTATTTTTGAGAATGTTAATGCATTTGGATTTATTAAGCTGAAAAAAGTTAACATACGAATGTGATTTATGAACACATGATCAAAGAGAGAGATTATATTATTAATATAACTTTAGTTGGACATTCATTGATTAACCATCTTAAATATTATTCAGATGGACACATAGTGGTTACAATTTTGTTTGTAATTGATGTAGATGACACATATCTTCATCTCTAATTTTTTTAATGCTTGTGGACAAAAGATCCAACATGAGATAAAATGTTTTGAATTGTTTTATATTTCAAATGCTTCCATATGTTGCATTGATATAGATAATGAATATGACTAAAACCATCATTTCATTTAATTTAATCATATTATAATGTACAACATAATTTAGTATACATTAAATTGGATTATAAAATCTTTGAAATTAGATTCCAATATCAATGAAAATGTATTATAGTATCGACAGAAATGAATTTCAATATAGAGGAATTCCATTTTCAATACAATGAAAATGGAATTTAATATAGATATAACTTAATTAATATCAAATAAAATAAATGTGAATATTTAAAAAAATGGATTCCTATTATGTGTTTTGATTCTAATATTTCTCATTCATAGGAATTTTAATGTTTTTTATTATAAATTGAAATGTATTAATTGTTTTGAAAATAACAATTCCCATAGATGTAAACAAACTAGTGGAGTCAGAAGTTACATCAAAAAATGCTTCAAAGAAAGAGACTTAAGATAAATGGAATCTAAATACAAACTTCAATGAAAAGTTTTCTTTGAAAGCAAAATTGAAATTAAAGGTGGTAGAATATCATGAGATCCACCCTAATCAAGAGCTAAAGATCTCCAAAGAATGTGGTAGATTTCAAATCTCAATCCCCAACTCAATCAAAGGTAATTGTTCTTCAAGAATTTCAAATGTGCTAGTAGTGATGTTTTTGGGAGCTCATTCGAATATTGACACATTCAGGCTTTAGGATTCCAAGCAGTGGACACCAAAACATGCACCTCAATATCTCTTCCATGAGCAATGATTTTTTCCTCATTTTATGTAACAATGAAGAAGATTGTGCAAATATTTTGGTTATAGGACCCTGGTTCATGGGTAAATTAAGACTTCTCAAAAAATAGAATGTCAGTTTTGACCTAGAGTAAGAAATAATCAATCTCATGCCTATATTAGTTAGACTACAAGGACCCCCATTAGAATTATGGGATGAATGTGTATTCAATATCATCACCAAAGCTATAGGATACTTAATAGTGTTTGATTCTTCTATTAAAAAAAAAACCTAAATGGTCGATGTGGGTTTCTATGTCAAGGATTGTATGGATCAAGATATCCAAAAATTTATCACTCTCGACTCCTATATTAGGAATGGAATCAAAATATATAATATGAAAAGATAACACTAAAATCATAAGGTTGTAAGAAACTAGGTCGTTTAACTATGGATTTTCCAACATTCATCAAAAATGGAAACACATTCATAATCATAAATGATAAACAATACTAGGTAATAAAACATGAAGGCCCTCAATCCTCAATAGGAGAAGATCAACCCTCTGTTACCTAGATCCTAGACTTCTTAGTAGAACAAAAAGTATATAATAGAAAAGGATCACCCAAGACCAGACACTTTGGTCATGGCATAGAAAAAGAAGCCTAATAGAGTGCAAGTTGTGAACCCCATGACAAAGCAAGTAGAATTTGAGTAATCACAACATAAATTCAATATAAATAAACGTGTAAATGTTGAAGAAATAGACAAAGAGTTCCCACTAGTGACTGGGGTAAGAAATTTTGAAGACATAATATCTCAACAATTCTAGCATAATCTCATTAGCAGTAATAACTTTCAATACCTCCAAATCTCTACAGAAGAACATGAAGAAATGAAAAATTCCCCAAATCAGTCATGATAAATAGCAAGAAAAGAATGAACTTCCATCCAGCAATAAATCTTAGAAAGGCAAATGGATTTAGAAACTTTATAAATAATAAAACATTTAGTCTCATCTTTGACTCCTAGAAATGAAAAGGAAAAAGAAGCAACAACACCACAGTTAAAATACAAATTTGAAAATCAACCCAATGTAGGCATTACCATAAAAAGGGGAAGTCCAAACATGAAAAAATTCACAAATAAGCAAATAAACCAAGACATGGATGAACTTCACTCAAAAATACATGAAAGGATCCACAAACCCCTCACGAGAATTTGTTATGAAAATAGTTAGCTGGAACATAAGAGGAATGAATAATAATAAATGTTTAGAGATATTTGAAATAATAAAATCCCAATTATCATTGAAATTTAAGAAACCAAAATTCAAGAAGATAATATTAAATAAATTAAGCACAATGTGTGGAAAGAGGCCAAGATGGCATCAATCAGAGCCTTTGGAGCCTTAGGTGGCACAACAACTTCTAGGGATGAACAATGTTAACAAAATAAATTATCCTAAAAATTTATCATCATCTAGACATCCATTTAAAATATTATGATTATAATAATATTTGGATCCTTTCAAATGTTTATGCCCTTAACGCTCCCTCAACATGAAAAAAATTGTGTTATAATCTCATTACCTTTCGATCAAATTTTAAATAAATCAACCAAAACATATTTGAAGACATAAAAGCTCCCCTTTTACTATGAAAAAATGAGACTCTTAAATATACTATAATAGCATGGAGGACGTATCCAAATTCATTACCCATAATAGCCTTTTGATGTGGAATTGAGAGGCTCATCATTTACGTGGACTAACAGATGGATTGGAGACAAATTAATTCAGCTCCATCTCAAATATGATCTCATTGACTTTATATGTCTCATGACCCATTATTTAAATCTCTCCACCCTTCCTCTAATTGGATAAAATCATGATATAATTCATTTAATTATGGAAAATAAATCTAAAAAGGATAAATCTCCCTTCATATTTGAGTACATGTGGTTCTCTAATCCAAAGATAAAGGAGAGGATTCAATAATGGTGGGTAATAAACACTTAAGGTAGTGCCATGTACAAACTTTCCCAAAAACTCAAGAATGTCAAAATAAATATCAAAAAATGGAATCATAATGTCTTTAGAAATATGTTCTTCTATAATGAGAAAGTTGAAAATTATATTAAAAATCATGAATATAAAGTGTAAAATAAAGGAATGATTGAGGATCTCTTATCTAAAGACACAATCCTATTAAGTGACTACCATAACGTTATGGCCCATGAAGAAATTTTTTGAAGACTCAAATCAAGAGTAATTTGGCTTAAAGAGGAAGACCAAAACATGAAAATCTTCTATATGTCTACATTAAAACACAAAATCCATAATAAGATTAATAAATCACTCATAAAAATGGATTGGTCTATCAAGAACTCACCTAGATGAAAAAGGAAGTTGTTGGATACTTCAATAATTTGTTTTCAACCAACAATCCTATTAATAAGATCAAATGTTAGGAGTTTCTCTAGTATGACCCCTCTCTAATCAATGCCTCTAAAAATTCTAGTATTTAAAAAATATATCTAAAGAGGGTGTTAAATAAACAACATTTTTTCACAACAAGGACAAGGCCCCCAAGCCCAATTGATTCCCAATAGATTTCTTCAAAAAAATTTGGGAAATTATTAAGGCAGACCTACTTCAAGTTGGTAATAAAGTTTTCTCAGTAGGGAAAACATTAAGAGAGTTTAATAACACTTTCATAGATTTTGTCATTAAAAATATTGGTGTATCTTCTCTCAAGGGCATTCATCCCATAAGTATCTATAACTCTATCTATAAATTTTCACAAAACTCCTAGCTCTCTACCTTTAGCATTTAATGATAAAAATTGTCACTCTCAACCAAGGTAGTTTTGTCTAGAAAATACAAATCTAGGATGGAGTTCTCATGGTTCATGAAACCATGGATTTCATGGAAATAAGAAAAGAATTTGAAATTATATTTAAACTTGACATGAGTAAGTAATTTGATAGGTCTGACTGGCACTATTTGGATATGGTTCTAGAAACTTATGGATTCCATAAACATATATGACATCTCATTCACATCATTGTTCTCCGTATTAGTCAATGGATTGGCAGTGGGTTACTTCAATAGCAAAAGAATAATCAGATAAGGAGATCCCATATCTCCCTTCATATTCATAATTCTCACTAACACCCTTAGTAGGAACCTCTTCAAAGCTCAAATAAAAGGTTTAGTCAAAGTATTTAACTCTACTAATGGCATTCTTCACTCTTTATATCAATAATTTATTTATGATACCGTTGCCATTGCAATCAATTCTATCAAACAAGATAAATAACTTAAGAAAATCTTTCAAGAATATAGGGAAGTTTGTATGTAGAAAATCAATTGTGATAACACTCTCTTCTTCATTAATACTCCTTTGCTTAGACAAAAATAAATTGCAATAATAAAGGGATGTTCAATCAATCCAATGCCTTCAATCTATTTAGGAATGCCTCTCATTCCTTTTAATCTGCCTAAATATTTACATAATCCTCTCATTGAATGATTGAAGAAAGAAATTTATAGTTGGAAGGTAGTGTTATATAAATGTAAGTGTTTCGGTCATGGGCCTAGTCATGAGCTTTTATAGCTATTTAGGTCAGATTTAGGCTTATTTTAATGAGGTTCAAGCCTTGAATAATCCTATGGCACTCAAAATTTTACACTTGACTATGATTGTATCACTTTACATAAGGTACAAGCCTTATTTTCTTGCCTAATGCACAACGATAAGGGATTGGGGTCTGTTTTGGGCTAGTTGTACCATGGTGAAAATCTATTCTTCAAGGGATTGGTTAGTGATACAATAGTTATATATTCATGGAAAAATGTATTTATGGAGCATTAGCTTAATATAATTCAAGTTCTTGAGGGGAAACTAGGGATCTAGTTGATGGACATAGTCATAGGTTTGTGCTTAGTCATGGGTATCATTATGGGGTGAAGGGTATTAACCATACCTATAACATTTCCTATCTCAGGCATGGGTATATTTATTATCTATAGGAACAGCATATAATGATTAAATTAGAAGCTCATAAGATATCAACATATATATGCTAGAATAAGGAATTCAATCGATAAAACATTTGCATAAAGATTTCATCATTAACAAAGTTTAACAACATTAAAAATATAAGTCAATAAAAAATGAGCGTATGCTTGACTTGAGATAATAAATTCTAAGAGTATTACAAGTGAGATTGGACATTACAAAGGGGAGCATCAAAATCATCCCAAACTACTTATAACTCTAATGGAAACCATCTAGAATCAACTCGCCATATCTTTGCTACTCTATTTCATCTCTCTCTCTAGCTAAATTCAACTTCTCTTCATAAAGCTTTAGATCATCTTAGGATCATGGGAAATGGATCATTCCAATCACCAAGATAGAACTAGAGGTATACATCTAGCCATGTCCATTATGCTTATCTTTAATGACTAGTCACTATCTGGTGTGCCTACTTGCCAATGCTAATTGATTCAAAAAGGAGTTGTTAGATGCCTACCAATTAGTGCCACTAGATGAGAAAACAACAATCATCTACAATGATTGCCTCATGCCTAGGTGTTCATTGAGTTGGCACAGGTCCAATACTTAAGATGAAAAAGGGCTAAAAATTACCCCATATAGAAATGATAGTCCATGCTCAGACTATACTTCTAATGCCTTAGCTGTGTAATACTCGGGTGCACTTTACTGTAGTTCTACCTTGAAGTCCTCAAAGCCCTAAATTTTTAGATTGATTTCTTCAATGTCACCATCAATCTCCATAGATTAAACCTTGAGGATAAGCACATTAGTGTCATTAAATTATTTTCTTAAGGCCTCTAGCCTTTCCTTTAATTTTGTGACTCCTCCATCTAGGATGACTCCTTACTCACTTGCCTTTATATGAAAGGTGTAGAAGAGTTAATCTAGGTCTTACTCCCAATTTTTTAGTTGGGCACTCAATGTGTTGACCTATACCATAATCTGCATGTGCTTGACCTTTATAATAGTGAATGATTAATTTAGCAAAGCATGCTTCTCCAATTTCACCTTTTAGAGTTGTTTATCAATGACTAATGCCTAGTTGGAGAAGTTACAAAAGATAACATTGGCATCTTACACACCCCCTTTTATCTTTACAAATAGGTCTTCTACTTCATTGAGCTTCTTGTTGAGATCTTTCTTGATGGGTCACAAAGGTCTTCCTTCTCTTCTAGCATTGGTTTTATTTATGAGAGCATCTTCTCTACTAGAACACACACCTTATCAACCTCTAAAATTTTATAAGTGTCAATACCATCCAAAAAGGATGGTTTTGCTTCTTCTAGGCACTTAGTCAACTACTGGAGCTTGAGTTTTATGGTTTTAATCTCTTCCTCTACCCTTAGTGATATATTATTCCATTTTGTGGCATGAACATCATTAACAATGTTCTTGCATACTACTTTAGAGGCTATCTGAAGGAAGGCATTAGCTAAGCTTACTGGGTTCATTTCCAAAAGGTTGATAAGTTGGTAGCCATGTCCCTCCTCTAGTTTTCTAGTGCTTTGGATTACTTTCATTAGGACCTCAAATTGAGGCTCATCCATGTAGTTTGTAACCAAGTGAAAATGATGCTTTCTAGTGTGTCATCATCATGGAAACTCTAGGGGGCATGCATTCTATCATGTAAAAATCCCTATTTAAGGTGTACTCCTACACCTTCTCTCTATAAATCAATTGAAATTCTTCTTTTTCAATGTCTAGTTCCATATGTTCTTTTATCTCTCAAGCTAGTGTTGGTGCTTTCTTCAGTGCCTTCTTCTTCTTCCTTTAGGGGTTCTTCTTCTTCTAACTTTTCACCTTTATCTTCGTCTTCCTACTTGGTGTTAGCTTTACCATCTTATTTCTATAGTGGTTGTTTTTTGACTTGTCCCCTTTGTCCATTTCTCATTTTTGCCGCTCCTCAACATAAACCTCCTTATGTTCCTTCCCGGTGCTAGCCTATTATTTCCTTACACTTTCCATTTGTTCCTTTAAGGTGCTAACATCACCTTCTTTACTTCTAGGCACCCCTTCAGTACTAGGGCATGCCTATTCTATAGATTTTTATTCTAGCCTAGTGTGGCACTAGGTGCCTCTTATGATGTTTTTTCTTTCATAGGTTCCATGATAGTGGGAACCTTCTTATCTTTCTATTTCATATCCCTTTCCTCTTAGGCCACCTTCTTTTTTGCTTTCTTCTTCTCAGCTTGCACCTTTTACTTTTATTTTTCTACCTTGTGCTCCTCAGCCTTGACTCTCTCAATCCATTCCTTTATCATGCTGACCTTCATCATTTCATCTCTTCTCTTTTCTAGCTTTCATGCCTTCTTAATATCTATGTTGTTGAGGATAAGATTCCTCCATATTTGTTCCTTCCTTGCCTCTTCACTTTGAGTTGGTGAGGGAGTTTTGTCACTAGATGAGAAGTCATATTATTTAGGCATAATGTGTATCCCTTTTCCTTATCCTACCTCCTTTTCCATCTCTTCTTGATCCTTTTTTGTATCTTTCATATCTATGTTAGCTAGGGTGATGGTAGGAATTACATTAGGAAACTTTGGCTCATTTTTCTTCTCCTTTGAGATAGTAAAATTCCTTGGAATAAACTTCATGTGCTTATTTTTAGGCAATGATGTAGAGGTTTCATATCTATAGGTGATATTTAACTTCATCTACTCGTCTATCTCCTCAAGTGTTTCCCCCTTCTTCAGAGACGTTTTCTCCTTAGTTGGGACCGGTGTTCCTTCATCACTAATCTTGATGGGGGGGGGGGGTGGGTTCATTGGTCTTATCAGTGTTGGGGATTTTCCTCCTTTAATTTATTTCATTGTATAACCTATGAATGTGCCTGAGTATGGTTTCTTCTTGAATGTGATAGATGTTGGTGTTATCTAAAATATCCTCTTCATCCTTTGTCACTTTTCACCATGGGTACACAAAATGTCACCATAACATGTTCCTCTCAATATATAATTCCATTATTGGAATATCCAACTACTATGCATTTGGTATCCTTTAGAGTGCATCCCTAAATTATTTGACTGAGAAGGTATATGGGAACTTCAACCAGCCTGACTTGTTGCCATCACTAAGTGACAAGTGCATACATGATCTTGGGCATCTCCTGGTAGATGTGCTTCTCTAAATCAAATTATTTTATGTACTTATCACACTAACCCATCAATCAAGTTTATTACTTTGCACAAAAGGAAAAAGGATAAGTAAAATACTTGTACTTTTTATTTGGGGAGTCATTATATTCTAGGAAAAGATAGAGATTATCCTTGTCCGCATCTGGTACTCTGATCTCCTCCATGAATATTAAGATTAAGACATCAAACAATGATGTGCACTACTCCATTTTTCATAGACCACCACCTAAAGATCCACTTTGTCATGCGGTAATCCAGTGCATTCTTTACAAATTCTTATGCTATAAAATTTTCAATATTAAACTTTACGCCCTACACCATATGATAGGTGATGTAAAGGTAAGTTTTGGTGATGTTGGTCCACCGATCACCAAGGAATTGTTTCAAACTTAAGAGGCATACCAACATCTTCATAATAATGTCCTTGTAGTCTTTAATGGGGAATGTGAATTACCATTGTAATGATTTAAGAGATTCACAATGTACTCCACCTCTTCATCATCACTTATCATCTGGTGACTCTTTTTAAGAATCTGGGAGCCCCATTATCCTTCCTATCAGGCATGCCAAAATCCTCAAGAGGCTCCCTAAAAAATATATATGGTCTATATAGAATCATGAAAGAAGGAACTACATGAGTTCATTTGGCTTTCCAAATCATGACAACTCATAAAGTTATGTTGCACTGGAGGCCATAAATTTGTCTCAAATTACGACATCAAATAATGATGTGCACTGCTCCAATTTTTTCCTATATCAACCAAACAATCTAGTGTTAGGTATTTCACATGGCTTGAGGTATGGTGGTTATATTCCTTCAACTCCTAGGTGTGTGTAAGAGAATTGAAATGTTTCCCCATTAATACTTTTAATGTAAATTGCATCACCTAATAAGACATCTTCATTAGTGCTTCAGTGTCAACTTATGCAATGTTGGATCCTTCCACTAGTGGTGCTACTATTATTGTAGTGGCCACTTCAGATGTTATACATGCCCATTTATATCTTGTTTCACCTACTATGAACCCAATCCATTACACTTTTTTCCCATTTTGAATCAACTAGTGTTGAAGCATGGTAGGTTTGGTTTGCTAAAGCCTCGAATGGTTATTGGTGCTTTACAGTCATGAGGTCTATGATTTTAGTTCAACCTTTGAGTTTTTTGAGCCATTAATGGTGGATTAGGAGTCAACTATATTTTATTTTTTACTGGTTCCTATATAAATCTCTCACCACACCTCTCTACACTAGTTTCAATATGAACACAATTTCTCCTACTTCATATTCATTCACTTTTGGTGCCTATAGGTACTCAAATTATCATTCTAGTAGGGTTTTTTGGGCTTCATCTCTCTGGTTCACTAGTTTCACTCTAGTTTTCTCTAAGTCTCAAGTTCCCACAAAGTTTTTAACCCCGCTTAGTTAGCTTCTTCTTATTTTATACCCTACCTTTAGCTATCATCTTAATTGTGGTTTATTAATGGCATGGTGGTGCCTAAATTCCTTATGATTTACTATGCCCCATAAAATACACAAAATTAATCTATTATATTTGCATTAAATGAAGATATTTTTACCTCTTTCACCACCACATTAACTTCTCCAAATGATTTTTTTATGAAATGATGTGTATTTTAAATGGTCACTTCCCATCTTACCTTTGGTGGATGTCAGTGTGTCTTAATGATCTTCTCCTATGATTTATTCTCTTAGCATGACCTTTTCCTTCAATATGGTAACTTGGGTGGAATACCTCACATGCACATGATTCGACTTCCTTAGCTCCATTTCCTTTTTCTAGTTGTGATTCCATTTCAAGCATGCTTGTTTATATTGGTTGATTTCACTATGCTTTCATCTTCTTTCCTTGGCTTTTCCTACCCCATACAAATCCCTTGTGTTGGCCCTCTAACACTTAATTCTTATGTTCAATTTCTATTACACACAATCATGTTATGCGTATTCACTTTCTATCTTGCACATGATTATGTTTTGCATCTTTACTTTCTCTATTACACATGATCATGGTGTGCATCTTCACTTTCTTTTTTGACCTCTAGTGTGTGATAAAATGATACACCTTCTTTTGGTCTTTTAATTCTTATGCTCTAGCATACTATGATTTTTTTTCACATGTCTCTTATTTCATCTAAGTTTGGCAACCTCCTCGCACCCATAAATCTAGGTGTCTCACCCTAGGTGCTTAGAAGGTAAATAGGTTTGACTCACCTTACTGTTGTTATGTGTAGAATTGCCAGATTAGTTATTCCTTAAGCCTTTAAATCTCTTGTAATATATATCTTATGCACATATATATTGTGTATATTCCTCTTGAGTCTAGTGA
This sequence comes from Torreya grandis, assembly GCA_037957365.1. Lineage (NCBI taxonomy): Eukaryota > Viridiplantae > Streptophyta > Pinopsida > Cupressales > Taxaceae > Torreya > Torreya grandis. The sequence goes on along the minus strand of JARHVA010001900.1, from coordinate 1,957,279 downwards.
GTTATATGCACCTACCACTTATATGTCTAGCCTTAGGCACTTTATAAAGCTCAAGGGCTCATATCACCCAGTTGGAATTATGCATGAAATGCTAGATGAACTTCTTCCTAGGGGATTGAAAGCACCCTACTTATGGGATCCAGTGTATTGGGGTTTGGTCCACTCTCTCTATTTGATCATAGAAATCTTTGATCAATAAAAAAGCTTAGGTTTGAAGCCTCAGGTGCTTAGAGAGTGAAATTTCTCAACTCACATGGCTAGAATTATGCATGAAGTGTCAGCTGATTTTCCTAGCGGGAGTTAAAGCACCGCTTTTTCACACTTTACACCATTACCCAAGGAACAAAACAAAATAAAAGGAATTATTTGTCTTGTGCCAAACATTATTTCTATGATATTAACTTGAACTAGATGTTGATGTTCTCATGGTGTAAGTGTAATCTTATTGCTAACATGGCTTTAACATGTTGCCATTAAAATGGCCAAGGATCATTTTGTCAGTCAACATGCACAACTTGAATATGCATATCTCTAGTATGTGGTGGATGATATAGGGGCCCATATACCTTATCTATAGGTTTATTAGGTGTTTGATATACATAGAGTCATATAAAAAATAATTTATCTTTTTATTAGCATCTTATTTTTTATATACTTATCATGCTAGAGCTTTTGGTATCCCTTTCCTATCTCCTAGCTCTACTTTGTTTGGGTGCATGTCTCATCTAAGAACTCTATGTCCTCTATCCTTATGTTTAGTGACTCTTTTTCATGTAACTAAAAAATGTTTTTGATGAAAAATTATGGTACCAATACCTCTATTGGTATGATCCCCTCAAGACCAAATAGTAGTTGAAATTGTGTAGCCTTGTTCAGGTACTTGTAGGTTGTGCGATATTCCCATAAAATTACAAACACTTGATCATCGAAATAATTGAAACCCATGTCACATATTTTTATGAGGCATTTACCCAAGATCTTTTTGAATTACTTAGCTATTCCACTCCCTTAGGGATGGTAAGGTGTTGTCTTGTGATGCACCACCATGTACTCTGTTAGCAGGATCCACATAGTCCTATTATTGAAGTGTGTTCCCTTGTCACTAGTCAAGATGAGTGGATACCCATAGTATATTATAACGTTTTACCATATTAATATTTTAGCTATGGTATCTATGTAGTTCTTAGTCAGTGTGGCCTCAACTCATTTGGTGAAATAGTTAGTAGCTGCTAGAATGTACCTCATGCTTGTGCACCTTGATATGATGGCAATAGGCCCAGAAAAGTTAATGGAACATTTCATGAATGGAACTTGGGAAAGAATTTGGATGAGATGCATCTCATCCCAATATTTTGGATTCCCTATGGGTTGGCATATATCACATGCCTTAGTGCAATCCTTCACATGTTGAAATAGACTTGGCCACCACAAGCATGACTATAACACCTTGTGTGCTATTGCATCTCTTGCACAATCACCTATTGATATCCCATCAAGAAACATGATAAGTATGGATTACCTTTCATGCTCTAAGATACATTGTCCAAAAATTCATCTTAGACCAATTTATATAGTTCACCATTGATGAGATGAAAAGGGGCAGCATGATCCAAAAGCTATTTAATTTCTTTTGTTATTATTATTTGGGGTACAGATCCAAATGTTAGAAAGTTGTCTATCTTTAGTAATTCATTAAAGGCACATTAGATTCTATATAGTTTCACATCTAAAATATCATCCCAATTGGCATTGTTGCATGGGATAAATGATCTAGCCCTATGTTTTATTTTCTAGGCTTGACAACAATAGAGAATTAGAATTATTTAAAAAGAATGATCCATCTAAATATGTGCCCATGGAGAATGGGCTTATTAATGGGGTAATTAAGTGCCTACTGATATGTGAAAAATATTAATATGGTCACCAAAAGATATTGCCTAAATTTTTATAGGGCATAGACCATGGTGAGAGCCTCACACTCGATCATAGTATTGTTATACTCTACCTTTATTAGTTTTTTTGCTCACAAAGGAAATAGGAAGATCTATTTTTCCTTCACCTAACTGCACCAATATTTTTTCAATCATAGGTACAAAAGAGTCAACATGGACATGGAACATAATCATCGAGTTAGGAAATTATAAGATGGGCATGCTAGCCAATCTAAGATTTAGGGTCTCAAAAGAATATTATTTCAATCCACCCTAGTAGAATGGGCCATCCTTGTTTAATAAATCTTCTAACATAGTTGCAATCTTTGCATCTATCCTTGTCAATTTTTTATAATATCTAGAGTGGCCAAGAAAGGTGTGAACCCCTTTATTTGTGGAAGTATTCTGGAGATCAATGATGATGGTGATCTTTATTGGATTGATGAGTAAACCATTCTTATAGATAATGTGATTGATTAAGTTTCCAAATAGTGTTGTAAATATGTATTTTTTTAGGTTTAGCGACATGTGAAGCTGATTTTACCTCTCAAACATTAGACATAGGTTTTCATAATTGTCTTTGATGAGGTCATTCACCATCCAATAATCTAGATGAACTTGGAGTAACCTGTGGATAAAATATTTAAAAACGATAATCACCACTTTGGAAAACCTAGCTAGCATGTTCTTGAGTCCAAAAGGCATCATGTTATAAGAAAAACAAATCCATTTAGTTGCAAATATTTTTTTTGTCTTGTCTTCCTCCTCAATCTCGTCTTGGTGGTGAACCCATTAGTGAAGGTGTAGATTATGCAACCTATGATGACTTCTAAGACCTCATCAGTGAATGGAGTCATAAAGGGTTCATTGATGTAGGTAATGTTCAACATTATATAATCAATGGAAATCCAAATACACCCATCATACTTGATGCTTATTAACATTAGGCTTACCTACTCAAACTCATACATAGGTTAAATCACCCTTATGGCTACCATTATGTTGATATATATGTTGACCTTGGTATAGATGTTGGGTTTCATCCTATAGGGGCATGTTTTGATTGGTTTTGCACTATCAAGTAGATTTATGCTCATTTTTCCAAGGCATGGGTGTGTACACTTCATATCCTGATAAGTCCTAAGGAACATGTCTTGGAACTTTTTCAGGAGGTCTATGATGTCTGTCAACTTTGCATCAGACTAACAAGTACTCAGAGGGGACATCTTTGGCTCTCCTTCTATGTTGATATCCACTTTGATAGTCTTTACTATTACATGGTATGGCTCATTCTTCTCTTTTTATGAGTCATCAACTTAATGAGTTCCTGTATTGTCTCTACATAAATATGAGTTGGGTCTTATTCATTGAGACCACTATCATCTACTTGATGCATGATATTTCTTCTAGTGATCAATGTTTTCCAGTTGCACTCCTTCCAAAGTGTATCATCTTTTTCACTTGAGTCACTATTGAGCATCTATTCCTCAATTAAAGTGGGGAGCACTAGCCCTTTTTCCTTAAACATGTCTTTTAGGTGTTCCTCAAAATATTGGTCTCCTTGAACACTTCCCTCCAAATTACTTGTAGTGGCTCAACCAAATCCAAGTTTTGTGATAAAAAGGAGAAGGTGTGCACAAAATTCTCCTTAAGGGCCTCCTAATCAATAATCTCTTAGCACATCTCATTGATAATGTACCATGCTCACACCTATATCTTTACATTCCTATAAAAGGTGTGTACCCATAAGTTATTTGGGGCAGTCACATCATAGTCATTCCATGTGTCTTTGCATAGGCACACATTCACCATGGGGTCAGAGTCCTTAGAGTTTGTTTCTATATCCAAGTTATCATTATTCCTCTCAAATATAGTGCAAATGGCTACTTTTACCTCTAGCCAAGTTCACAAGTTAGAACTTTGTATTTCCCATCAACACATGACAATGCTTCTCAAGGTATATACTAGTGTGCCCATTCTATCTATCTATTTTGGGATGCATTCTTCAAGGTCATGAACATACCTTTCCACTAGGATTTTCCTTTCAAATTTTGGAAGCACTAAAATCTTTCCTTTGCTTAGGTGGAATAACCTATTTCCTTTGTCCTCATGGCATGGGACCCAAAATTTTGAAGCATAACCAATCTAGAACTAGTTCATACTCATAAGATTTAGCACCTTTACAAAATAGTGGCCTCATAAGCCTCATCAACTCATCGATCACAAGTAACATTAGTGGTGTCCAAGTCTGACTACCCATCCTCCTAAGAAATTACTCCTTAATCATAACGGTGGAGATTTTTGGCACCTTTGACCATGATGTTATATATATGGTTGATCACATCTTCTAGATCAACACTCTCCACATAGGGGGATTCTTGGTCACTTGAAAGGGGGATCAATACCCTTTCCTTTCAATTTTATAAGTTCATGTATTTCTACTTAAAGCACATATCTACATTATTGGCATAACACCAAGGCCTCCCTATAAGTTCTAGGTAGTTATTTTGTTTAACCAACTCAATAACCTTGAAGTCAACATCAAATTTAGCACCCATAATATATACAATGGTGTCATCCAAAATTATGATTAGCTATGCTTGGGTCTTGTTGTCCATGAAGAGTACATGGGGAGAAGGCCTCCAGGTTGGCCTACCCATATTTTCTCATGTGTTCTTGGTCAAGATATTAACCTTAGTATTAGTGTTGATTAGTACCTCATAGATGGACCATCCATGAATGGTGGCATTCACCAAGAGCTCTTTGTCACAATCCATGTTTTGTATATGCCTGACCTCTCATACTCTTTCCATGCATGGTGTGACAACTTCAACTAACTCTTATCCTACATGTTCTAGAATTAGGCTATTTAATAGGGGAAACAGCCATTCTATTTGTAAGAGGTGCAATATTTATATCAACTCTTACCGTTTAACCTCTGAGCCATCCTCCTTATTGTAAGATGTAGCATCCTACACCTCTAGGTCTTGTGCCAATTGGAGCTCTCCTTGTAGATTTTGGATCACACTCATGGCTTACTGTAGTATGTCTTTTTAGCACATAAGGTGTAGATAAAGCATATATTTGGGCTATGACTACATAATATGATCAATATATCGACATCCCATATTCCAAACACAACTTTAGTGTTGGTGCAACTAGTGATTGAGTCATGAGTCCACTTTGAGTAGTGGCCTACACTTTGATTGACTCTATGCATGTTAGTTGTGTCTTTGAATCAAATTTCACATCTTTAGATTCATGCTTGATCATCCATATGTGCTTATTATTTCCCAACCTACCTTTGGTTAGGTTTTAATATAAGTCAAGGAATTCCTCAACTGGATGTGATTATTGACAATACTTGTATGTTAGATGCATTGGATAGTCATGTTAATAGTGTTTAGTTGACCCACACTTATAACATAATCATTGTGGGAATATTCCTACACTATATCCTCCACCTCTTACTCTGGATCCTCTTTGGTTCCCATATCTATTATTTTGTTGGCCATAACCCTAATTTATTTGTCTCTCCTACCCTTTAGCTATTGTATTTGCCTATCATACATCTCTCCCTATGTTGTGGTACATCTCATCAATTAATCAAAAGTTAGTTGTAGTGTGATTGTAGGTATCACACAACTTGAAATATATGGTTGTGCTAACCTAAGTGGCATATTATTATAAAGGGAAGTTTTGAAGATTATGCACCTTATGATAAACTTCACAACTGAGAAGTAATGTGCACACATTTTTGAAGGGTTGTTATTTTTATTATGACCCTTCATCTCACAATCAATACACCAGAACATGATTGAAAAATATTACGATAATCTAGCACTTAACATTTGTAGTTTGGAGGCCATAGACACAATCTACACCACCATGAATGGGCTAATGCCTATATTGGCACTCCTAATTACCTTGGCCCTGAGCATGGCTTCAAGAACTTCTTGAGGTTTTATGAATGATTTCATGGATAATGCCCTTCTGAAAGGTACTAACAATCCTCTAATCAACCATTGTGTATGTTGGGAGGGCTGAATATCATAAGGGATCTTAGAAAGGAGATTCCTGAATGTAGCATTGTATAAATATATGCTCTTTGATAATCCCTGATTGATTTCCTTAAGCACGGTGATGCTACACTACTCAAAATAAGGTATATCAAACTCCTTCAAGTAGGCTTCCTAAAGGGTTCTATAATCAACCATAACCAATTTAGGATCAAACTTCATGTATCAAGTATGGGCATGATCATGTAATGTTGTCACAAACTAGGTTACCTTTTACTCAGACTAGGTTATTATTTGAGCATGGAATTATAATTCACACTTTAGCATATTCTTCATGGAATTATTTATGCTTTGATACTCAGGTAGGAACATGGCCATCTTATAATAAATTTTGGGTTGGAGAGTAGCTAGTACCTAAAACACTTATCCTCTTAGTGCTTAACTTGGTGTTGGTCCTCCAAGGCCTTTAACCACTAGGACAAGCACTCATTCTTTAGTTACTTATGTAACCAAAAAAGATGATGGCACTGTACTACCAACTAGTAGTACAAAGCCACTTCCTATGGGTTTTTGTCTATGCTATGTAGCTGACATTGGTTGAACTAGGGTGCTTGTGCTCATGTTCTAATTGGTTAGGCTAGTGCCTCAAGTTTTAAAGGTATCTTCACTTACCTCTTCATAAGGGATAACTTATTCAATCATAAATTTTTGGTCTAAATCTATAAAATGATCAAATTCTAAGCCAAAAATAAGGTTAGTTGTCTATCTTTTATCTTCCTATGGGGGATATAGTGCATAATCTTACACCATAAGTTTAAAGGGGGTAGGTGCATTTGATGGATCTCCAATGGGAAGGTTATAAAGGGACCTTGATCATTCACCCATCAACTTTGGAGCTTATTATATGGCTTAAAGGGCTCATTCCTCTTGGTGTGGTTTCCATTTAAGATACACTTCCCCATGCCCTTCTCTCTCCCTATGGATGCTCTAAGCACTTTTAGGTTTTAGATATTTTATTAGTTTGTGCCTCTTCTTATTATAATCCTATTTCTTTAGATCTCACTTATCAATCTACTTGTCTCCTTCCATTATGCCTCACCTACATGTCTTCTTCTTCCCCATTGCACCACTCATACATGAGAGGAATTTAGCCTTCCATCCTTATGGTTTTGAAGTCACGATCCACCATTAGATTCTTTATTTTGGTGCTAATTTATTTCACAAATGTGTCTTTGGGTTCATGTAAGAACTGAGATTCTACTTCTTCAAGGTAGGAGTACATTAATAATACAAACTCAAGCACATAACTATTCAATGCCCATTCCCATGATTTATATGTGGTTCTAGTCCAAGTGAGATTTAAGTTCTCAAGCCTCTTTAAATTGTCTTTCATTCACTTAAGGCATTTTACATAGCTTTTACTTCTATGGGTCACATAAGCATCCAACCATCGATACACTTATTCTAGTAGTCCACAAAATAAAACCTCATATAAGGCATCATACAAGTGGTTCTAGATCCACTTCATTTAGTTTTTTCCATTAAAAATTAGATGCCTTAGTGCAAATATATATTTCACCCATTCAATCAAGTGTTTTATGTTCTTGAGAGAGAGTCAAAACATTGTCCTGGTGCACCATTACAACAATAAAATTCAATAGGTCCTGATAATGAAACCAAAATATTATAAAAAAGTAGGTGTTTTAGTCATGAGCCTAGTCATGTACTTATATCATTGTCTATGTCTGATTCAGGCTTATTCCAATGAGACACATGAATTAATCAATCATATGGTGCTCAACATTTTACACTCAACTATGATGGCATCACTTTATATAAGGTGCAAGCCTTATGTTGTCACTCAAAGTATAGCAGAGAAGGGATTAAGGTTTATGTTGGGCATGTTGTGCCATGGTGCAACTATAGACTTCAAGAACTTGGTTAGTTCAATTGGTTGTGGATCCATGGGTGTAATACTTTAGGTAACCTTAGCTTAATAGCATTTAGGCACTTGAGGGGAAACTAAGGATTTGGTTGAGGGACTTAGCTGTAGTTTTGCACTTAGTTATGGGTATAATTGTTGGGTGCAAGGTCTTAACCACACCTATAATATAATTTATCTTGGGCACATGGATCCTCATTAGTTACAAGAATGCCATAAAAGAATTAGATTATAATTTCATGAGAACTCAGCATACATATGGCAAAATAAGGCATTCAATCCATAAAACCTTTACACAAAGATTTCATCATTAACAAAGTTTAACAACAATACAAACATAAGTTAATATAAACTAAGTATATGTTCAACTTGAATTATGAAAGGCCCAATGGCTCATAGGTGAGGTTTGGAATTACAAAGTGGAGCATCAAAATCATCTTGAACTACTTCTAACACTAATGGCAACCATCTAGAGTCAATTTTCTAGAGATTCACTACTCCAATTCATCTCTCTCTAACTAGACTTAGCTTCCTTTTATATATCTTCATAACATCTTAGGGTCATGGATAATGAAGCATGTTGATGGCTAAGATAATGCTAGAGGTACACATCCCAGTATCTCCACTACACTTGTCCTTCATGAGCAATCACTATCTTGTTTACTTGTTTCCTAATGATAATTGATTCAAAAAGGATTTTTTATCTACCTACTATTTGGTACCATTTGATGACAAAACAAAAATCTTTCACCACGATTACCTCATGCCTGGGTTTTTTTGAGTTAGTACAGGTCCACTACTTAGGTCAGAAAAGGGCCCAATAGGGATAAATTTTATCCCATGATGAAAATTTCATGCTTCTAAAATGTATTCTCTAAAGACTTCCAATTTATAACATGTACCTATTGAAACTACCTTGAAGTATTATATTAAATATTGACCACATCCAAAATTATTTCCTTAGGGTTACAACAGAAACAAAGAAACATTTCCCCTTGGTAGCTTGGAACTAAGTCACTCTACCTAAGAATTTATGTGGGATGGGAATCATAAGACTCAATATTATGAACAAGGCTCTTTTTAGAAATATGATTTATAGGTTAATAAATGATTCTTATATCTGGACAACTTTCCTCAGATCAAAATATTTGTACCCTGAACTAGCTATCTCTTTGCTCAATGAAAATATTTTCACTATGGGATCCTCCATTTGGATACTTTTTGTCAAAGGTGGGGATATCATTAAAAAGGATATATATTAAATGTAGGTAATGGAGTCAATATTAGGTTTTGGAAGGACCCTTATATATTTTCTCATCCACTATCAAATTTTGAACCTTAGTACCAAATCAGAGATCAAATACAACAACATTTCAACACAATGGTGGCAGACTATATTCAAATTCAAGGTAATAGAAGAAATTAGAAGTATCTTAAGATTGACAATATCATTAATGAGAATGTAAAAATTATTTTAGACCTTAATATTCTTCTCTAAAGTGATCATATTTCTAACATCTTCAAATAAAATGCCCTATGCTAGACTATAACTCTCAGTGGAGAATATGAAGTGAGATTAGGATACAACCAAACTATCCTTCCAAATAAGGAGATCTTACCATGGTCCAAACTATGGGACAAGGATTTTATTCAAAAAATAAATATATTTCTTTATATTTTTATTCAAAATAAGATCCTCACCCTTGATAATATGGTTTAATGGGGTCTTGTGTTGGTCAACTATTGTTCTCTCTATGAGGCTAACTTAGAAACTATACCCCATCTCCTCCTTCAAAGTCCTTTTATCCATAAGATCTAGAGTCTTCTTCTTCTAAATTCCAAATTCATTAGATCCATCTTACTTCTTTAAGTCACTCATGGATTGATTGGAATTCTCCATTCACTAATAAAAATCTTAATAAAATATGGACTTTCTCTTTCTCCCACTTAATATGGGGAGTGTGGAAAAAAAGAAACAATAGGACATTTAGGGACTATTTCAAAACATACAATTGGGTTGCAAATAAACTATTTAATTCAATTATTGAAAACTTTAAAATCTAAAAAGGATACAAGGATCAACATCTATCTAACCATGAGGAGAACATAGCTAGAAATTAGATCCCAACCCTATTATCTAGCATTGTAATAGACTCTATAATGGAAACAAAGAGAAAGAATAGATGTATTCCTCCAAATAAAATGATGGATTAAACTAAATTTAGATGGGATTTCTAAAGGAAACCTAGGAATGTCTTACAGAGGAGGAGTCATAAGAGAAGACATGGAAAATTTGATACCTATATATGAAGGATGAATGGGTCACCTAATGAACCACAAGGAAGAAGCTCTAGCAGCCCTATGGGGTTTCCATGTGGGCATAGATCTTGGATTTAATAAGCTACTATTTGAGTGTGAATCCCTCAACATAATAAACTACCTCAATAAGATCAATAAACCTACCTGGACTATTGAATACATCATAGAAAAAATCTTAGATATCAAAAAATATTTACAATAGGTGAAATTCTAGAAAACCTATCGTGAAGGTAATCACCTTGATGACATTTTTACTAATAGAGGGTTGATGGAGACATCTTTAAAACTATGGTAAAATTATGACACTTTTCCAATTTATAGCAATGCAGTCATCACTATAGATAGATATCATTTGTCACAATAATGAATATGAAATTATCTTCACTCTACATATAACTATGATCAATAAAAACCATAAGAATGGATTTAATAGCACATTAACACATGATAATTGGGGAAATTTTGAGAACCATTTAATGGACTAAACAAAAATAGCCTCGGTCATTCTCTATTATGTTACTCATTTCTCTTACTATAATACTCTCCATAAGACTTACACCCTCTACACAATGGGTGGAGATATCAATAGAATGGAACCCATGTTTATAGATAATCTTAGAAAGGATAAAAAGGTGTGTGAGATCTTCAAAACTGGTGGGCTGACAAATTTCATTAACAACATTGGTAAATACGACAAACAATTGCCAATTAAATTTGTCAATCAATGGGAAGATTGGGTGGTCACAATCAATAATGTTTCTATTGAGATCACTGAAGGTCTCATTTCCTAATGCACATACCTAAAAATAGAAGAAGTTAATTTCATCAAATTCAACAAATATTACAATGAAGAGAGGGACAACTTATTGAAATAAAATGAGTATATGCCTGAATGAATTAGGGGATTCTTGAGAAAAGACATCCCAAAACCCTTCAATAGAGTTACAAAAAAAATAATAAGGTATGTGACCTTGGATGGAAGGTATACTATTGTGCATCATTACTATTTACCTATTCTAAATTATTTATTACATCTTATCCCCCTAAGTCTTCCTTTTAATATCCTTCATTATCTTGAATCCTTGATATAAGAATTCAAGAAAAGAAAGAAAATAGATCCTCTCCACCAAGATATGATTTTTCTAATTGACAAGTTCTTCTAAGCCTCCAATCCCATCTCCCTAATCATTCCCAAAATAGAGAAGCTTAAACCAACAAAAAAATTCCTCAGAGAATCCTTACAAGTTCATCCAAACTCTCGACCTCCTCTGACAACTACAAAGAACCAATCTTAATTGATAGTGACTAAAATGGGAAATAATTCCCCCCAGTCAAGAATAAAAAGGATATACAAATATTAGTTGACCCATTGAAAGACCTTCCCCCAAAATCAATAAGCAAAAAGCTATGAAAAAATTTTATGACCCCTCCCCTACTTCCACTTCCCCTAATCCCACTCCTCACTCCACCTCCCATGATCCTAATGAATGTATCAAATTGGAATAAATTTACAAACTCATAAAAGTTCTAAAATAAAATATCCTTACCTTTGCTATTGCTCAAGATATAATTTATAAGAAACCCAATCCCACCCCCAACCCCATGCAAACAAATCCCCCTCTTGAATTGAAGGAACTCATGGATGAGCATAACTAACAAACCAGACTTAGTAAAATTGATGATGTTGTGGATCTACACAAATCTATCATGCATTGGTTCTTATAGGACTAGAAAAGGTTGAAAGAGGAAATCAACAAACTTAGTCTAAATGATGGTACTTATTGTACAAATTCTGACCTAGAAATTAGCTCGAAATTCCAAAATATCAAGAGAAGATTGTTCAATATGGAAAAATCAAATGATTCTCTCAATTAAAATATTATAACACATATGAATTATAGTATGCCCTTAACTCCCTCACCAAAATAAAAAATTAAAATGATAAGAATCTCAAAATGGACAAAAAGATAAAGGGCATTGTAGTGGAGAAAGTTGAGATACAAATCAGTAACAACAAAAATCTCCCATTACTTTTCTACTACTTTTTGGCCAACTGTTCTATTTTTCCATCTTGGTATGCTTATTGGAATATATGGTTTCAATACCACAAATGTTTCCTTTTCTTAAAGGGTAGGGTCCCTCATTAAATCCTCTTTTACCAATATTAAAAATAATTACTAATTTTATAGTTTTATTATGTGTAATTTATGGAAACCCATACAACATCATATAGTTATAATCAATGAAATTATAATCAAATTATTGATAAACTAGTATCCTTACCAATAGTATTTTCCAAAGAATAATATTTAAAACTTAACAACCACTAGGTTTTGAAAAAAAAATATCATCTATAAAACAATATTTTGAACCTATCGATCTCTAGGGTATTGACGTACTTATGTGTGAAATTTTAGAAAACCCATAAAATGTAATATAATTAACATCAATGATATTAATTTCAAATATATATAACCTAATGGCCACTATGTTTTGAATAATTGTTATTGTTATCAAATTTTTTGGAACCTACCTATTGTTAGGTTATGGAAAAAGTTGTTAATACCACAAAAAATATACGTGAATTTTGTGTAAACCCATATATCATCATATAAATAAAATCAATAATATCAATTAAAATTTATTATAACCTTGCATATTCTAGGCTCCTAATAATTATTATAATTTTTTGAAGGATGCCCAAATCTAGCAATTGCTAAGTTCTAAAAGACTATTGTTAATATCAAAATATATTTCAAACCTAGTTGCTCATGAAATATATTAATAAATATATTAGTGATTTTGAATAATAATCTCATGGAACCTACCCATAAATAGGTTCAAGAAAATACTATTGTAAAAATTGTTTTGGAACATAGCAAACACTATGATGGAAGAATAATTAAAAATGGTGACATTAATTATAATGTATTTAAACCTAGCAGATGTTAGGTGCAAACAACAAATATTTTTATCGAAATATTATTTTAACATAGAATCTAATTTTTTGTAGCAACTATTATTATCATCAAAAGATATTTATAACATAATGACTTTAAATTTTCCATCAAACTCAATTATAAATATTGAATCCAATTTTAATAATATTTTTCTGGAAACTAGTACAACATCAATAATTAATATAATTTATATCAATAATAAAAAATCAAACTTAGTGGTCATTAGGTTCCAAATAATTATTATAATAATTCAAAAATATTATTACAACCTCGCAACCTCCAATGTCCAAAAAAACATTATTATAATCAAAGGAAATTTTGAATCTACTGACCACTAGGTTTCAATCAAAATTATTTAGAAACATCATAGCCACCTTTAGTAATAATTTGAAACATTTTATATATTTAAAATTTAATAAATAATAATAAAATATATATTTCAAAAATATGTTATTATTTTCTAAATATTTTAGCACCCTAGTGCTTCAAAAAACTATTATTATTATCAAATGATATTTGTAAACTTTATGTCTTTTGAAACATAAAGGATTATACTTAAGTGATTAAATATAGTCTTGTATAAAATATTAAAAATATAATTTAAATTATGTATAGGTTAAATTATTTTGTTATACAACTATTAAATTATATTTATAACAATCAATTTACCACATTTAATAATGACATGAAAATTAAATATTTTAAAGTGTAAATGAATAAATATAAAAACTCATAAGATTGTAAATGTAATGTAACATATATAATTTATATAATAAATTATTATGTTTTATTTATATAACATAATCTATAATAGATTATACATCATCTGCATCTATAATTACTTATAACATTTATGACAATTATCCTAGAAAGTATGTCTTCACCTTTGTTTTCTATACTCAACGTTGACACAATAATATAGTTCCCCCTATCATTAATGATATATTTTACTAAGAATAATCCATGTAATGCAAAATAATTTTTAAAATACATTTATATTATTAGAATCATCATACCCTACATGTTAGACTTCAAGACAATTTACCTTTTCATAGATCAATTTCAATCTATCTTTTAACTATATCGTCTAGAGAGAGTGATTAGGAATGATGAGAGATGAGGATTAAGTGATTAGGGATAAAGGGGGGACTATGATCAAGTAAAATTAACACACTTTATCATCATCTATCCCTCATTCCTAATCATTTCCCTGTGCATAGATAAATGTCAAGCTATTAGTTTTGACTCTAACAGAGTCTCGAGAAGTGCACTACTAATTTTATTACAATGAAGGTGTTAAATTTTTTTACCTATCCAGTTCTGATGAATAAAAATTTCATGTTTTTATATACACTTAGATCTAATCACATATTATTGCCTTCTATTTTGGCCAATTATACTCTTTTTTATTGTTCTTCAAAATATGTGTAGCTTTTGAAAAGACAATATGTATATTTTTTAAGCATTTGAATATAATATTATTATGTGACAAGAACATTACATTGATCTATGGAGTGAACAGATCTAATGACATAGTTCAAGACCATGACATTATTACTAAATTATACACCAAAAAGGATTTTGCAAACATAAGGTATCTACGTTAACTCTACAAATTAGTATATATAACCTTTCTTTGCTTATGACATGAAATTTGAATTGCTTCTCTTTAAATACTTTTTTTTTTTAACATTTGAATAGTAATGTAATATATAAATCATTATAGATAAGTTAATTTTTCACACCAATTCCATATTTATTAACTAGGCTCTCTTTCACAATTAACATATATAGTGTCTTGTGCATCAAACTCATAAGCATCTCCACTTCCTCCTTGGAACATCTAAAATTATCAATACTTAGGCATAGACACTCACATACTTAATACCTAAGTCATAACAATCCCCTAAAATTATAATCATAAGGCTTTTGTATCCGAATTCATGGCCACTCAATTTCTTCATATAATGATTCATTGCATACATCTGACTGCCATCCATTATGATAAAAAAATGTTGAGGTATACATCCATTGATAGTAACCCATATTAAAAAATATTTAAATAAATCATATATTAAATTTAAAACAAGTGCAACACAATATAGAATAAGAATCATTTAGGGATTGATTTTTGACATTTCAAAACCCACAAGATCTTTTTATGAATGAGAAACATGATAAACCAAAAAAAATTGCATGGTTCAGATTTACCCACTGAATAAAGTATTACATATAACCTCTCTCAAAATAAATACAATGTTCCCACTACACATTTATTTTAGTAATCTATTCAAAATAAAAAAATCAAATCTTTTCATTAAATCTCATTTCTAACCACATGATGTTGCTAATAACATGAAAATATTTATTTCAACCAACACATAGAAAATAAAGCCAAAGTGCACATTTTTTAAGCATTGGATAGAATATTATTTTTTATATATAGTGATTGATAGAAATATTTTCACATTAATGATGGCCTCACATGGTTGATGGATATTTTTAATACAATGATTTAATTTTGAATGGGAACACTGTATTGATTTTGAGGTTGCCTATAAATGTTAATAAATGGAATGGACAAAGCTGAATGGTGACATTATTGTTGGGTTTGGCAGAGTTGGAGATAACCTAAAGACTATATCATTGCTAATGATTTTAAAACTATTGGTGATGTAGTTGTAAAACACAAGATTTATATTAGGTTTCATGAGGCATTTGTAGCACATCAAAATTATAAATCTAAAACCACTAGACATAACCAAAAAATATTCCACATACCTTTGTTAGTACTTCTAGTCCTATAAAACCCTCAACTATTAAGAAGATGCAAGTTGCCCCAAAAATGACAATATGCACATAATCTTCCATTGCATGTAATTATTTGCTATCACTCCCTTTGCATTTATCAAAGTCAATGGTAAAGAAGCCACTATGAAAATAATTGATTTCTTGAGGGATTTGTAATATACTAAAATTATCAAGTATGGATATTCCTTCTCTTTTCATAGCAGAGTGTTTTGAAAAACAATTTTTACATATTCTATGGAGTTTACAATTTTTTTAATTAACATTGTTTTCTCATCGCAATGATTTACTATATATTTTGACCTTTAACCATTTATTATTCCTTGTTATTTTGACCAAACAGATCACTTCATTTTTTGTGGTTGGAAACAAATGTAGCTTTTTGGAAAGCAATATGCATGTTTTCTAAGTATTGGGATAGAATATTATTACATTTTATCTACTTATGGGCAAAAGAAACAACTAATGTTATTAGAATCCTCACATGGTTTGAGGCAAGATTTAATGTAGCGATTTTTGGTGTGCAGTGGATCACTATGATTTTCTTAAGGAGAAATGTTTTTATGCTAGAAAAAGTGCTATAATAAATGTCTAATGAGAACATTGCAATGATTTAAAAAGAGGTTATAGGTGCTAATTTATATTTGAAAAAATTATAACTAATCATAATACTGGTAATTTCAAACATCAATTTTTATCTTCCGGTAGAATACTAAGCATTTAATTCATTCAATACACTTGGTATACCACATTTTCATTACATTTTTTACTCCAAAATATTAGAAAATAAAATTTACATGACAAATATTAATACGCACCTAATATATTTTTCAATTTGAAATCAAATAAATGGAGGTTATTTTGAAACAAATTTGCAAGTTAGACTTTATTCCTTTCAATATTCAAAAACTCTATCAAAATTTAGCTTGGACTTCATTTTTGATTATGTTTGTCATATGCAATTGTAAATGTTAAACTTTGATTCATGTATTCTTCTTGTGCATATTGTTTCAACATTCATTCATAGATTTAATTCTAAGGAATGTTTTAAGGAAGGTTGGAAAGGTTATATCCTATCATTTTTTTTGTTTGAAAGTGTGTAGAAGATTAAAATGAATTTAGTATGTTGGCTTGTGAGTGGCCCTATAAAACAATTCTATCAATATTTCAATCTTCTTCCATGAATTTGACACTGATTCATGTACAACATAGATAAGTTTTCAAAATTGGATGTAATATGATGATTCGGTCTCATACATTATTTTCATACATTATTTTATCAATCATTTTATTTTAAAAATAAAAATTGTACATTATTTCATATGAATTATTTTGAAATGCATACAAAAGTGTATTAAAGAGATGTCTAGCTATATTCCATCACTACAATGTCAAGGCATAAACTCACATTGTAATTTATGAGCCAAGGCTAATGGATAGTCATAGACATTATGCTTTCACAATTCGATTCATTCCTTCACCATAAATACTTTTCATTTTTAAATAGATAACATTTGTGAGGATTGAGGAAAATATCTCTAACTACAAAGAAGTTTGTTTTGGAATCAACTTAATTAGTATCAGCATACAAATTTGTCTTTCTATTTACAACTATAATTTAATTTTAATGTTTCTATTCCATATTACAAGCCATACTCTATTTTATATTCATCTAAATGGTTTATACTAAAGAGATTTACAGTTAGACTTGATTTCTTATAAAATTTCACATCATTTTTAGAAATATAGTGTATGGAACATAAATGTTTTCACCTTTCAACAACATATATTACAAAAATAAATATTGCTCAATTTTTTCAACATTTATTTGTTAGTTTCTTTTGTGTGAAGTTAAGATAATGCACCCCAAATTGAATGTTGATCTATATATATGTACATCCACTTATACTAATACTCGCTCCTCCCCTGAGAACTTGACATTATGAACACTTGTTAAGAATATAGAAATTATAAAAATACTAGTCATTATGAGCAGGTTACACTTCAAAAGAGACATCTTGAGATTCCTAAATTTTATTGTTCCAATAAAATCTTTGTGGAACATACCTTGAAAATTTAAATAGGGTGGGGGAAGAGAAATGAATTTATTAGTTTGAGAAGGGTGAATTAATTTTAAATATTTGCATAATATTTTAATTATTTAAAATAAATGTGATTTTAAAATATGACCAAAAATATTAATCATGAACCTAACATTTTAAGACCTGTAACTTGTCAAAAGCCATGAAAAGGGGAATGGCAGATAAAGTTCTTACTTAATCCTCCTTACTTAACATGGTTAGTGTGTGGAAAGAGGTGTACTAGAAGGGGTAGGGGGAATGTTCAAGATCATGGAGAGGAATGTTATAGAAAAAAAAAATTATCATCTTTCATGAGGTATATATTTTCCATCATATTGAGACTATTTTTCCCTTGGTTGTATCTTATTTTTCACTGAGCATGTTAAAGAATATAAGATTTTTTTTTATCTTATATATTTTATAATAGGTATAAGATATTATAATTTTGGTCAAGTTTTCTCATATTTAGTATGTATATTGAACTTGGATACACAGTATGCATTTTATATTATCACTAGTTTAACCTTTAAATAAAATTTCAGACTCTAATTTCTTGACTAGGTTCTTGTAGTTCTTGACTCTTAGCTCTTGCACTGTTTATAAATGACCTTCATTGGAAATTATATTGCACTATGTTTATGCGAGTATTAACCTTGTCTCAAGTGACATTTATGTTTAGAAACTAATTAAGAATTTAGTAACACATTTTATGGAAAACACCCCTCATCTTATAAGCTTTAGTTGCTTGATCATCATCTGTGTGAAATTTATTAAACCTTCCATCAAGAAATATCCCATTGGATATTGGTATAAAAATAAAATGTGCAAGCCCAGATGGGCAATAACCAACAACACAAAATTTTATTAAAAAAAAAAAAAACACTGAAATTATAACGATACAAAGAAGCTTATTTTGGAATCAACTTAATCAGTATCAACATAAAAATTTGTCTTTCTATTTACAATCCATATTACAATCTTTTAATTTTTATATTCCATATTACAATCCATACTCTATTTTATATTCATCTAAAGGGTTTATACTAAAAAGATTATAGTCAAACTTGCTTTCTTATAAAATTTCACATCATTTTTAGAAACATAGTATATGGAAACATAAATGTTTTCACCTTTAAAAAACATATATTACACAAATAAATATTGTTCAATTTTTTCAACATTTATTTTTTAGGTTATTTTTGTATGAAGCTTAGATAATGCATCCCAAATTGAATGTTGATCTATATATACATCCACTTATACTAATACTCGCTCCTCCCCCAAGGACTTGACATTATGAACACTTGTTAATCATATAGAAATGATAAAAATACTAGTCATTATGAGCAGGTTACACTTCAAAAGAGACATCTTGAGATTCCTAAATTTTAATTTTCCAATAAAATCTTTGTAGAACATACCTTGCAAATTTAAATAGGGTGGGGGAAGAACAATGACTTGATTAGTTTGAGAAGGGTGAATTAATTTTGAATATTTACATAAGACTTAAATTATTTAAAATAAATGTGATTTAAAAATATGATCAAAAATATTAATCATGAACCTAACATCTTAAGACCTGTAACTTGTGAAAAGCCTTGAAAAGGGGAATGGCAGATAAAGTGCTTACTTAATCCTCCTTACTTAACATGGTTTGTGTGTGGAAAGAGGTGTACTGGAAGGGGGAGGGGAAACTTTCAAGATCATGGAGAGGAATGTTATAGAAAAAAAAAATTATCATCTTTCCTGAGGTATATATTTTCCATCATATTGAGACTATTTTCCCCTTGGTTGTATCTTATTTTTCTCTGAGCTTTTTATAGAATATAATTTTTTTTTATCTTATTTATATTATAATAGGTATAAGATAGTATAATTTTGGTCAAGTTTTCTCATATTTGGTATGTATATTGAACATGGATACATAGTATGCATTTTATATTATCACTAGTTTAACCTTCAAATAAAAATTTAGACTCTAATTTCTTGACTAGATTCTTGTAGTTCTTGACTCTTAGCTCTTGCACTGTTTATAAATGACCTTCATTGGAAATTATATTGCATTATGTTTATGTGAGTATTAACCTTGTCTCAAGTGACGTTTAAGTTCCGAAACTAATTAAGAATTTAGTAACAGATTTGATGGAAAGCATCCCTCATCTTATAAGCTTTAGTTGCTTTATCATCATCTGTGTGAAATTTATTAAAACTTCCATCAAGAAATATCCCATTGGATATTGGTATAAAAATAAAATGTGCCAGCCCAGATGGGCAATAACCAACAACACAAAATTTAAAAAAACACTGAAATTATAGTGATAGTTCTGAGCAAAACAATAATGTCATAACTCCACTAAATAAACATGCAAGAAGAGATGAAACATTGGATGGGCATAGCATAAGCATAAAAAAAATAGAGATGAATATATTATAGGATTCAAAAATAAGTATTATAGTCTGATTATAATGCATAAAATGATACAACTACAACTATTCATGCAAACTCAAAAAAAATTCACTTTGTCCTCTTCTATTTTCTTCTCGTACCAATCAAATAGACTATTGTTATGTTGTTTTTATCCCTTACTATTTTATTTTTTATTTGGCTTCTTACTATATGATTATTTATTTCCACTCACTTACAGGTTGTTTCTATCTATAAATATACTTTCTACCTATTTTTTCTAGTCTCTATTTTATACTACTATTGTACTAAAATTCTTTCTATCTTTGACTTCCAATGTTTCATGCATTTTTTTGTCTTATAATAACTATTTCACCTACTGCTATATTTTCTCCCCAAACAAAAATGGTTAACAAATTTCAAATTTGATTATTTTTTAATAAATATGGTTTGGTGTCTCAAACATCCCAGATGTATAAGTTTGTATCTTGTTGGGTAGGTAGACAGAAAGGTAGAATATAATATTTTAACACTCTCCCTAAATCTTGACCTTCATATATTAAAGGATTAAAAAATAAGTATTACAGTTTGATTATAATGTAAAAAATGATACAACTATAACTATTCATGCAAACTCACAAAAAAAACTTCACTTTGTCCTCTTCTATTATCTTCTCTTCCCAGTCACAAAGATTATTGTTGTGTTTTTTTTATCCACTACTAATTTTTTTATCTTTGTCTTCTTATTATAGGCTTCTCTCTTTCCACTCACTTACAAGATATTACTCTCTGTAGATATACCTTTTACCTATTTTCTCTAGTCTCTATTCTCTACTACTATTGTACTAAAATTCTTGCTATCTCTGACTGCTAACGCTTTATGTAATTTTTTTTAATCTACTAATTATTTTACGTACTTCCAGATTTTCTCCCCAAACTAAAATGGTTCACAAATTTCAAATTTGACTATTGTTCAATAATTATGGTTTGGTGTCTCAAAAATCCCAACTGTATAAGTCTGTAGTTTGTTGGGTAGGTAGGTAGGAAGGTATAATATAATATTTTAACACTCCACATAAATATTGACATTCATACCAAAGTATATAGGACTTTTCTTAGCCTTCAAAAGTTCCTTATAAATTTTCTTTATTTGCTCATATCCTTATAGACTTATTTTGTGTACGTTTTGAGATAGATTATTAAAGTCCGTAGATAGACTGACAAAGTCCATATATGGACTATCAAAGTCCTTAGATAACCTATTTAATTGCATAGATATATTTATGGATTTCATATTATACATATAGGACTCTGAAGCTAACATAAAAACTTATAGGCACAATGTTGTTACATTAATGACCCCTATCCTTCCTCTTAAGTGCATGAGAATGAATTTTGATAGCGGTTTAGTGAAAATATCAACTAGTAGCTAATGTAATTTTAAAACACTAAGCTCTCTCACATGTTTCTCAACTAATTATTGAGTGAAGTAATACATGATTGTAATATGCTCACTCATACCATGAAAGAAGGGGTTCATTGACAACAATATGGATGATATATTATCACAATAAACCATAGAATCTCCTTGCTAATCATAATGCAAAACTAAAAGTATCCTTTTCAAAAATATAGCTTGGCATGTTATTATATTTGCTAGTATGTATTCCACTTTAGATATAGAAAGTGAAACTATAGGTTTCTTATTTGAAACCCAAGATATGGCTCCTAACCAAATATGGAATACATACCATCAAGTGTTATTTCGGTCATCAAGCCTACCCTCCCAATGAATATCCATGTAACCCACAAGCGTAAACTTATCTATTGCTACATACAAAACTCTATAATCTCTTGTTCCATTCACGTACCTAAATATCCTATTTCCCACTTGTCAATGTGTCTCTTTTGGTGCTCCATGAATCTAGATATGAGGTTGACTACATACATCATTTCTATCCTAGTTTACATTAAGCTTCTCACTAAGCGCTTGTAATGTGTGGGGTCTACATTACTAATAAAATCATCTTTACACAAATTTAAGATTCTCTTGGCTGGTGTAAATAATGGCTTTCTATTTAGACTTATAAACCTCTCTAAAACATCATTTACATACTTATATTGGAATATGAGTATGCCACTATCCATTTTCTTTACTTCTATCCCAAGAAAGTACTTTAATAATCCTAAATCAGTCATTTAAAACTCCTTCATGGCTATTTTAGACTCATTTATTGACTGATTTGTATTTACGATGAATATTAGACCATCCACATAAAAAACTACAATCAAAAAATCAAATTTTATCACTTTGATGTAGATTGTAGGCTCACTAGTGCTTTTTTTAAAATTGTTGTTCAATAAGTAAGAGTATAAACGGTTATAACATGCTTTTAGGGATTTCTTAATCCCATAAAACACCTTTTCACCATATATATCTTGTTCTCATGACTCATAATCTCATATCTAGGTGGTTTTCCCATATAAACCTCTTCATCTAGCACTCCATTCAATAAGGTTGGATTGACATTCATTTGATGCACCTTACACTTGTGTTGAGAATGAATAGCTATGATTTTACTTACTAATTCCATCCTTGCGATAGGTGAAAAAATATCATAATAGTCACATCTAGGCCTTTGATTGGATCCCTTCACCACTAGTCTTGCCTTTTGCATCTCTATCTTGCCTTCAAGAGTCATTTTTGTCTTATATACCAACTTGATTATTATGAACTATTTTCCTTTTGATAGGTAAACTAACTCCCAAGATTTATTTCTATCTATTACATGAATTTATTTGTCCATTCCCTCACATCACTTATTATCCTTGACTAATTATTCAAAGCAAATAGGATCAGATGATAAAAAAGAAGCATAACTCATAGACTCATCTTCATTCTGCTCATACCTTGACTGATCAAAAAATTATTTCAAGCTTCTTGTCATTTCTAGGCATTTAATTGAGTTAGAAGAGGATGATGGTGACTCATAAACAACTCCTTGACCTCATTGATGGTTCCTGCCACTAGATGAATTAACCCTTTGTAAAATTAGGGTCCAACTTGGTGCATGAGTGACTATACCACATATTTTTTAGGTTTATTAAAGGGTCTACTATTCCTTGTTGGTGCTTGTTCTTCTTCTTATCTCTCCTTTAAATCTTCATTCTCAATGAATTGAACATCCTAGATGATTATGAGATATTTGGTGATGGGATTGCATAACTGATAAGAATTTGATTGATCACTATACCCAAAGAAAATCTACATCTCACCTTTATCATCCTATTTTGTCCTTTTTTGGGTATGCGTGAATATGTAACACATTCAAACACTCTAGGGGGTTCAACACTTGGCTTCTATATCCTTCAAACTTCTTGACAGATCATATCCCTAATGATCTTTATTGAATAAATATTTAATAATTATACGACTATTTCTACATCTTCATCTCAAAAATCATTAGGAAAACCATTTAACTTTAGGATGATCCTTGCCATCTATTGTATGGTCATATTCTTCCCCTCATCTACCCCATTTTTTTTGGGTGTATTTCTTCTTCATGCCATGATCCTTATAAAAATTCATGATCTCATTAGAGATATACTTTCCCCCTCTATTTGTCCTTAAAATATGGATGTAGTGGCAGCTTTGTTTCTCCACCATGGCCTTGAATTTCATGAAGGTCTCAAATGCATTTGATTTGTTCTTTAAAAAATACATCCATATCTTCCAAATGAAACCAACGATGAATTTCATGAAGTAGACATTCTTGGATAGGGAGGAGGTGTTCATTGGACCACAATATTTTGAATGCATCATCTCTAAAGGAGAAATGGCTCTCCATGATTTACCCTCAATAAATTCACTCCTATGTTGCTTCCCCAGTATGCATCCTTCACACACATTATTTGGTTGTTCTATAGTGGATAACCCTCTAACCATTTGCTTATTGTGAAGAAATTTCAACCCTCCAAAGCTAAAATGCCCATATTTTAGGTGCCAAAGAGTAGACTCATCTATTATTATTTTGAACATTTTTATGAGCTCACTTTTCATTCTCAATAAAAAACATATGATTTCTTCTCATCTTGACTATTACAAGCTGCCTATTGCAGCCACTCCTATAAAATATTATGTATTCACCATTATGGAATCTAACCTTATATCTATTATATATTTATTTTTATAACTAATATTTATAGGGAAGAATATATTATGAAGGAGATAAATTATCTACAGTATGTTGGCATGGATTCGTGTTTTAGGATGAGAATGGATGGAGAGAAATAGTAAGGATTCAAGGAATATGCTTTTTGATTACTGCCAAAATTGTTAATTTTAGATGTAAGTTAGTACTTGATGGAGAGAGTGTGTGTGTATTTTGTCTCTTCCCTTATGATGATAAAGGTTATTTTAAACCTTCTTAGGGATATATATTTTAATTAAAAAACTAAATTTATAGGAAGTATGTATCTTTATGTTGTTTCCTCAAAAAACTATTCCAATCTAGATAGAACTTTATTGTGTATGGCTATATCTTACTAAGGAACTTTTTAAAATATTGTGAAATATTATGTATTCATTATATGAGTGCTCTAAGGGATAAATCTTCTATTAGGTGGATCACCAAAGGTTAACAAAGTTTTCTTGTAGTTGACATAAAAGATCATCCTCTCATGAAAACTCGTCTTTGGAATAAAGTAAACTTTAGGACTGAACCACTAATTCATTTAAGGTTATGTTCATTGGATTATTTAATTATGGAGAGAAACTGATGTAATGGAGCCTTACGGTAATTCGGTGTGTAAGTTTTAAGCCTAGAAATAACCTCTTACTTAGTTAAGAGAAAACCAATAATGTAATTATTGAGTTCAGATTATGTTAGTACTAAACTTTTGAAATTGTTGGAGATTTAGTTTTCAAATATAATTGCTAAGTATAAGAACATCAAATATTCTTATCATGAGTTT
Source organism: Torreya grandis (assembly GCA_037957365.1). Classification (NCBI taxonomy): domain Eukaryota; kingdom Viridiplantae; phylum Streptophyta; class Pinopsida; order Cupressales; family Taxaceae; genus Torreya; species Torreya grandis. Next base: position 1,931,841 of record JARHVA010001900.1, on the reverse strand, counting down.
ATTTATCCCCCGCCCATAATATTTTTATGATTTATTGGTGTATATGAGCTGAAAACTTTAATTTGGGTTAATTTTATTGGGTTAAGATTGAAGGATATCATGTTCGTATCTTTTCCAGAAGGAAACTTGGATAATTTAACTTGTGGACATATCCCTCCAAGATAACCTTGATAGTTGGAATTTTTATTAAATAGGACTCCATTTTTAAATGTAATTGTTAAGTATAAGAACAAGAAATATTCTTATCATGATTTTATTTACCCCCTGCCCCCCACAATATTTTTATGATTTATTGGTGTATATGAGCCAAAAAATTTAATTTGGGTTAATTTTATTGGCTTAGGATTAAAGGATATCATGTTCGTATCTTTTTCAAAAGGAATCTTGGATAATTTAATTTGTGGACATATCCCTCCATGATAACCTTGATGGTTGGAATGTTTATTAAATAGGACTCCATACATGGTTTCTAAATCATGGTCCTATGATGAATTGTAATGTGGAGTCTTGTGAATGTAACATGATACCTTGTAATTTATTATGTTTCTTACTGGGTTCATTAAAAACCGACCCATCTACCCGAATCAATACTAATACACATTATTTATTATTTAATCATTTGAGAATGCTTATTTTCTTAGGTTAATACTTTTGATTCCTTTCTAAGAGATGTGTTTAATCATTACACTTTTTTTTGCATGTATTCAACCCAAGTCACAAATAGAGACTTAAGTCTCAATCCAAATTGACTTTTTTAGATTAGGAATCTTGGTTGTTATCTTGATTGGTTAATCTATAGCTTGCTACTTATATGTGTTTACTAGTGCCTTATACATGGCATCTTGAAATAACAATGAGGTCTATAATCCCTTTTGTTAGGCTTAAAAGATTGAATAAAGTAGTTGAAAAATAAAATTAGATTATTATCCTATAGATGTGATACTTGTGTCCTTCTCACTAAAAGAGGTGAATTTATTGATTTTTGACCCATCAATTTATTGTATCTTTCCTTTTAGGACCATTAGAACAATTTTTTGAAATATTGTCATTATAGTATTATGTGAAAGGAAATAAAAATCCTTGAATGAAGTGATTATATTATGAATTAGTGATGATTATGTGTTTGAAAATATTTGTTTTTTTTATAAGGGGAATAGAATGTTAAAAATGTTCTAATTATTATCAACATATTGATATTTATTAGAAAGAATGGGAATTGCATTTGTTTAGAGTGATGCCATATTGAACTTATCTCTCATATAGATAAGGAAATCTATGTATATGAATGTATATTAAATCCCAAACTTTATTAAATTATTATTAGAGAGTCTAACATAATCATAGGCCTATTTGTGTGTGTTATCATAATGCTATTAATCTTAAAAAGGTACCATCTATCAACCAAATATTAATTTAATAGGACTTAGATGAGATAATGTCCAATTCTTTTATGGTTTGAATAGTAATAATGCTTTTATGCATGAGTTGTCATCATGCCTCATTGTTAAGAGACTAAGCATTAAGAACACATTAGGTGGACTAGTCCACCCTTGAGTGAGATGATCTTGGGAATAATCCATCCATCGAGTACAAGTTAAATATTCATGATTACTGGCATTTAATTATGAAAGGACACTCAATGTGTTTATTGTAGTTGATATCGATAAACCTTTGTATACTCCCTTGGAGATGATGGTTTATCTTTACAACACAATGATCTACCTTATATTAAAATTGATTATAGACATTCCTTGGAGTTATGGTATACAAGATTGAGTGTAAAACTTTATCCCTTAAAGGAGTTGTTATCTTCTTGATATCGTACTTTATATATTTATTAATTTATTTAAAAAAAAAATAGTGTTGTACTGATTAGGGTATGTTACACTATTTGGACACAATTTGACATTAAACATGCAAAAAAGTAAACAAGACTAGAACACAAGACTGGGTGCAACTTAATGGATCTATAAAATTGACTTATCCATAAACATACACACAAAATTTTCATGCGCTTTTATAGACTTCTTGCATTCAAATTAGAACCCTATATGCACACAAGAAGAGTTAAAAAAAGATGAGACGAGAGCACAAGACTCTAGTGCACCCTAATAGACCAAGAAAAATGACTCTGACAATAATGTACATAATACATTTTCAAGGATTTTGAATGCTTGATGTTATTATTCACTGACAACAAGAGATTATATACATAATATAAATGGTTGCACTGGTGTAATAACTTGTGGTAACTACCAATCATGTCCCAACTAAAAAACTAACAGTGTAATAATAATTATGCTAACAACTACACTAACATTCCACCTTTATTATAGTGTTTTTACAAATGTACCCTTGAAACATATCAAATGTCACCTTGCCGAGTGACTTGGTTAGTATATCTACTATCTATGAATCTATTGGGTAGTACTAGAGTTAAATGTGATGGTTCAATAATTGCTCTTGAATGTAATAGAATTGTACTTCAATGTTTTTGGTTCTTTCATGAAACACTAGATTATTGAAAATCTTTAACACACCTTGATTGTTGCAAAAAAGGATTGGTGGCTGATCATCAAGAATGTCTATGTCAGACAGAATGCAACATAACCAAAATACTTCATACATAAATCCTCATGTGGTACACTATTTTGACTCCATAGATGAGAGAGAAACTATAGATTAATTCTTACTAATCCTCAAAATTGGTCTAGATATGAGATGAAAAATGTATCCTAAAGTTTATTTCCTATCATCAATACATCCAACATATTCTTTGTCTGTGTGACCCTATAAAAATAAATTTGAGTTCTTCTTGTATTTCATACCATAATCATCTATACCTTAGACATATCTCAAAATGTGCTTCGCTACAACACAATGAATCTTATTTGGATCTTACATGAATCTTGAAAGATAAGCTAATAGTAAAGCATATCTTTGATCTAGTATATGTCATGTAAGTGAGACTACCAACATGCTACTTATAGGGAGTTTCATCTACTTGGGGTGAATCTTGAAATCAGGACAATTTGAAAGCATTCTCTAATGGAATTGATTTTGTTTTACAATCTTTCATCCTCTATTTCTTAAGTAGCATCTTGGCATATTTCATTTTTGAGACAAAAATATGATTCTTCTTTTACCATATCTCCAAGCCAAGAAATAACGAAGTAGACCCAAGTCCATCATTTTGAAAGATTTTTTCAAGTCATTATTTACTTATTCAATGAGATTATCTTAACTTATTGTGATCACAAGATCATCCACATAGAAAATAACAATGATAATCTCTCTTCCTAAATTATGGATTGAGTATTAGGGGATAATAATCAATCCATGTTGTAATATATGATCATCTATCTTAATGTACCATGCCCTTGGTGCTTACTTAAGTCCTTAAAGTGACTTAATTAGATCACATACCTTTTGTGGTTGTTGTTCATCAATGAAGCCTTCTGGTTGGGTCATGTAAACTTCTTTGAGATCACCATTCAAGAATGCAATTTTAACATCCATCTATTAAAGATTCCATCCCTTTTGTGTTGTGAGTCACAAATAACTCTGGTGGCCTTCATCTTAGTAGTGAGTGCAATGTTATCCTCATAATTGATTCCTTCTTGCCGAGCAAATCCCTTTACAACACCTCATGCTTTGTATTTGTTGATGTATCCATCTTCATTGTATTTTATATTGAAAATCCACTTGCATCTAATGGATTTCTTTGTTATAGGCAGATTGACAAGTTGTCACAAGCCATTTTTGACGAGGGCATCATATTCACTATCGATGGCCTTCTTCCACTAAGGTTGACATAAAGCCTCTAGAACTATCTCTGGTTTAGTGTTGTCAACTACTGAGCTCATCAGTGTGAGATTAACTTCATTTCTCATCTCTTTTATGTTCCAAAGTCCTAATGAAGTTTCTAGATTAGAGTTCAAGTTTGAGTCCCTGATGGTGATTTATACCCATTTTGGACATTGATGCTACTATTGATTTGATGAAGAATTGGCTTCCATATTTCCAACAACAATGAACAATTCTCCTTGCAGCTCACCTTCTTTTTGACAAGATTCTTCATTCTCATCTTTTAGCTATGGGAATAATCTATGAGAGGTGGTAAGTTTTGACTCCTTCTTTGGCAATCAGTCCAATGATTACTCATCATAAAAAACATCTTGACATTCATAAATTTTATTTGTCTTAGGATCCATGATATGATACGTTGTTGAGGTAGTACTATACCCCAATAGAAGGCATTGGAGTGTCTTCGGTTCTGTCTTCTTCCTTTTTTTGGCTAGGATATGCATATATGATTTACAACTAAATAATTTTAGATGTGAGATTGAAGGTTTATTATCACTCTATACCTTTTTTAGTGTCTTGTCTTGCAATATCTTTGTATATGCCATGTTGAGAAGATATACAGCTATCTAAATTGCTTCTGCCCATACTGGCATGTCCAACTTTGTAATGGAAAGCATGCAATGAACCATCTCCATGAATGAATGATTGCTCCACTCTACAATTCCATTTTATTGCAGCTTATAGGTTGTAGTCAAGTGTTGTTTGATGCCATGTTACTTCAAGAGTGCCAAGAATTGCTTTTGTGTGAATCCCCCCCTGGATCTAAGTGGAGAGATGAAGAGGCCTCGCTAAATGAGTGACAACAAGCTGGTAGAAGACCTTAAAATGTGTAAAGGCTTCACTCTTTTTCTTGAAAAGGACACCCATGTCTTGAAATTGAAATCGTCAACAAACAACTATAAGTACTTGAATCCTTGGTAAGAAGAAGGCAGGGGTCCAGATAGATCAGTATGTACCACACTAAGATGATTGTTGGCATGTGAGGAACTCAGCTTGAATAGAACCCTATGTTGTTTGTTCGTAAGGCATCGATGGAATACAAGCAAAGAATGGGACAACTGAAAAAGTCCACATACCATGGAAACTTAATGTCTTATTTCCAATAATATAAAGTTACAATTTTTCTCTAGAGAATATATATATATATAGAGAGAGAGAGAGAGGGGGGAAAGCTAAATAACAATTAAACACTTTGTACGTGTGTGTGTGTGTGTGTGTGTGTGTGTGTACACATACACATACACATACACATGTACAAAGTGTTTAATTATTATTTAGCTTTCCAATCTTTCTTTCACATATATAAATTGATATTTATCATAGTATTATTTTTAGAATCTCTTTTTCAAAAAAATTGTACATTGTCCACAAATATGTAATGATGATCACTACTACTTTACTAAATAACAAGAAATTCAAAATAGGACCGATTCTTGAAATACCAAAAATCGTAACACGTAAACATCGTGTTACATAAAATTTCTCATCTATGACAGCATTATATTGAAATCTCAACTTCTTAGTTTTAAGATTTAAAATTTAATTATTATTTAGCATTCAAATCTGTCTTCCACAAATATGTAAATAAATATTTTTTATTCTTTTTCTTTTTTTAAAATCTCTTTTTGAAAGAGTTGTACATTGTTCACAAATAAGTAATGGCGACCGCTACTCCATTGCTATCTGATAAGACTTATTGCTTATGTTTCCGCTGCCTCTGAAGAAACTAAAAATACGACCGATCCTTGAAATGGTAAAATGTAAATATCATGTTACATAAAATTCCCCATCAGTGGTTGCATTATGCTGAAATTTAAAGTTCTTGATCTTTAAATTTGCGAACAGTTCTATATTCATAGATAAAAATTAAATAAGCATCGATTTGATATAGAAATTAACAAACAAAAATGCCTGCGGAAGCTTGAAATCCTTCGAAATGCTAAAACTTAAAGCTCGACAGCTTCAGCTTTCCATTAGATTCAACCCGCAGAAAATTGCAAAAGCAAATAAACGAACAGTGTCCAAGAAACTGACCTTGTCTGCTGCGAACGAACTAATGCAAAGTGAAAAAAGAAGGACATCTAAATAGAGCGCAGGATCGGTATATTCATGCAGATATTTATCTGCCTCAGCACTGCAATATGGAGGCCATTTCTACCACCTGCCACCATGAATCCCTGATCAGTGAATGCCTTAACACAGTGCACACGTCAATAGTTTAGTCATGAGAAAACGGGGACTGTCGGCGCCGGACGGAACAATGGAAAGCCCCGGAATAGGAATATCCATTTGTCAGACAAATTTAAAATGAGTTATTTTGAGTTCTTATCCATAAAGACGCCTCCGGCGTAAAAATAATTTAGCTAAATTGTTGGAAGACTGTTATTGAATCATTTATTCGTTGATGTTGAAATTAGCTTAAATTTGGGATGAATAGTATCGCGGGCACTGAATGGATTGAGACGATTGATATATATATTAAACCGTCACTATTATACCATCAATATTGTTCTTAGATTTAATAAAATGCGCATGGTCACAATCCCTGAAAGGTACAACAAATAATTATAGAATGCTTTACAAAAACGATTGTGGAAATGAATAGTCCATAGTCCCAGAAAAAATGGTCAGCGATAAAAAAGCTTTGAGCACAATTCATTATTTTTGAAAAAAAAAAGGGAAGTGGTCCATGAATTATTAATCTGCCAAAATCTTAGAAGCTACCATGAATGAGTCAGTCGTCTAATTTCATCATCTGTCTGAGGTTGATAGGGCTCATAACAGAAGAAGAGCCCTCAAAAATCTGGTCAACAATGATCCTATTAGCCTTTTCGGTGGGATGGTAACTGTCCCAAAACAAATAGGCATCCCTATTCGCACACAGGTTTTGTGAAATTTGTAGCTACAGCTGCATAAATCAATCTGAAAGAAAAAGGAAACAGAGCAGCAAAAAAAAAAAAACAGAGCAGGAACTAAATTGTAATTCTATATATTCCTTGAATAATATGATTTAAACAAGAATTACATAGACTAAAACATCCACAGAAAAAGATAAAATGCGGTGAAAGAAGCAGTGAAAACTAAGAGAACTGGCACATTGCATGAACGGATCTAGTTAACTCGTTAGTTAGCTTATTGTTAAAGAGAATAATTAATGCTAACACCCCCCCTTAAGTCTAACTAAGGAGACAGAAAAGGGAAAGGAAAAGAGGAAAGACAGAAAACCCTACAGGAACAAACCCTTCCCCCCTCAAAAGAGACACTAACTGGACATGGCAGCTATTGTGTTGTAGTGTTCTTCACCCCAAGAAGGTCTTGTAGAAAATGAAACTTTTGCTCAGTGAATGTCTTCGTGAAGATGTTGGCAATCTGTTCAGAAGTGGCACAGTACTGCAAGTCGATGACTCCATCATGTATCAATTCGCGGATGAAGTGCATGTGGATCTCGATGTGTTTGGTCCACTGCCATTGTATGGGATCTCTACAAACCTTCAGTGTACTCTGATTGTCACACCAAATGACAGTCAGAGGATAAAAAAGGATACCAAGCTCAGTTAGGAAGTGTTGCAACCAAATGACTTGAATGGTGACGTTGACTGCACCTCTATATTCAACCTTTGTTGATGATAAAGCAATGGTAGATTGCTTCTTACTTGACCAACAAATGGGGCCTGATCCCAAACTGAGAACATATCCTGAAGTGGACTTTTGATCCATGTTATCATCAGCCCAATCAGAATTAGTGTAGCTAATGAGATCCAAACCACAACCTACTGAATAATGAATCCCGTAGCAAATGGTTCCCTGGACATAGCGAAGTATATGCTTGGCATCCTTCCAATGTAGCTCATGCAGCTCTTGCATGTATCTAGAAACAACCCCTACTGCATATGATAGATCTAGATGAGTGTGAGTGAGATAAAGAAGACTCCCCACAAGTTGACGGTACTGTGTGCAATCAACCAATGGTGTATCCTTGCCATCTTCAAGCTTGACCTCTGATAGTAAAGGTGTGACAGCTGGCTTGTAGTCAGTCATGTGAAACTAAACCAACAGATCTCATGCATACTTGGATTGGGCAACTATGATTCCTGATTGATTCTGGCTGATTTCAAGGCCAAGAGAAAAATGTAGGAGACCCATGTCTGTCATAGAAAATCTATCATGCAAAACAGTTTTAATTGCAGCAATGGTGGTGGGTGAATCACCTATTATTAGTAGATCATCTACATAGAGTACTATGAGTAACAAAGATTCAGATGTTTTCAGCATATAAACATTTGGATCAGATTTGCATCGTATGAAATTTTGAGACAAAAGATAAGAATCCATTTTAGCATACCAAGCTCTAGGTGCCTGCTTGAGGCCATAGAGCGACTTCTTGAGTCTGTATACCAATGAGAAATTTTGTATATACCCTTGTGGCTAATCCATGTAGATCTCCTCCTCGAGATCACCATGAAGAAATTCATTCTTCACATTCATGTGATGAACCTCCCACCTTCTTGATGCTGCAATGGCAAGAGCCAATTGAATGGAGTCCATTTTTGCCACTGGAACAAAAGTCTCATCATAGTCAATGCCATGAACTTGTTGAAAACCTTTGGCAACCAACTGTGCTTTGTATTTGTTCACATGTCCATCTGCTGATTTATTTGTCCTATAGACCCACTTACATCTGACAAGCTTGCGATTGGAAGGAAGTGGAACCAAATCCCAAGTTTGCTTTGCATTGAGGGAGTTGCACTCCACATCCATGGCTGCTTCCCAAAGAGGATTCCCTGTAGCTTCTGCATAAGTCTGAGGGTCAGATGCTAAAACCACATAGGCATGCATCAACATGATGGGCTCGGTAGCTGAGAGTGCACGAGGGACTTCATATATATCAGCTAAGCTCCTTGTTTTTTGATTTTTCACATGGGATACTGAATCATCACTAGAATACAAATCAAGGATTGGTTGTGGATCAGCATATGCATGCTCATGTTCCTCTGAATCAGATTCAAAAATATCTAAAATAAGATCAGAATAATTGTGTGTATCTCTGAGATCTATAAGATGAGGAAGCATAGAGGTGGTAGCATGTGGTTCCTAAGATGCATGTGGAAGACTTTCATCAAAGTAGACACTCCTCTCAATGAAGAGTGTTTCTGTGAAAAGATCTAGTAGTCTGTATCCCTTTACACCATCCGGATATCCAATAAAGATGCATTCTTTGCTTTGAGGCTCCAAAGCCTTCCTCTTGTCTGCAAGAATGTGTGTCCAAGCATGGGATCCAAAGATGCAAAAATGTGTGACTTCTGGTTGCATGCCTCTCCGTGCTTCAAAAGGTGTTTGTCCTGTGACAGATTTGCAAAAAGATCTGTTTTGTATGTACGAAGCACAGTTGATTACTTCATCCCACAATTTGGAGGGAAGGGACCTAGCATGCAACATGTAGCTGGCCATCTCTTTCAAAGATTGGTTCTTCCTCTTATCTACCCCATTTTTCTGTGGAGTGTATGGAATTGTGTTTAACAATTTTATTCCTGCTTCATCACAAAGATGTTGGACATCATTGTTGACATACTCCCCTCCATTATCTATGTGGAGGATCTTGATCATTTTCTTACATTGCTTCTCTGCATGGGCTTTGAAAATCTTGAGATTCTCAAACACCTCAGATTTGAATATGAAAAAATAAACCCATCTGTATCTTGTGCAATCATCAATGAATGTTAGCACGTATCTGGATTTCCCCATGGAAGGTTCAGGAAATGGACCCATAAGATCACTGTGAACAAACTCTAAAGGAGAAGAGGCTCTCCATGCATTCCTCTTTGGAAACTTGTCTTATGGATGCTTTCCAAGAGCACATCCTTCACAAATTCCATCATAAAATTCTATGGATGGCAAGCCTTTAACCATTCCCTATTTGTTAAGTTGTTGCATGTATCTAAAGTTTAAATGACCAAATCTTTCATGCCAAATTCAACTTTCATCATTTGCATGTGTTAGAAGTAAAGTAAAATTTGATTTAGCAACAAAATCGGAAAAAGTGTACAGATGAGATTGATGATTTGCCTTACCAAAAACAATTTTGGAGTTGTCTTGCATGTCAAATATGGTCACTAAATCACGAGTGAATTCAACTCTCCTACTGGTTCCAGTATGTGTCATTTTATACATAGAAAGAAGATTAACATAAAGCTTAGGAATATGTAAGACATTCTCAAAACTTCCAATTCCAACCTCTACCCTCCCTATTCTAGTTGCCTCTAGAGGAGAACTGTCTCCCGTGAGAATAGGAGAACCAGAATATGGTTTCAAAGAAGAAAGAGCATCTTTTGTGGCTGACATGTGGTGTGAAGCTCCAGATTCTATGATCCATGTGCCTGAAGAATGAATAGCGATCAATGCATGATCATTGTCTCTTGTTTTACGTGTTTTTTCTTCCTACTTCTTCTTAGCACTCTCAGGGATAAGGCTACCAAGATTATGTTGTTGAAGTGTCTAAGCCATGAGATCAATGGTCTTCTTCATGCATAATGATTCTAGATGGTATCCATGGTTGCAATAGCTGCACTTTGATTGGCCCTTTTTATCCTTCTTTTCTTTTGAGCCAGTAGATCCATCTGGAGGTTTGGGATTGCCTTCCTTTCTTGGATATGAATCCTTTTTCCCTTTGCCTTTGAATTGCTGGTTGGATTTGGAATTGTTCTTCCCACTTGCATGCACAACAAGTGCACGAGCTTTGGAATTCTTCAATGTGCCCATCTTTATGAGCTTATCCTGCTCATGTACTAGAGACTCAATGAAGGTATCCAATGTGGGAATCTTCCAACTTACTCCTATTGTGACCCTAACTATGTGTAAAATAGAGACAAATACTGCATATTCTGGACCCAGCTTTGATAGAATAGCAAGGATTAATTTGCTTTCTTCCTTGGATTTGTCAATACCAGATCCTTTGATCTAAAGCAATAAAGCCTTCAACTTTGTGAACAAATCTTGAATATTATCAAAACTCCTTGGATCTAATGAGTTGAGTTCATTTTCAAGGATATGACCCCACATTTTATCTTGCTCTCCAAAAAGAGTCTCCAATGTATTCCAAACTTGGTTTGGAGTTGTACATGCCTCAACATGAACAACAATTCTGGAGAGATGGATAAGCATAGGGAACCAAATGCTTCAACTATTGGATTGGGTAAAACCTCTGTATTCATAACTATCTGATAGAGGCCTCTACTTCTGAGCAGAAGTTGAATCTTTGGCTTCCAATCAAAATAATTGTATGGTGTGAGAATGGCAGAGGGTGAACATTCTATTTTTCAACTCTGATCTTCTATATTTGCAAAAAAAATTACTATACTTTTTGGCAACTAGGCTCTAATACCATGTGAAATTTGTAGCTATAGCTGCATAAATTAACCTGAAAGGAAAAGGAAATAGAACAACCAAAAATAAATAATAGAGTAGAAAGAAAAAGAAAAACAAAGTAGGAACTAAATTGTAATTCTGTATATTCCTTGAATAATATGATGTTAACAAGAATTAAATAGACTAAAACAACCGTAGAAAAAGAGAAAATGCGGTGAAAGAAGTAGTGAAAACTAAGAGAACTAGCACATTGCATGAAAGGACCCTAACACATTGCATAAATGGATCCAATTAACTTGTTAGTTAGCTTATTGTTAAAGAGAATAATTAACGCTAACAGGTTTGAGGCCCGAGTGCAAAGTCCTACGCCATTGTATCTTCCTTGTCTGCAACATGCATTTTTCGTATCCATAGATCCTATTATTACAAACACCATGAGATTTAGAAGAGTTAAAAGTGTTAAAAATATATATATTAAAGAAAAGAGAGATGATGTTTTGGCGTTATCGTATGCTGCAGGGTTTTTAAATATGCCCATATTCATCGAATCACTATCGGTGAAGGTGAAGACTTGAGTGGAAGCCTTGTGATTTAGTTGATTTACAATATATCTTAGTTGTGAGTTAAAAATCTATTAGAGACTGGAGATAATTTCTCCATTCCTCATGCATGCACAATAGTTAGAGAAGCAGTTCAGTCTTGTTTACATGCAAAGACTATAGTTAAATTTAGACTATAGTTAATTTTAGACTGTAGTTAATTTTGGTTTGCTTTTCTAATTATTGTTTGTTTTCAAATCTATTTAAGAGACCCATGGGCATAGCTTTGTAATTAGAAAAAGATCAAGAAGATCTGCAAGATTCAAGAAAATTAAGAAAATCTTATTTTTTCCCTTATTGTTGTAGCAATCTGAATGTGTTCTATTTTTGATATGCTCTATTTTGTATGACAAATTGGTATCAGTGCTCCACAAAGCTCAAGTTGCACAGTGAATGAAGCTGTGAAAGCACGTGTTGAAGAGCGATCCTGAAGATTAGGCCGATCGTTGGCAAATCTAGACCAACGTGGATGAACTTAGCAGAGTCCTTAGAGGAAACCTGAACAATTAAGCATCAGGTGAAAGAAAGGTAAGCAAGCAAGAAGCTCACAGTGTTGGACATAAGCATGTCTGTTGATAGCCTTTTGACATGCTACTCCTCAGTTTTAATCGCTGAGTGAACGCTCATTGAGAAATTGTATTTGTTTTGTATGAAGATTGCTCTGAAAACCCTGCTCTGAATGCCAAAGATAAGAGGCATCAAATGTGCTCAAGATCAGACCAAAATTTGCATGGTGGTGGTGTAAGGTGATGTATTTCGCAAGGTGGTGTATTCCACATATAAGGTGATGTATTTCACAAGGTGGTGTATTCCACATATAAGACGATGTATTTCACAAGGTAGTGTATTCCACATGATTTACAGATATATTCACAAAGGCATTAGCAAATGAGAGCTTTGATTATCTAAGACAAAATTTAGGCATTATAAATGCTAAAGTAATTTGTTAGACAAAATAGAGCATATCAGAAACAAAATACATTCAGATTGCTACAGCAATCAAGAAAAAAATATGATTTTATTGATTTTCTTGAATCTTGCAGATCTTCTTGGTCTTTTTCAAATTACAAAGCTATGCCCATGGGTCTCTTAAATAGATTCAAAAACAAACAATAATTAGAAAAGCAAACCAAAATTAACTACAGTCTAAAATTAACTACAGTCTAAATTTAACTACAGTCTTTGCATGCAAACAAGACTGATGTGCTTCTTTAACTGTTGTGCATGCATGAGAAGGAGTGGAGAAATTATCTCCAGTCTCTAACACTCCCCCTTAATTTCTACCACTAACTACTTCAAAATTTACAATGCCTAAATTTTGTCTTAGATAATCAAAGGTCTCCTTTGCTAATGCCTTTGTGAATATATTTGCCAATCATGAGGAATACACCACCTTGCGAAATACATCGCCTTATATGTAAATACAACACCTTGCAAAATACATCGCCTTATATGTGGAATACAACACCTTGCGAAATACATCACCTTATATGTGGAATACACCACCACCATGCAGATTTCAGTCCGATCTTGAACACATTCGATGCCTCTTATCTTTGGCATTCATAGCAGGCTCTTCAGAGCAATCTTCATACAAAACAAATACAATTGCTCAATGTGTGTTCACTCAGCATTTAAGACTGAGGAGTAGCCTGTTGAAAGGCTATCAAAGGACATGCTTATGTCTAACACAACAAAATAGAGATAATTTCTCCACTCTTTCTCATGCATGCACAACAGTTATAGAAGTAGTTCAGTCTTGTTTGCATGCAAAGACTGTAGTTAAATTTAGACTGTAGTTAATTTTGGTTTGCTTTTCTATTTATTGTTTTCTTTCATATCTATTTAAGAGACCCATGGGTACAACTTTGTATTCAGTAGGAAAGAAGATCAAGAAGATCTGCAAGATTCAAGAAAATCAATAAAATCTTGTTTTTCCCTGATTGCTGTAGCAATCTAAATGTGTTATGTCTTTTCTGACAAATTGGTATCAGAGCTCCGCAAATCTCGAGTTGCACAGCGAATGAAGCTGTGAAATCACGTGTTGAATAGCGAGCCTGAAGATTAGGTCGATCATTGGCAAATCTAGACCAACATGGATGAACCCAGTAGAGTCCTTGGAGGAAACCTGAACAATTAAGCATCATGTGAAAGAAAGGTAAGCAAGCAGGAAGCTTGCAGTGTTGGACATAAGCATGTCCGTTGATAGCCTTTCAGCAGGCTATTCCTTAGTCTTAAACACTAAGTGAATGCTCATTGAGCAATTGTATTTGTTTTGTATGAAGATTGCTTCGAAGAGCCTGCTCTGAATGCCAAAGATAAGAGGCGTCGAATATGTTCAAGATTAGACCGAAATCTGCATGGTGGTGGTGTATTCCACATATAAGGCAATGTATTTCTCAAGGTGCTGCATTCCATATATAAGGCGATGTATTTCGCAAGGTGACGTATTCCGCATGATTGGCATATATATTCACAAAGGCATTAGCAAAGGAGACCTTTGATTATCTAAGACAAAATTTAGGCATTGTAAATGCTGAAGTAGTTAGTGGTAGAAATTAAGGGGGAGTGTTAGAGACTGGAGATAATTTCTCCACTCATTCTCATGCATGCACAGTTGTTAAAGAAGTAGTTCAGTCTTGTTTGCATGCAAAGACTGTAGTTAAATTTAGACTGTAGTTAATTTTAGACTGTAGTTAATTTTGGTTTGTTTTTCTAATTATTGTTTGTTTTCAAATCTATTGAAGAGGCCCATGGGCATAGCTTTGTAATTGGAAAAAGATCAAGAAGATCTGCAAGATTCAAGAAAATCAATAAAATCTTGTTTTTTCCCTGATTTCTGTAGCAATCTGAATGTGTTCTGTTTCTGATATGCTCTGTTTTGTTTGACAAAAGCGAAGTAGCTCGCTGTAGATCTGCAGCGCATTCGCCATTGCGAGACCTGGTCGCCTTCACTCCCGGAGCACAACCCAATGGACCTGTTGACGTAACCAGCACCCTTCGACCTCCCAACTCGTACAGTTGCTGCACAACAAAACAATCATACTAAGCAAAAATATGACAAAATTATCGAATCTGCAAACATAGTTACAGAGTGTTTTATGATTTACTGTTTTTTAAGTAGATTTTGTTGTTCTATCTTTTATTAAATGGTAACCACAGTGAGAGGCTAGCCTTAAATAATGAAGAAGAAATTTGCCCTGAGATATTTCGCATATTCCGAGACTATAAAGTGTGTGTAATCTGGTAATCTATACTGCAGAGATCTAAGTGAAAGAGGAGTGAGATAGTAATTGTTGACGTAATCATTTCCTTCAAGGGTAATCGACACAAGAGCCTCTGCAACAAGTCTATCGATTTGAGCACGTCCCACGATCTGCGCCACCCTATTTTTATATTGTACAAAGTACTGGAACTACTGAGGTATCCTGATAATATTGAGCTGCACGCATAAACATAAACACCCTCAGACATTCTGATGAATGGAAAAAAGAACCAGATCAGAATAATAACAATCAAAATCATTCGTACGAATTGGAATCCCGTGTCGTTCAGAATCCCAACGCCTGCCAAAGCGAAATTGGCACCCCTTAGCAATGCATCCCAGTTTAGAGAAGGACTCAAATATGGTAGCACGGATTCCGCCCCTAACTTCCTCCCTGCAATTCAAACAATAATTTTTCTTTAGCAACGACGTCCAATATTTTAACTGGGTAGAATAACGCGCTAAACTACACAAAAAAACTGAACACCCGTTCCGATAAACAGAAACAAGACACCCCAATTATTAAGGTTAATTGTAATATAGAGGTCGAGGGAAATTTATATGACTTACTAATGAAATCTGCTAGATTGAGTCCATTTGAAAATCGTCCGGTAGCTGTACGAGTGGGATAATCTATTCCATAGGGATAGCTGTCTGCTCTAGCAGTGTTGGCAAGATAATTGTTGTTGCCACTGTCAACCAATGGATCTCCAAACACAAAGTACGCTGGAGCTGCTTTCACATGACAGCAGCAGCATAATATGACGACGACCAAACCAACAAACGAAACTACCAACATTCCCTTTCCCATTGTTTTTTTTTTTTCTGTGAAATGAAATCGGTACACATCATTATATATAAAAGAAATTTGTGAAACTCAAGATTTGTTAACCACTCTCCTAATCTCAAAGTGTGGGGTGTGCTGACACTTGCCATTTAAAGTGGTCACAATCTGCAGAGCGACAATGGCCAACTGCTGTATGATTATTACCACGTGGCACTGACGCTCACATGGGCAACAGCTTTACTACCCAACTGAGATACTCTCCAGGTTAAATTTAACCATCTATCTTTCCCCTCAAAGTAAAATATTTATTACGACCGTTCATCCTTGAGAAGAAGGAAACATCAAAATACTAAATAAATACATACTGATTATAATCTTTAGAATATATTTATAATCTTTGACAATTTTTGACAGTTGCTGAGAAATCTCCTCGTCAATCTGACACAGGCTTTCAAAAATAAATTAACATATTTTACAACTAACAAGATAAAAAACAAATGTTGTGGAATTTAACTCAATACATACGCCTCTTGAACTGCTGCTTCGACTAAAATTTATATCATTGCAATTTTCTTCCCTATAAATATCAGTGTTTGGCTGGTATTAATGACACCAGACTCTGAAAAAAAAGGAGTTATTGATGGGCCACTATATTTATTGATCACTTTTTGGCACAATCTATTGCGAGTTTTAAGAGTTTTCGGTGCTTGTAACGCTTGGAATAGCTGGGGTCTTCTTTTTAAATGACGTGTTTGTGGCCTCCATGGAGTGTGAGATTGTTTCTTATTTATATGGTTAGGAAGTTATAATATAGGTAGCTCATGTTATAGGAGTTGCTTAATTAGCAGTAGCATTCATATTTACAAATGATGTGTTTGTGGCCCCCACCAAATTGATCAAAGTCTATCGATTATGATAGGGATAATGTCGGTTAACAACAATTTAAAGCAAACAACAATAATTAAGGTAAATGATATCAATTAAGGTAAATGATAGTGGTTAAGACAAATGGTAACAGTTAAGTCTATTGACAGTTAAGAAATAAAATGTTAATATATGTTGACTTGTTACTTGTGTGCCTTTCCCTTTTTCAAAGAGCATACCACTTCTCGATTGACATTACAGCATTCCTCTACTACATGTGCAAGCTCGCCTATTCACCATTGCCCAATTTTACAAGTAAAAATAATAAAAACATCCTTGAGGATCATTTTACTACACAAGTTGTTAGCTACAATGAAATGCATTATTGAATCCAAATTTGAGTTTTTTTTTAGGTTGATTTCCTGAAAAAATTAATGATTAGTTAGGGCATGATCATTCATGTAACTCATAGTTTATAGAATAGTTTTGTAATTAGGCTATGATACATATAATTCAGTGAAGACATATGAATTCAACACATAACCATTGTTGGATATGCTACATATAAAGGAATTTGAACTATATACTTTTGTATTCTAGCTTTATACTATAAAGGATATTTGAAAATTTGAACCTTTTTGTGTACATACATTTAAGAATAGTTATAACCACCGATAGCTTGATCTTAGTAATAGAATATAGTTGAGGATTCATGTAATTAACAATACAGTCAATGCCCTATTGTAGGAGTCAGAGTATAGCTATAACAATACTATGAAACGAACCATATATATGTAAAACCCTACAACTTCAGTAAAATGAATCATAGTAAAGGAACACAATAATTATGGTCATTGTTTTCAATGTTAGAGTTAGGAAGCATGGATGTTTCGGGAGTTTTTGTAGGTCAAGTCACAAGATGGATTGCAAATTTTTTCCACACCTTGACCTCTTCCTCATAATGTTTACTTTTCTATACATTCCTATAATCCTCAGCTTCCAAAGTAATAGCTCTAGGATTTTCAACAATTTCATATACTCTCAGTGATGCAATTTGAACCTCAAGCCATATTTGACACTGTAGTTTTTCTTTCCTTACAAATTGAATACAAAGATTTTACTTCTTGTTGTCATTTTTTAGAGATGACATGGTTGTATTCATTCCTTCAATTATTTCTTTTAACCTATCTAACCTTTCTTTGATGAACCTTTCCCATTTTTCACATACATCCAACCTAGTCTTCAAATGTCTTAGTTTGCATTCCTGAAGGTCATCATCCACCTCTGATTTTTTTTTTTTTTCAAAACCTTTAGATTGGTCCCCAAATTTGGCAGGGGGAGTGGGATTGGGATTATTTGAATCCACACGAAAGAAAAAACTTGGAGATTTAGTTAGTATATGACACTAAAAATATAAACATACATCTAATCCTATGAAGGGATATCACTTGAAGTCTGATTATTGGGATCACATTATGCACTCAAAACATCAATCTATTTCCTCTTGACAACTTTATTTATTCCTTTCCTTTTATATTTATTTTTTTCCATTACTAAACAAACACAAACATTATTATATAATGGCATAAATCTTCATTGGTTCATATATTTTTTGTAGCAAAATGGACAGTAATAGACCATTATACATACTGATGGTTCATTAGATCCTTTCCATTTTGTAGTAAGATGGACAAAAGTAGACCATTACATATAATGTATATGGTATTATATAGGCATGAAAGACATAGGGGTATTATATAAAATTTAATAAGATGGACAACAATAGACCATTATATAGACCAATCATTCATTGGATCATTTCTTTTATGTAGAAAAATGGATAAAAGTAGACCCTTGCAAAGAATGTATATGGTATTATAAATGTATGAAACACATAGGGGAGTTATATATAATGTCATAAGATGGACAAAAGTAGACCATTATATAGACTGATGGTTCATTGGCTCATTTCCTTTATATAGCAAGATGGATAAAAATAGACCATTACACATAATTTACATAAGGTATTATCCAAACACTAAAGACATAGGGGCATTATTTAAACTATAATAATATGTATAGTAGTAGACTATTATATAGATCGATGGTTCATTGGTTCCATTCTTTTATGTAGCAAGATGGAAAAAAGTAGACTATTACATAGACTATATAGGGTATTATACAAAAATGAAAGACATGGGGTCATTATATACACTATAATAAGATGGAGAACAATAGACCATTATACAGAATGATGTTTCAGTGGCTCCTTTCCTTTACGTATTAATATGGATAAAATTAGACCATTATATAAAATATATAGGGTATTATACAAACATGAAAGACATAGAGGCATTATATAGACTATAATAAGATGGATAACAATAGACCATTATATAGACTGATCGTTTATTGGCTCCTTTACATTATGTATAAAGATGGATAAAAGTATACAATTACATAGAATGTATAGGGTATTATATAGAAATGAAATACATAGGGGTATTATATATACTATAATAAGATGGAGAACAATGGACCATTATACATACCTATGGTTTACTGGATCCTTTCCTTTATGTATGAAGATGGACTAAAGTAGACCATTATACAAAATTTATAAAGTATTATATAGACAAGAAAGATATAGGTGCATTATATAGACTGTAATAATATGGACAACAATAAACCATTATATAGATAAGCAAGATGCAAGGAATTATACATACACTAATAAATGGTTTTATACAAGTAGTGAATATATATACTGATCTATGTATACCATTAGAAAGACTGCAAATGTTTTGAGTTTTTCTTACCTCCAAGAAAGTGTATAAATGTCCTTGAAGATTTGATGGTATTGCTATGTGATTCTATATAGAGAGGAAATGTGGAAATGAGGAAATCTGGATGCTATCTTATAAAGGGGGCATTATATTCTCTATCATGATCAATTTATTATTATTATTCGATTTTATACTAATTTATTTTACAATGAGGCGATATCTCATTTACAATAAAAATAAAAATCATATTAATGCATTTTATAATAAGGGAATATTTTATTTATTAAAACAAAAATCCAGGCCAATGTAATTTGTTGTCCCTAGTATATAACTTGGTATTATATGCATTAATGAAGACATGCATTGATATTTTATTGATAATCACAAGGATTGTATGCATCATGTACTTTATCATACTATATGTGTGTATTACATGTATCTTGAAATAGGAAATTGAAGATTTCATGTAGTTATTGATGCTCCATTAATTTTTGCCTTGTAAAGGATGATACCAATAAAAGTACTAGAGCTAGGATTCAAACTGATAAGAGTTGATAAATTAATTTTATACTAATTTTCTATACTTATTGTTTACTCTGCCTTAACAAGGTGTACAATTAAAAACATATTCATATTCACATAAGAATTTTTCCATTACAATGTTTCGTTTAGTTTCAAGCAGTGGGTTAGAGACTTTAATAAGGTATTCTTAGAATTAGTTAAATAAAGCTATAGAATTTAAACCTTCATAACATATAATTTTCCCAATCATGATTCAACAAATTTAACAATGTTAACATATATAACTCACATATTAATCCACATTCCAAGTCATAATTATTATTGTGTCCCTTATATGCATGTTATAATCATATCAAGGTTTAATACGAACATAGACAAGGATCCTAAACCTAACATAAAATATAAATGAACTCAATATTCTCAAATCATGAAGATCAATATAGATCACCCTTAGGCAAATGAACAAAAGATTTATGGATATATCGTAGTCTTCATTATAGTGATGAAATGAGCTCTAAGATACAATAAAGATCAAGGGGGAATGTTCCTATATCTAATCCTTTCAATACATTTTTATAATTGTAAAATTATTCATATTATCATTTATAATGGTTTACTTTAGTCTTCAATTATTTTGTTAAGTGCACAAGGGTTTTTATGTAAGTGGCTTATTTTAATCATTAATTGTTTATTAAGGGCATGCAAGGGTGAGATGTACATTTATTTGTTTTAGTCTTCAATTATTTGTAATTGAAAGAGGATTTATTTTTTTGGGAAAGGGTATATAGTTTGTGAACATGTATTGTGTGCATCCTATACTTTTCCATGCTCTATATATATCAAACATGTTGTCATACATGAATGGATGTGGCAAATTTTATGTGTTTGTACTTTTATTTATATAATTTTTGGTATCATCAACATCTACATGGAACTTATTTTTAGGGTAGTCAAATTTGTCCTAAAATCGATCAAATTGATAAAAAAAATTTAAGATAATAAAATGAAGGATAATAACACAAAAGACATGTAGCAAAAGCCCCTTAACAGGGAAATTCAATAAATTTTATTTATTCAAGATAGATATGTACATACATTTCCTTAATGGAAAAAGTCTCACTATGCCAATCAAATCCCTTTGTAATATGATCTACGAATAGATTTCCACTCTCTTCTTTGTATATTCTTTTATATCTAAGAATAGTATGTCATAACATTTGACATAAAATTTGATAATATGTATCACATAAATCTAGTGAATCTCCACAAACTGAATAAGGCACCAAACATAAAAAATTAAGGTGAACATTTCTTCTCTTCTTTTGTTCCTATCATAGCTAAAATTCCAAATTATTATCATGCTTTTATGAAACATGTGTGTATGCTTCTTGCTCGGAGATGGTAACATGTTCCTATGCAAGGAAAGGACATAAAAGAAGATCACAATCCCATTCCATATAACTATAAAAATTGATCAGAAAGTATGATAAAAGATTTACAAAATGGTAAAAAAGGTAATCTCAAAATACTTTCAGAAAATTTATCTTATACTATAAAAATAAAAGCTTACCACAGCTTCAACATTATCATTATGATAATTCTTTGTATTCCACTCTTAATCTGTAAGCCAATTTGAGTGTGTTAAAACTATATAAATAAACTATCATGCATTACTAATCGAAATCAAAGCCATACCAAATTGAACTCTATATTGCCTATGAGTAAATAGTTTTTATGTGCCAAAAACATATGTATTCCTCAAAGGGTCTGTTGTTATTATTATTATTATTATTATTATTATTATTATTATTATTATTATTATTATTATTATTATTATTATTATTATTATTATTATTTAAAATTTACCCATCCATATAGTGGGTCACTACCCACCCCATACATTGATTGGAGAGTGGAATATTACATTTAGTTTCTAACCTAAAACATAAAAGCGTATGCCTAAAGTAGTTTATGAATAAGATCCAATGTAGGGAAATAAAATTAGTGAAATCAATCAAAGTGATTTATTCAATTAAATTAGTCAAATCAGACAATAATAAGATGGAGCATAGTAGATCATTACATAGAATATAAAGGGTATTATAAAAATAGGCAAAGATGTAGGACATTATATTAACTATAATAAGATGGACAAAAGTAGACCATTATATAAACTAATGGTCCATTAGATCATTTTATTTATGTATGAATATGTATAATAGTAAACCATTACATATAATGTAAAGGGTATTATACATACAAGTACTATGCAAGTCATTATATATATATATATATATATATGGTTTATAGCTCTCTCTCTCTCTCTCTCTCTCTCTCTCTCTCTCTCTCTTTGTGTGTGTGTGTGTGTGTTTTAAAAAGAATATCTAGGTTATGACTTTTACCTCTAAGAAAATGGTTAAGCATCCTTGCAGCTTTGATAGTGTTATTGTATAAAGCTAAAATGTGACTGTATACCAAGAGGAAAATCTGAAATGGTGAAATTTGGATGATGTCTTTCGGAGGGATAATATGGATCTATGTCATGATTACTTTTTTATTGTTATTCCTCTTTAAAATAATTTATTTTCTCGATGACTTAGACAATCAGCCTTTGAATATGAATGTAGAAACTAATTGGTGCATTATGTTTTATAAATCCCAACTGCATTTTCATTATGAGCCATACACAGATGGAAATTATAGATAATACATGCCACACAACAAATAAAATGTGATCAAGATGGGTCTAAACATAAGAATCAAGAAAAGGTAGAGGTGTCTCACTTTTGAATCTTATCCATACTATACTATAATCATATACATGTATACCTTACATTTGAATATGAACCAAGTGTTCGAATTTCTAACCTATCCCATACTGAGGGAATGCATGTAGTCATACAAAATGACATCAACAGTACCTATCCAGTATGTGTCAAAATAAATCAAGTGCAATAAGTCTGAAATAAAAACATGAAATAATAGGCCATCATGCATCAATAGGTGAAATCATATATATAACAAATCTACCTCTATATTATCTATGAGTAAAGAGTTTTTATGCATCAATATCCTACCTATTCCTGAAAGAGTCTATTAACATTGGTGGAATTTAAAATGAGCCCATTCATATAGTGGGTCCATACCCACCCCAAAAATTGGTTTTAGAGTGGAATAATGCATTCATATTTGAACCTATAACATAAAATCATATACCTAAAGTAGATTATGAATGAGATACTAATATCATTTTGAAAGAGACATAATAGTTTATCATTCACTCAAAAATTCATATTGAACAATTGAAATATTTACATAAATTTGATCATATTTTCATTAAACTTTTAGCTATTCAATATGAACATACTAATTTCAAATCCAATAAACTAACCATTGAAAAATAATCGACTATACAAACATACAAATGAACATCATAAAACATTTAAATCAAAATACAAGATGATGTTTGAATATACAACTCAATCAAAGTTAGAGGTGTCTCAGATTTAGATTTCATTTGTACTATAATATAAGTATGTACATATACACATTTTATTTTAATCCAAACAAAGTGTTCCACTTTCTAACCTAGCTTATACTGAGGCAATAAATGTAGTCATACAAAATGACATCAACAGTACATGTCTAGTATATCTCAAAATATATGTAATATAATAAGTCTTAAATAACATAATGTAAATGAAATGTGTTGTAGTTATCCCAAGTTCTTAATATATTGAATTAATTCTCAAATAATAATGGAAAACATAATATTAAGTACGAGTTGTCATGAATATTTTTAATAAGTGTATCCAAGTAAGAATAAAATATACCATATGGTTGTGCCCTTCTTGGATGTTAAATCGATATTATGCATGTTGGATACTTCATCTACCCTTTGAAAAATTTGAATTAATTATACATAACCACTGAGCATAACTAGTAGGATCATTTGACATGGACTACCATGCTAGATATTAAACCCTAACTAGATGTACTATCACACCCAATTATCAATCACTTTGCCCCAAGTACATTGGGATTAACTATTTCTATTTTCCTTAGTCATGGTTATTTGAATTAAACATAGGTTTTTTCCTTAACCATTATTCTCATACTGATTGTAGTTGTTGATTTAGATCATAATTGAGGATATAATATGTGTGGTGCATCATCAGAGGGCTAACAAAAAGGATGAAGTATCTAGAAGGCATGTGGAGGTATGATGACAATTTACCTCCATGTGCCTACTAGATACTCTATCTACCCTTAGAGTATCTAGTAGGTATATGGTTGCCACACTGATTGTTGACCTCCACATGCCTATGGGGTACTCCATTTACCCTTGAAGTATCCAACAAGAACATGGATGGCATAGTAATATATGACCTCTACAATCATATTGGATACTTTATCTACCCTTGTAACATCTATCAGGCTCATGGAGGTCATGTTGATAGTTGACATACACATTTTTATTGGATACTCCATCTATCCTTCCCCTTCATTCATTATATTGGTATGTTAGTTAGTTTATGATGTGAATGCCTTAACTATCATGAGAGTTTACATTTCTAGGTGATGTGTCCATGGCACCCAATAAATATTTCAATGTTTAATGATCATAATTGGGCTAACATATGCTAATACCATGTTAAGGAAAATAAAAATGATTAAGGCAAAAAATAATGATTAAGGCAAATAATAGAGGTTAAGGAAAATGACAATGGTTAAATAGAATGTTAGTTAAAAAATAAAATGCTAATATTTTCTGAATGCTAACTTATTACTTGCATGCCTTTCCCTTATTTGAAGATTATACTAGTTCTCATTTTCCATTACAATATTTCTTTTCTACCATACTAGAGCCATTTGTGGTTACCCAATTCCGGAAGAGAAAATTATAGGAGAATCCCTAGGGAGGCCTTTTTCATTATATTTAGCTAACATTAGCATTCGATGTGGACTACCATGCTATATGTTGACCTAAACATAGTCCCTATCCACCTCTCTATTAATAATTTAATGTTCCACTACTAGTCTAGTTTGAAAATATAAACAACAACGAACTAATCCTTATATGACATAATTTATGTAGAATATAAGGCTAGACATTGTTTACAATATAAGGCTTTTTGATTAAGCATAGCAAGCCACTACATTTGGCATGGACCAACATGTTAGATGTTAACCCTAAGTTGGCCCAAAAAACTAATTATTGAAATTTAGCTAAGTTACTCACAATCCTTCAAGTTGATAACTTAAGGATCATGGAAACGAGTTCACTATATTATTGGCTTCTTGAAATTGATGGTATAATTGTCTAGGAATGATTTTAGGATCTTAACCTATTCTATGCCTAAATGTTCATATATATTTTGTGACTGAGATCATGGTGATGGTGGTTGTAACCATTCCTTAAATTATGATATGAATCGATGTTTATAAATGTTTAATTTATTATTACTAATGAAAAGAATGACATGAGTGGTGAAGAAAATAGTACTATGTTTCTCTCAATGATATGTCTCTCTTAACTTAGTATTCAATAGAAGGGTTTCTTGTGGTTTTTCAAAAAACTTATTATGTTCATTTTTGTTGATAACTCATTTAAGTTCATACTAGAAGGAACATAATTTTTTTTAAACTATATTTTTAACTACTTGAAGCAATTAGCATTAATAGTAGGTTCGGCAAAGTTGGGTTTTTTTTTAGTAGTGTTTAGCTAGATGTATTCCTTTTTTGGATAGGATTATGGATAACATATATGTGTTTCATATAGATGATTGATATGAACCATTAGTCTATATAATGGTCCACTATTTTGCATCTTATTATAGTCTATATAATTCCCTGTATCTTGCTTGCATGTATAATACCATTTACATTCTATATAATGGTATACTATTGTCCATCTTGATACATAAATGAAAGGAACTAATGAACCAATTGTTTTTTATTTTAACATGTTGTTAACACATGTTAGCCAGACCATGAAATGCAAATAGATTAATTACTTAAGGCCCTTTCATGATTTGTGATATTTAATACTGATAATGAACAACAGGGGACCATTATGAACTAATTGGTGATTAGTTCCTTTATTTTATGTTGCAGGAATGATTGTTTTAATGCTTATGTCAAGGGTATCCCCAAATGCTCAAGATAATACATAGTATTTATAATGAACAATAATTAACCATTATATATAATGATGGTTCTTGTTCATGGGTTCCTTTCCTTTATATAACAAGATGAACAACAAAGTAAATACAATAGGGGTCAAAATTCTAAACATTCAAATTTATTTAATGTATAAAGCTATAATAAAAACATATTGAGTTGAGCTCACTTTATATATAGTATATATAAGAGTTATATATTGAATGTAAAGGTTACTATATAGATAATTTAATGGTGAAGATTTAGGGCATTATACATATTTTTTAAAAAAATGTATTATAAAAAGAAACACACACACACACACACACACACACACACACACACATTTTAGAAAGACTGTCAATAATTAATTTGTGTATAAGATTATAAATAATGTAAAGGTTGTGAGTTTTCCCTTAATTTTAATGTTTTCAATTATGTAATTGAATGTTGCAATCCATTACAAAGAATTATTTTACATTTTTATTTGAATTTTTGACATTTTGACCCCTATTTTACTCACTAATCATGTATGTGCACTCAAAATATGAAACCTATTGGTTATACTTCAGTGTAACTTTTATTCAAACACTCCACTAATTTCATACTTGACTGAACAAGTATACTGCTCTATAAACTACTGCCATGTTGTAATACTTACTAATGACATACTTATTTTATACTTAATTTTACTAGTATAATTCCCTATGTACTTAGTACCCTATTGTATGCGGTAGAGTATAGGCGTGTGAACTCTGTTTGAAGTAGTAACTAACATTGCATGAATTATGTGTTTAATTAATTTTATATAGCACATCATAATTTTATAGATTATTTAAATAAATTATGCATTGAATGAATTATTATTCCCTACATAATTTTTAATTCAATCAATAAAGAGATAATATAGTCAAAATAAAACAAACTATGACCTAACTAATCATTATTTCCTTCAAGTAATCAACAATACAAAGAACATAATACACCTCTATTATTTAGTGATAATTGTGTTAATGTGGAGATTGGGCATGTATAATTATTTTTTTGGTATTGAAAAACACTTATTATTTTCTTTTTTATTGATAATTTAATCAAGTTAATAATATATATCACTCGTTTAAAACCATTGACTCTATTCTTGATTTCTTGATCCCCTTATGAAATGTCTATTTGGCAGTAATTTTAAGATATTTATAGTGTTTACTTTACTATTTATAATGGATATAATGAACATAGGTGGTGTATAACATAATAATATTTATCTCTCAATGTTATGTTTATATTAACATAGTACCTATTACAAGTGTTTCTTATGGGCTTGCAAAGCACTTATTGTGTTTGTCTTTGTTCATAACTCTTTAAAGATAATAATAAAAGGATCATGGAAACCCATTGACTTTTATATAGTCATGACCATAAAGGGTAAGGGAAACTAAGCTTTTAAATGGGTATAGGAATTAAAAATAATGACAATTGAAGTTCACTTCTCCTTGATTATTAAAAATTCTCATCACTACATCAGTGTCGCCCAACAACACCTTAAAAATCATAGTTAAGGAAAAAACCCATGATTAATGCAAATAGAAATTTCTAATCCTAATGAACTAGGGGTAAAGTGATAGAGAAATAGATATGACTAGTCGGGGGGTAACATCTAGCATGGTGGTCCATGCCAAAAATGCCCATTGACTATAGTATTGATTTTTTGAAGCAATTAATGTTTTGGGGAAAAAGTGGGAGTTTGTGTGAATCATTTTTATCTAGAATACATATGTATAGAGTTCAATTTATTTTATATATATCATATCCAATAGGGATTATGAATTCATTGAATTATATGTAGCATCTCCTAATTACACAAACTAGCTAATGTGTTGAATGGATGATTATGCCCTATGTAATCATTAATTTTTTCAATGTTCAAGGGTTATATATTCAATAATGATTATGTGTTGAATGAATAAATATGCTCTAAATAATCATTAGATCCTTCAAGTAGCCAATAATACAGTCAACACAAAATAGTTTTAGACCAATATTATGCTCAAGGGTTGGATATTAAAAAATGCATATGAGTACAACCCATAATAATTGTTGGATATGCAAAATTTAAAGGGATTTGAAATCAATACCATTGTATTCTAGATTTATATTATAAAGGATGTTTTGAAATTTGAACCTTGTTGTGCACATACAATCAATTATAGTTGTAACCATTGTCTGCTTGAGATCAGATAATGACTATGCTTTTAATGAATGATTATGCACTAAGAAAACATTAATTCCTTTAATCAGTAAACAATAAAGTCAACATAAGAAAAACCCAAATGATATTATGTTCAAGGGATGGATATCCATACATGAAGACAATGATTTGTGTGTTGATTTAATGGTTATGCCCTGATAAATCATCCATTCTTTCAATGTAGAAAATAATATAGTAAATATAAAACCACCACAAACTGATGTTATGACATACAATGATTATGCAAACTATATAATAATGTAGACAATGATTATACATTGAATGTTAATTATACAAACTATTCAACAATGCAGATAATGATTATGCATTGAATGAATGATTATGCCCTAAGTAATTATTAATTCCTTCAAGCAATGAACAATAAAGTAAAACCAACCCAAATATAATATTATGTTCAAGGGTGGATATTCAACAATGTAGATAATGATTATCTATTGAATAAATAAATAAAATCCAAATGTATTATGTAAACCAAACCAATATGCCCTTCTCATAAATATAACACATCTTAGAAGGGCATAACATTAGAACCCTACTAACAAAGGGCACACTAACTTCACCTATTGGGTGTTACTTCTTCTACTATTCAAAATCCCATCTCCTCATCCTTGGTTCAAATTTCCATATTCTCCATTAGATATGCAGAGTCTCAATGGTGGGCTATGACCAAAGAATAGAAATGTACATAATTATTTATCTAGTTGTGAAAATGAAGAGGATGAGGGAAATGGAGCTCCTTGCAATAATATATTATGCCATTACTGAGAAAGGGAAGGAAAAATGGGAAAGGGGAGGTTCCATAGAGCTCGTAAAGTAGAATGAGGTTTGAAAATAATGAAAACTGAATTAAGCTTTTGCTTTTATATTAACATTCCTTGTGATCAAGTTGGTAGGTCTAGGAGTGCTCATGGCTAAGATAATAACAATGACTAGGTAAATGCTACCAGATGAATAGGGGAGTATTTAAGGGCTAATAAATATGTTGATGAGGACCATTTGGGGGTCAATGTCTAGCATGGAAATCCCACACCAAATGTATGTTTTATTTATGCTCAAAGGTTGTTACATGACAATGCCTAAAAAAGCTTGTGCCAGAATTGAACTATTAGCATGTAATATTGAATAGAAGTGGATGCAAGATATTATATTTAAAAACTCTCAAGTTTTAGTCCCACGTGGTTTTTTTCTTTTTCTTTTTTCATTTATAAGATGTTTTAATACAAGTTGGGTGTTTGTGTTATTTAAAAGGCTTGTAGTGGTTGTATTTGGGCATTATATATAGTCCATGGACTCAAATATTTTGAGTAATGGTTACAGGGTATAAAATTGAAAATTATTATAGAAGTTTTCACACATTTACCATGTTGAATAAATTATATTTTATATATAAGAAATAGGCTATTATGTAATGTATATAAAATTCTAATCTATGGCAGGCCAGGGTAACATGTTAATGAATTATAATGTTTATGTGAAAATAAATTATTATGTTTGGTTATGATAATGTTAATGAATTTGGATTTATTAAACTAACAAAAATTACCTTGTGAATGTGATGTATGAACACAATATTAAAGAGAGATATTCTATTATTATTATATATTGATTTGGACATTCATTGATTAAAGGCATGAGATGATTCATAGGAATAGTTAAAAATTCGACCAAGTGATAATGACAAACTTGGGTTTTCATCCATATGGGATATGGAATCCATCAGTTATTCTTAAATGGATGTTGTGAATTTATTCAAATATTAATAATTTAAATTTTTATTAAAAGGTTATTTATAATTTATAATTTATAATCGTAAAATTTATAGATGTGTGTAATAAATTTTATAAAGGGGAAGATAAAGGTATCATTTTAGTGATTTCATTTCTAATAGGGATATAATATTTTTTATCCATTTGAAATTTTTTTTAGATTGATATATAGTGGGCATATTTTTTGGGGGAATTGATGAAGAATTACAAATATCTTCATGTCTAATTTGTTGAGCATTTGTGCATAAAATTTCCAACATGAGACAATGTTTTGAATTGGCTTATTTTATAAATGATTCTATATGTTGAGATGATATAGATAATTATTATATTAATAAAACCATCATTTAATTAAATTTAGTCATATTCCAATGGACAACACAATTCAATATATCTCAAATTGGATTATAAAATCATGGAAATCAGATTCCAATACTATTTTATTGATTTCATTTCCAACAAGTCTCTTTATTTAGATGGATACACAATGGTTATAATTTTGGGGGGAATTCATGTATAATCAAAAATATCTTCATATCTAATTTTTTGAGCACTTGTGGGAAAAAGTTCCAACACGAGATAAAATGTTTTGAGTTAGTTTATTTTATAAATGCTTACATATGTTGCACTAATATGGATAATGAATTTGAATAAAACCATAATTTCATTAAATTTAGTATATTTTAAAGCATAACATAATTCAATATAGCTGAAATTGGAATATAAAAACAATGAAATCATATTTGAATATCAATGAAAATGTATTCGAGTACCGACATAAATGAATTTCAATATAGATGAAATATGAATTAAATATCAATGAAAACATAATTTAATAAAGACAAAAAAAATTAATATCAAAGAAATTATATTTTAATATTAAAAAAATCATATTCCCATCGTATGTTTTGATTCTAATATTTCTCATTGATAACAGTTTTAATGTATCATTACAAATTGAAATGTATTAATTATTTTGAAACTAAGAATTCCTAGAGAGGTAAAAGGATTGGTGGAGTCAAAAGCTATATCAAAAAATGATTCAGAGATATAGGCTTAGGTTAAATGGTATTTAAATCCAAACATGAATGAAATTTTTTCTTGGGAAGAAAAAGTGAAAGGAAAGGTAGCAGAGAATAATGAGATCCACCCTAATGAATAGCTAAATATCTCCAAAGAATGTGATAGACTTTGAATCTCGATCCCTGACTCAATAAAAGCTAATTGTTCTTCAAGATTTTTAAATGCCCTAGTAAGGATGTTTTTAGGAGCTCATCTAAATATTGACACATTCAAGGTTTGGGATTGCAAGTGGTGGACACCAAATGGGCACCTAAAAATATCTTCCATAAGTAATGAATTTTTCCTCTTTAATGTAATAATGAAGAAGATTGCACAAATATTCTAGTTGGAGGACCTTAGTTCATGTGTAAATCAAGACTATTTCTCAAAAAATAGAATGTTGGTTTCAACCTAGACCAAGAAATAACAAATTTTTTGCATGTATGGATTAGACTTCGAGGACTCCCATTAGAATTCTAGGATGAATATGTCTTTATTAGCATCACCAAAACTATAGGATACTTAATACCATTAGAATATGCTACTAAAAACAAAACCTAAATGGTCCACACAATATTTTGTGTCTATGTTTATATGGATCAAGATCTCCAAAACATCATCACTCTAAAATCCTATATTGGGGAATGGAATCAAAAGATAGAATATGAAAATTCAACACTAAAATGTGAAGGTTGTAAGAAACTAGGTCATCTAACTAAGGATTCTCCAAAATTCATCAAGAATGGAAATACATGCATTTTCAGAAATGATAAGCAATACTAGGTAAGAAAAATTGAAGACCCTCAATCCTCCATGGGTGAAGGTCAACCCTCTATTACCCAGATCCCAGAGAAAAAGAAGCACACCCCAAGGTATATTCTTAACAAAACAAAAAGTATACAATAGAAAAGGATCACCCAAGGCCAGACACTTTGGTCATGCCATAGAAATAAAACGTTAATAGAGTGCAAGATTTGAACCCCATGATAAAGGAAGTAGAATTCAATTCACCACATAAATTCAAGACAATGAAAAGAAGATATGTTGAAGCAATAGACAAAGATCTCCCATTGGTGATGGAGGTAAGAAATTTTGAAGACATGATATCTTCTTCAAAATTCTAACATCATCTCATTAGTAGTAATAAATTTCAATTCCTCCAACTATCTAAAGAAGAAGAGGAAAAAGGGGGAAATTCCCCAAATCGGTCACAATAAATATAAAAACAAGAAGAACCTCCCATAAAACAAGAAATCCTATACAACCAAATGGATCTATGAACTTTATAAATAATTAAAAAAAAATCAATCTCTTCTCTGAATCATAGAAATGATAAGGAAAAAAGAAGTGGCATCATCATAGTCAAAATACAAATTTAAAAATCAACCCAATATAGGTATTTCCACAAAAAAGGGTTGGCTAAACATGACAGAGGTGACAAATAAGAAAATAGACCAAGACATTGTAGATGGGCTTCAGTCTACAATACAGGAAAGGCTCCACAAACCCCTAAGAAGAATTTTCTATTAATATAATTAGTTGGGACATAAGAGGAATGAACAACAATAAATATATAGAGATCATCAAAATAATAAACTCCCAATTATCATTGTAATTCAAGAAACCAAAATGCAAGAAAATAGTATTAAAGAAATTAAGCAAAAAGTGTTGAAAGAGGTGAAGATCGCATCAATCAAATCCTCTAGAGGCTCAGGTGGCACAACAACTTTATGTTATAAACAAATGTTAATAAGATCAATTATCCCAAAAATTATCATCATCTAGCCATCCTCTTCACTGATTGTGATTCTTATAAGATTTGGATCCTTTCAAATGTTTGTACCCCTAACACTCCCTCAGCTTGCAAAAAAATGTGGTATGATCCCATTGCATTTAGATAAAATTGAAAAGAAATCAGATGGAACATCATTGGAGACTTTAAAAATCCCCTTTATTCATTTGAAAAAAATTATGAGGGACTCAAATATATTCTAATAGCATGGAGGACCTATTTGACTTCATTTCCCATAATATCCTTTTTGATGTGGAATTGAGAGGATAGTCGTTCATCTGGAATAACAACCGGCTTGGAGTCAACTTGATTCAGCTCTGTCTCAACTATGTTCTCATTGACTCTAGCTAGCTCATGACCCAATATTTCAATCTCTCCACCCTTCCTCGAATTAGATCAAATCATAATATAATTTGTCCGATTATGGAAAATAAATCCAAAAATGAAAAATATACCTTCATATTTGAATAAATGTGTTTCTCTCACCTAAAGATAAAGGAAATGATTCAATAATGGTGGGGAATAAAAACTGAAGGCACTGCCATGGTCTTCTTCTTTTTAGACACATGCATAGTTCATGAAACTAACATGTAAAGAATAGCAACACAAAGCCAGTAAAACATTGAATATTATAAATGTTTTTTGTTATGAAAGATGTGATATTATGGTCCAATATTATAAATGTTTTTTAGAACTAAGAAGAACTTATGAGCTATCATGAGTTATGGCCAACTTGTACTAGTCAAGACACTAGGAAATGAAGTGAAAAGTTAAATATGGTTAGATAGAAATAAAATTTTAAACATTGAACAAAATAATGTTGTTATATTATCTCATTTATGTTT
The DNA here is from genome assembly GCA_037957365.1 of Torreya grandis. Taxonomy (NCBI): domain Eukaryota; kingdom Viridiplantae; phylum Streptophyta; class Pinopsida; order Cupressales; family Taxaceae; genus Torreya; species Torreya grandis. Next base: position 1,897,896 of record JARHVA010001900.1, on the reverse strand, counting down.
GAATATATTATATATAATTATAAATAAATATAAAGGTAAATTTAAGGTGGTTTGTAAAATAAGAACTCAAGGTTAACAAAAGTGTGTTATGAAAAGTAGTCTTTTCCTCTTATTTCTTTCTAATTTAAAATGTAAACATTATTTTGAATTTTTACATATGATTAAAAAGATAAAAATGCTCAAATTTAAGTGACATGGACTTCAAAAATAGATTTGAAAATTAAATTGCATTATTAATATTTCTAATATCATTGTTGCCATTTCCCTTATAATTTACTTTGCAAAAATTAGGTTTTTCTGTTTTTTTGGTTTTAATTATGTATTTATGTAAGTTAGGGGTAGGGGGGGTTAAATGAATATGATCCTTCATTTTATACACAAGATTCACCATGCAACGACACTTTTATATATGTTTGTTATCATACGGACATGGCAATGTGAGTAGGCAAGCCACTTACAATGTATGGGTCAATCGATATTACATGAGGTATAGGGAAAGCCAAAACATTGTGTTATACTATATTTGATAAGAGATGGAGTATATTTGAGTCACTTACAATGTATGGGTATCATGGTCGAGATGGAGCTGAATCAAGTTGTTATGATACCCATACATTGTAGGGAAAGCCAAAACAATGTGTTATACTATATTTGCCACATTTGATACCCACACATTCGTTTCATTGTAATTAGCATTGGAAGAAATAATGTTATGGTTGCCGATGGTGGAATAGATGAAGAAAATATCCTTTCCAAACAAAGGAAGCCTTTTTTTTCTTGCATGGATTGCGAGATTGTTTATTTGTATAGTTAGGAAGTTATAATATAGGCAGCTCATGTTACATATGAATGTCTAAGAAGGCTTGTGGGGCTATTGAAGCATTGGCCTATACTTTTGAATAGAAGTGGCTGCAAGATCTTAAATTTAAAAACTCTCGAATCTTAGTCCACATGCAATTTTGTTTTTCGTTTCTAAGTGGTCTGTACACAAAGTTATGGGTTTATGTTATTTAGAACGCTTGTAGAGGTTGTGCTTGGGCATTGTATGTGATATATGGACTCAAATATTTTGAATAATTGATGCTTGGTATAACATTTAAAATTATTGTAAAAGTTATTGCACGTTTACTATGTTGAATAAACTAGAGTTTATATATACAGAATGTTAGAGTAACATATATTATTACGTTGTTTATATTATTAATTTGTTTTGTTAATTGGTCAAGTAGCATACCAATCAGGTGGTTAGGGTATTTATGGTTATGTAACTGGTACGTAACTGGCTTCTACTCGTATTTAATAACCTGTTGTTCATGAATAATATATCATCACATCATTTCATTTCTTCATCCTGTATCAGAGCATGCAATGCTATTAGAGCCGCGCCGCGGGAAAGTGCGGATTTCATTTGCCTGAACGATGCACAACATTCAGCAATGAAGGACTCAACAGTTCATGGAAGCTGATCTAGTGGAGAAGTACGTTGGAAACTACAGAAGTGTGGTGGGAAAAAAAAAATGTTGTTGAATGAGCAGACAAGCGTTGAAGACTCAACGCTTTTTCCACGGTGCAACAGAAGTGGATTCGAAGCATTGGCAAAAGAATAAGCTAATCAAAACATTCAGCTTCTTCATCAATGCTAGCAAAGGCAGAAGCGTGAAACAGAGAGAGTGCAGTAGAAGGTGATCAAAACATTCAGCTCCTTCATCAATGATTGCAAGGTTTGAAGGTTGGAATGGAAATGCAACAGAAGCTGAAAGAAGCCAAAGGAAGCTGATCGTGGAAGTCTAAATCAGATATTGTTGTACTGAGAAGAGAGCAAAAGCCTGCTAGGTACATATTTTTTTACAGCATTTGAAGCATAAAATACTGCTTTGATTGTAAAATTTTGTATAAAGTAAAACAAAAAAATATGTCTGCACCAAAACTACTCTTGTCTGATGCCTAACTCCTCAAAGGGACATATTTCGCTGTGTGGAAGATGAAGATGTGAATGATTCTTCAATTCAAAGAATTATGACGCATCATCACTTGTGCGATTACACATCCTACCAGAGTTGATGAACAAACCAAATATGAGAAGTCAAATACAGAATCCCTGATGTTGATCACATTCAGTGTCACCGACAAGGTTCAACCTCATATTCAAGATCAGTCAACATCGAAAGAGGCTTGGGACATTCTGTCCACCATATACAAGGTGAAGAATTAGACGAAGATGCTCTATCTCCAATCCAATCTTCAAACTCTCAGTATGAAAGATGGCGAGAAAGTTGAGTAATTATTTTGTTAGGTAATAGAACTACGAGAAGAATTAATTGCACTTGGAGTAAATATCGAGGACAAGTTATTGGTTCCAATCACATTGAGATCTATCCCCTCTGAATTTCGCAGATTCATCACGACACTGAATATCACAAAGCAAGTAGTGGCATTAGAATAACTAATGAATTTGCTTCAACAAGAAGAAGCCATCTAGTCCATGCAAGAAGAGTTTGAGGATAAAGCCCTGTTCTCTAAGTAATATGGTCCAATTTTTTTGTAAAGACCACCAAAGCAATCATAACAATAGCATAAATCTGAGAAGGCAAAAAAATGATGTTATATTTGTTGCACCAATATGCATGATGCTGATACATGCTGGTATAATACCTTGACAAAAGGCTCATCCAATCAAGAGGGCACATCTAATAGAGATGATTCACATAAATACAAAAGACATCCTTATCAATGGAAGCAAGATGGACATATAGTGCACAATATGAATAAGATGATGAATTTGAAGAGGAGGTCCCCATAAAATACAATGTAGCAACACATATAAGGACTTAATTCTTGTCTCTAAAACCTCATCAAAAATGAGCAAAGTTTGGTTTCTTGACTCTAGCACTAGCAAGCATATGATAGGATGCAAGGAACTGTTTGATGCACATAAGACTAAACCTATTGGAGATAAAGTTTGAATTGTAGATGATAAAGAGTATGTTGTAGAAGGAATTGAAGCTTTCACCATTCCTCTTTGGATGTGAACCTATACTCTCACAAAGGTATTGTATGTCCCTAGATTGACAAAAATCTCTTTTCTATAAGATAGCTCTTGAATCATAAGGTTAAGGTAGAGTTCATGATCAAGAATGACATAGAATGACTTTTCTTCTCACAGGAAGGAAAAGTCATTACTAGAGATTTTTTTAAGGATCCAATATTTTCCCTAGATGCAGTTTCATCCGATGTTGTTTCTATGTCTATCTCTATGGTAGAATCTAGTGCCCTATGGCATTATAGATATAGGCATCTATCTATTGGTTCTTTCTACCAGCTCGACTCTAAGGCCATGGTGCATGGACTTATTCAACTATCTCATTATTTACCTATATGCCTTGGATGCCATGCTAACAAACAACACTAGCTTCTGTTGGAGTTGAGTTCCTCACAAGGAAAGGATCATCTCAATGTGGTACATACCAATTTATGTGAACCCTTGTCTACATCTTTCCATGGATTCAAGTACTTTGATTTTTTCCTTAATGATTTATCTCACAAGACATGGGTGTTCTTTCTCAAGAATAGGAGTGAATCCTTTACACATTTTAAAGTCTTCGACTAGCTTGTTGTCACCCAGTTAGGGAGGCCTCTTTATCTCTTCTACTAAGATCGAAGGGTGAAATTCATATCAAAGGAGTTCTTGGCATTTTTGAAGCAACATGGCATCAAATAGCACCTGGCTATTCCCTATATACCCCTACATAATGGTATTGTAGAGCCACACAATTATTTAATCATGGAGATGGATCATTACATGTTTTTTACTATGAAATTGGAGCTATTATTCGGGGCAGAAGTAGTTCAGACAACTATATATCTACTCAACATGGCACCTACAAAAATCTTGCAAGTAAATACACCAGAAGAGGTATGGAGTGGTCATAAACCTTTGATCTCTCATCTTAAATTATTTGGTTGTATATCTTATATCCATGTCCCTACTAAAAACTAGAATAATATCAAACAAAAGATACTCTAGTTCCTTTTATTTGGGTATAATATGACCTCAAAAGCTTATCATCTCATGGATCCTGAGACAAGAAATATATATGAATGTTGAGATGTGGTTTGGGATGAGTCATCATTTGACTTATTGCCAAAGCAGGAGTCAGAACATACCACTTCTCATAGATTATTCCCACAATTAGATGATTAGATGGAAGAATCTTGTCACAAAGAAGGTGAGCTGCAAGGAGAATTGTTCATTGATATTGAAAATTTGGAAGATAATTCTTCATTAGTGTAGTATAAGCATCGACATCCAAAATGGGTATAATTAGCCATTAAAGACTCACACCTAAACTGTAATCCAAATAATTCATTAGGAGTTCAGAATAGAAGATAGGAAAAAAATCAAGTTAATATCATAATGATGATTTCAATAGTTGATATCACTAAACCAAAGATAGTTTGAGAGGCTTTATGTCAACCTTATGGAAGATGGTGATGGATGTTGAATACAATGATATCATAAAAAATTGGGTCATGGGAACTTCTCGATCTGCTTATAGCAAAGAAATACATTGGCTTCAAGTGGATTTTTAATAAAAATACAAGGTATATGGATCCATTGACAAATACAAAGAATGACTTGTTACAAAGGGATATGTTTAGTAAGAAGGAATTGATTATGAGGAGACATTTGTAGCCATTGCTAAACTCAAGAGCATCAAAGTTTTTTTTGCACTCATAGTATAAAAGGGATGGAAGCTTTAGTAGATGGATGTGAAAATTGCATTCTTGATGTTAGCATAACTATTTTTAATATTATATTTTTTAGTATAATGATTAGTTAGGCATTATACATCATATAATTTTGTAGCAGTTGTGACTGGTTATAAGGATTTAGTTGGCTTAACTATCATTTTCTCACTATATATATTCACTTGATCTCATTAAATAACAAATCAAGTATTTCACCCCTTAAATATGGTATCAAAGCTAATAAATCCATGAACCTGACCAATGTGCAACCAAAGCATTTGTTGAGTCTTATGTTGGTAAAGCTTGCACAATGATACCAAGAGATGTGGGAATATTGTAGAATAAAAGTTAGTTGAAGGGGTGTATAGACATCTACCATGATCGATGTAGGTTTTGCAATAAGTAAAAGAGGATGGATTTGAGTTGATGCAATGCCGTCAACCAAAGCAACATAGCTAGAATCTAAAGAGTGGTGATATACAATATATAGCTTGGTCGATGCCTACCTAGGAGAAAGATGTAGTAGAGAATTAGAATCCTTTCACCTTCCTAATTTATTTATGGAAGGATAAATGCCAAGCCTAAGGTGTGACATTATACAAGTCTAAAATGTGTTTCTTGAAGACTAATCTTAGTGCAATCAATAGAGTGGTCTAAGTAAAATATGCAAAAAAATTGACTGAGCATAGTCCACATCAAGCAATCTCTGATGACACATAGTAGAATTGGATCGAAGCATTGGGAGAAGTAGAAGATGATAAAAACATTAATCTCCTTCATCAATGCTTGCAAGGTTTGATCATTTATCCAGAATGAGTGCAAAAGTGGGCAAGTGGCTCCCGTTACAAGCGAAAGAAGAAAGTAACATTTCTGCAAGGTATAATTTTTATATAATATTTTGAAGCATAAAATACTACTTTAATTGTAAAATTTTATGTAATTAAAGTAAAAGTAAAAAAAGTATGTCTGCACCCAAACTCATCTAGTACAATGCCCCACTCCTCAAAGGACTGAATTTCTTCCCATAGAAGATGAAGATGCAAATGATTCTTCAATTCAAGGAATTATGGAGCATCATCATTGGTGTAGTGACCCATCCTACTGGATTGGATGAGTGAACTAAATATGACAAGTCAAATGAAAAAGCCTTAATATTGATCACAATTCATGTCACTAAAGAGGTTCAACCTCATATTTAGGACTTGTCAACATTTAAAAAATATTGAGACATTATGTCCACCATATACAAGGTGAAGAATCAAATGAAGATACTTAATCTCTAGTCCAAGCTTCATACTCTCAGTATGGAAGATGATGAGAAAGTTGAGGAATTCATATGATGAGTAGCAAAACTAAGAGTAGTATTAATAATGATTGGATACAATATTGAGTACAAGATGTTATGTCAATGTATGTTCCTATTTTTTGTGTAGTATTATTGTTTTCATTGATGTCAAAGTCATGATATATGTCGTTTATACCAAGGTCAGTGTTGAGGCTATGCTTGATGAAATGGTGTGTGATAAAGAATTTGTGTCTCTATGATAAGAGAGAATGTTATGGTAATCTTGCATTTATTCTAAGGATTGATGACATGTCAAATTCAAGTTCAAGGTTTAAAAGAGGCATATTATTGAGCACCAGTACCGAGGAGCATACAATATAAGCACACATGGGTCAACTAGTCTTTGATTTCTATATGAGGTCTTAGCACAAGGTTGTAATGTGATAGAGCTTATAAATTTTGTTTTAAATATCCCATTATTTATAGAATCATGTTTGAATAATGACATCATTGATATTTAGTTTGTTTGTGTCCAAATTTTGAGTGTTAGGTATCTTGAGTAGCCTGGTCTAACTCTGTGAATAAGATGTATGCATGAAGCATGGTAAATATTTGTGATTTGGGTCAGTACATGAATGATAAATCATTCTAATTTATTTTAATAATGATCAAGAGACAAATAATCTCACTAATGAGTTTTAATTTTTACTTTTGAGGCTTAATCTTTACTTGAAAGATCTAGTGAAATGGCTTAGGTCTTGTAGGATGATGATTTGAGTCATTTGAGACCTGTATAATCAAGGTTATAAGTGTATGAATATGTTATAATGTCATATTACATGATTTTGGAGTGTTTAAGATAGTTCAATAGATTTTAAGGCATGATCATAGTCTAAGTATGATTGGTAGTGTAAAGTCTAATGTAGAAAGTGACCTATAATGGCCTAACGAAGGGTCAAGATCATTTACAAATGTTGTATATCTCTTGAAAGAATTGATAGAGGTGTGATTATTAATTTTATGTGTTTGGACAAATTTTGAAGTCAATACCTAAGGGAAAAACCATGAAATCCATTGATAAGGTTCCTTGTGTGAACAAAATGGGGTTTTACAAACCCGAGAAGAAATTTATTATACTCATTGGCACATGAAACCTTTGCATGAGATCTTTATCACTTCATGGAAGTTTGGGAAGGTTCCAATCTTTATTTTCCTATCATTTTTTTTGAATATGAGGCAAAATCCTTGATGAAGATTGCTAAGATGTGAAACCAGTTAAAACCCTCTCAAAACCCTTTTAATAACTCAATAAGAAATATCTAGTTAGTTATGGCTCAGAATGGTCCTACTAACCTATTTTTATGTTTATAACATTTAAATTACTCTTAAAGGTATCTCGAGGTGCTTTTGGTTTGTCATGACAATTAGTAGAAGCTATGGCAAACCCCTTATTTCTAGTAATTTTGATGAAGTAGGCATGGTTGTACTAGGTCTAAGCATAAAAATGGATGGAAGATGATGTGGAAGTTTTATATTTTATTCTAATGAAATTATTTTAGTATTTTTTTTAAAAAAAAATGTGCTAAACCGATCATGTAATTTGGCCTATCGCTAAATAGGCCTAGTTAGCAAAACAATGAGAAAACTAGGTGAGAATGAGAATAAGATTAGGGATTGGTTGAAGAGGAATAGGGATGGATCCTAATGCATAGGTTCATTATTAAAAACCTATTCTTTATATCCTCCTAGATTATAAGTGTTGATTATACCTATACTGATACAAAAAGTTATCATCAAACTGGTGTATCTAACATAGTGAAGTTTGAGTAAAGTGAAGTAGTGAGATTGGTCTGTAAGACCAATATTGATATATGACCATGAAATAAATATATTTTAGATATTATATAATTATTATAAATTTTCACACAAACCCATTTTAATATGACATAATGGTGCTCATAGGTGTTGTAAGATTTGATTTTCTTTACTATGTTTTTTATGCTACAGGGAACTTTGTGTGTTTATATGGAAATGATGCTACAGGGATCGAATGTCATTTAAGGTTTTAAAAATGTCTCATATAATCATATGTTAATATATTTTTACTCATTATATGTCCCTGTTCAATTATGGAGAGTCAAATTATTTTGACAGTTTGTTGAAATGATAGGTGGTTCTGAGTCAACCATTTGTAGGAGTGTCTTGAGCCCTTTTGGCCTATGTGGTGAAAACCAAATAGTATGGGAAATTATTTAAATTATAAATATCCTATCCATATTATTTTATGTATGGTTATGTGGAATATTTTTGTATATGTTTTAAGTTTTCAGGATAGACTTTTTGGCAGTGAGAAGACCTAATTGTGAGTACACCTAATTGGATAGTTCAAAGAGTGAAAGGAGCCAAATGGTTTTGGTTAAATAATTAAATATTAGTATGGGTATTCTAAAGTGACATGTGAATTTTTTTATCCATTTTTAAAATATATAAGTGTTTAAAGGAGGGCTAAATGAAACATGTGCTTAGGGAAGGCCTAATTGCATTAGTACTCTATTAGGCCTAATGGTGGTTTTAGCCATGAAAGGTAATGACCAACATATGTAATGGTTATTTTAATTATGAAAGATTTGTATTTATATATTTCAATCATAATCCATGTATGGTGAATTATTTGGCTAGACAATATGGGTATGAGGAAGAATTAAGTATAAAGTCAAGGCCTAGTAAGCCTAATTTAACTAGTTAAAATATTGAGCCATTGAGTGAATGATAGAGTGTTTTAGATAAAAATGTAAGGGCTTTAAGATAATCATATATATGATCTTAATATTCCATGAGTGTCTAAATATGTTTCTATAGGGTTTGATCAAGGTCATCTGACCTAATTCTACCAAAGAGAGGGGTAATTGAGCGAGAAGTCCTAATAGGTTGTTTGAGAGAGAAAGAAGTGTGAGAAGAGAAAACAAAGGAGGTAAAATTAATTTTATTAAGAAATAGGTATCTAATGGTTATCATAGTTTCAAGGTAGATTACTTAGTGTTTGATTTTTTATGGGGTTGTTGCCTCCTTGTAGGTTGAAGCTTGATAAAATCACTAGTTGAGTTGTTTCTTGACTAGTGAGGGGTTCATGCTCCTTGTGGGTTTGGAGACTAACTAAAAGTTTGATTCATTTCTTATATAACATTATTCCAATTTATGTATTTGTATGTTTTATTCTCCTATAGGGTTTCCCACATATATCTCATGCCCTTATATTATTTCATTTCATAGATGCTTTTGTATGCATTAAGTAATGTATGTCAGTGAATGAATGCTTAATGAATATTAATTAAAAGGGGAGGAAAATTTTAATAAAATTTATTCACCCCCCTATTATTTATAATGAAAACATTTGGTATTAAATCAGGTCCTTTAAATGAGTTCTTACAACCTAAAGGAAATTATAAACAAGCTAAGAAGTCTAGTCAAGCACAAGGTGATTTTTATATAAGCAAAGCTCCATTATTTAATGGATACAATTATGAATTTTGGTGTATTACAATTAGGACATACTTAATGTCTCAAGGACATGATGTTTTTAAATTTATCTTGGATGTGTATACTTCACCCCTATTCTTCCTATGGATGTATCGTGTAAGAAAACTAATGAAAATAACTCAAAACACATGAATGGAATTATGTGTGGCCTATTAAAGGCAAAACATGTGAAGGTAATGCACTATAATCTACCAAATAAACTTTGGATAAGTTGAAAACTACTCATGATTGAGATTCCAAGAAAAAATTGGTCAAGTTTCAAACCCATAGAAGACAATTGAAATTCTAAATATGAATGAAGATGAGACCATTACAGCCTACTTGTTGAGATTTGATGAAGTGGTCAACATCATAAGAGGTATACGAGAATAATTGAAAGAGACTACTATTTTTAAAAAGGTTTTAAGGTCTCTAACTCCCAAATTTGATTCCAATGTATATGTCATTGGAAAATGCAATATCTACATAAACTAGAGATGGATGGACTTCATGGAATCCTAACAATGTATGAAATGAGGAGAAGTAAAAAGACATGAAAAGAGTAAGTTGTATTCAAGGAAGAAAATAATTCAAAAGAGAAGAAGTCACATGGTAATAAATTCAAAGATAATGATGAGTCTGATATTGATGATGGTGAGTTTATAGCTATGTTTGCAAGAAATTTGAAGATAGGTTTGTTGGGTGAATATTTTGTCATCAACTAACTGATGACAAAATGGGGATATCAGCCACAGCATAAGGGAGATTTACCACCTCGAAAAGTATGGGTTTACCAGATCTAAACAAATTAAATATCTCATCTCATCAAGGGGAGGTTCCATATCAATATTTACGTGCCGGATATATAATTAAGTAGAAAATAACACATGAGGATGGTATAACAGCATCTACCCCTCTTTTTTCAGAGATAATGTATGAAGGACAAAAGAGGAAAATCCTTGGTCTAAAGCTAACAACACTCCTCTTCTTTCAGGAATGATATCAAACAAAGAGCAAGAGATTACCTGAAGTAACAAAATCCACAAGAATGCTCATGCAAGCGCAAAGTCTTCCGTAGCATCTCCACTGATCCGGAACAAGTACAACCGTAGAGTAAAGTGAAGCACAAAGTCTTCACCTGAAACTACAAAAGATAAAAGAATCTCAAAGGTAAAAGTAGCACAAAGTCTATTTTCTACCCTCAAGAAGTGCCCTTAGATAATAATAACACACCTACTTTGCTTATTAAATCAGATAAACAAGATGTTACCAGGAAAAAGACATAAGAATTATTTCCTAAATAACACAGATAATCTCAACACAAAGTTTGAAATAAACTACTTCTCATTTATTTAATCAAAACATGATTTACAAGTTTGAGCACAAAGTCTCAAAAGTTGCTTCAATCTCAGCAGAGTGTTTGCTATTAACTTTTCCAAGATAATTTACAAATGAGGTCTCCACTATATATAGGGAGAAAAACCCTCAAAAATAAAAAATAATAAAATATAAAATATCTTGGTCAAAGATGACTCATCTTTGACTTTTAGATATTTTCCAAAATATTTACATGTAATTATGCATTTACAAAATTGCAACCATTCTGCACGAAACATAAATGCATAAGGATAGAAGAAGAGAGAAGGAGAGAGAGAGTCAATTTTTGCTGCCGGACTTCTTCAGATGAGCATCGTACATGGCGATTGATGCCTGAATTCCTATGCTGTCTAGCGCAACTGCATTCTTGGAGATGACCCTTGCTCTAATCAGCGTGTCTTTTAATGCTGTGATGGCTTTAGAGTGGCCAGTTAACTTGGATTTCAAATTCTCCAAAGTTAACTGAGCATCCAAAATGTTGTCTACCGAAGTCATTGAGAAAGACACTCCTTCGAAATCTTTTCGGATCATCCCTTCGAAACTCTGAATCATTTCTTCTGCCAGAAGGAACTGATGGTCCTTGGAAGTCAAGTTGCATGGCAACTCTTCTAACTTGTTCACCAGGCTCAGGTCACTCTTTTCACTAGCTTCCTTGAAAGCTTTGAGATCATCAATTAGATCCTTGAGTACCTGAATCCTAAAGATCATTGACTCCTTGATCTCAACATAGGAATCTTTGTTGGGGATGACACCGATAGATATTAGGGTACTCTTTTTGAGATCTTTCATTTCCTTCCATTTGCTGAGATCTTTCTCTAAGCTGTCAATTTCTTGAGAGATAAGGGAGACAAAATCATCTACCTGAGTTTTCAATCTCTTCATTTTACCTGTTCTTTCCGCAACTTCTGATAGCAAAGAGACTCCCTGATTGTGCATCCTTTCAACATATTCCTCCATGACTTTCCCCTTTAAATAGGTCTTTTCGGCTTTTTGAATGACTAAATCATCCACGAAAAAGGCCTCTGGAGTTGATGCCTCAGTCGAAATAGTGAACCTCTTGATCACTGTTGTTAACTGCTCAGCTTTGGCTTTATAAAAATCCTTCATCTCCTTTTCCCTATCAAACTTTTGGACCATAATGTCCATTGCTGACTGAATATCGCTCTTCGCACCTTCGTGAGTAACTTTTCCAAGTTCAACACGAGAGATGGAATAAATGCTCATTTCAAAACCCTCAAGGGCTGCGTCCTGAGGAGGCTTGGCAATTTCTATAAATTTTTGCTCCTTTTATTCGACCAACCTTGAGAGGATTTTCGGCCTCTTAGGAGCCCTTACTTTTGCCGGCACTATCTTGCCAAAATCGAATTCAACCAAGGAGATGGATATTTTCTTTCTTTTAGGTGTGAAAGCAGACATCCAAGGCAGGAGAGAAGTACCCGTTGTAACAATGGTTGCCTCTGCCGGTGTCACTGTACTAGCTTCCACACTACTGGTGGTGGCATTAGTTGCAGTTGGAGTAACCGGCGAAACTATATCAACTACTGATTCTGGCTCAGGTGCAGGGCTTGGTGGCAGATTGAAAGACGGAGATGATAGACTCGGAATGGACCTAGAAGAGCGAGGGGAACTTGCTGAAGGACCTTGAGGATCACCAAAAACAACCCTGAAAGGGGAATCAGCTCCGAAAGATGGAACACTAATTGGAGAGATAGGAGAAGTGGGCACCGTAGGAGATTGAGGGGGAGAAGGAGAGGCGCTCTGGATCGGCTATGCTTTTCTCGGTGAGATTGGAGACCCAAAACTTGGTCGTTCTGAAGGTTGATCCTGTGTCTTCATAGGTTGAGCTATCTATGCCTCGGGGCTTTGACCTTTGGTTCTTTCAGCTGCTGATTTAGGCTCTTGTGTTGACTTAGGCTTTTTGGAAACAAAGATGATCCTAGGCTTGTGAGGCTTAGAAGGTGAAGGAACGTCACCTTTGTTTTTTGTTCAATTTTTTGCCTTCCTCTTCAACTCTGCTTGGTATTCAACCTCTGATCCTGTGATGAATTCTTTTAGGGTGATCCCTTTTGCTGCTAACCAATCATTGGTGTTAGCCAATATTGGTTCAAATCTTTTCCTCAGCGAGGTCAACTCCTTTTGAGACCACTGAACTAGAGGGAGAGGGGAACCAACAACTTTTTATGTCAGATACCTATTGTTTATGATGTTCCCATCATCGACTAAACTAGAAGGGACCTCTGCAAGTCCGAGGTATTCTATCTGCTCCAGTGTGAGGCGGCAATAGTCCATTTTTCTTATTTCATCAGTCATCCTTAGGTCCACCCAGATATCCTCAATCATGGGTTCGTGGAACTGACTCTTTCTTCTAATCTTCTCTCTGACTCCCCTAAAGTCAAATTTCTCTCATTTCTTGAATGGTTTGATGGTAACCATCTGTATTTCTATTTCCATAACCTTGGCTTTGGTTGATGTAGCAATTGAAAACCTACCAATCTGGATAGGGAACTTGAAACTGGGTCTCTTAAGTTCCATCTGTTTCGTGTGCACGACAACCAGTTGTCGGCAAAGCTCCATTAGGACTAACCTGTCTGAAGAGAATTTGGGGAGCATATAAGGGTATCCTTGGTAGAAACCCATCCAAAGATATCAAAACATAGGGAACTTGAGGAACATGAAGCCATAACCGTTCACCACCGTCCAGGCCTCGTCTGATATTTTCTTCTGCTCCAGCTGAGGATCGAAGAGACACAAGAATACGGTAAAGAAAGCATTATTTACTCGCCTAAAATGACGTGTTGACCCTTGAAGTGTCAGCTGTGGATAGTATGAGTAGACCGGGGTAGTCTTTCTATCTCCCTCTGTTGTCAAACCCAGGGAAGATCGCATTGCGGTAGCTATATAGACCAGGTACGAGGTCATGTAGAATTTGAAGGAGGTTTGTACCCTGGGCAGTTGTTCGTGGATAGCGTTGCTGATCTGTTCCCCCCAAAAGATGGTTTGTTTACCTTGAAGGATGATCTTAATGAATGGATACATCCATTCATGGAATTGTGAAGAGGACGGGAGGCCCCGTACTCTGCTGAGGAGGGTGATTAAGTCACCAGCTTCTTCAATGAAATCACTTCTGGGGAAGATTTTTGGCCATCTAGAGAGACCGGTCCTCGGAGTCTTTAGCCATTTAAAATTCATGACCTTCTTTGCCCTTTATGGGTCTTTGTCGTACTCCTTTTGTGCGTTCTTGAAGTCAATTTGGGTTACTTCGGTGGCTGGCGGACACAGGAAAACTTTGTTGATAAAATCGGGGTCCAACCGAATTATCATGCCGCCACTAGCGTCTGAGACCGATCTGGTCTCTTTGTTGTAAAATCATGCGCACTAGAGGACAAATTCCGCATGATGTGCTGCTACCGGAAGGCAGCCACTAGGTGGATGTTGCTCTCAACTATTCTTTTTATCCCAGTGCTGGGATTTGTTGCCTTGCTTCGCTCCAGGAATTTGGCCATGTTGACATGGCCGATCTCGGTATCTCAAATGTCATCAACATTCGAGGTGACTGATGTGGGCGTAAAGACGCCCTGGTACTTGTATTTCATGCTCCTCACCTTTGAGGGAGATGCTTCCATCATAGAGGACAGTCTTGATTGGACGGGAGCAGATGTATAGGAGCTTGTTGAAGGTGTTGCTGCCATGATTACAGATGAAAGAAGAGTGAGCGAGAGAGGGAGAGCACAATTTAAGTGACATGGGTTATTGGAGGTCACTTAAATAGGCCAGGTTTAACAAAGGAGTGGAAAATGATGAAGAAAATGCGTGAAAGGGACAACTCAAAAAAAAATAAAAATCCTGGAGTTAGCTGAAAATTAAAGAAAAATGCAGGGGCGGCGAAAATCGCCGCCCTTGCACAAATAGGGAGAAATAAAAGGGGCGGCATTTTTTGCCGCCCTTGCAGGAAGAATGCAGGGGCGGAAAAAATTGCCGCCCTTGTAGGAAAAATCCTGAAAAATGCAGAGGCGGCAAAAATCGCCGCCACTGCTCTTGACAAGGGGAGAGCGTGGAAGGGCAGCATTTTTCACCGCCTTTGCACGAAAGTTTTGAAAAAACTACATGGGCGGCAAAAATGCCGCCCGCATGAGGTCTTTGGTAGAAAAGCCGTGGGGAGGGAGAAGAAAAGAAATAAAACATAAACAATAAAACACTAAGCTAAAACTGAGAAAAACAACATGAAAAAAAAAACATAAAAACAAACCCTACCAGAGAAAATGCGCGTGCCACGAGGTCGGATCCACGAGTTGGTGCTTTGAAACATCGCTTAAGGCACTCAAGTACAAGAGGTAGGAGGAGAGGAGGAATCAATGAGAAGAATGAGGCTCAAATTGGAATATATAGGGTGAAAAACCCACCCCAACAACCCGCCGTGCGCGGCCATTAATGCCTTGCACAGAAATCGAGGCGTACAAGGGTGGCAAAAATCACTGCCCTTACATGCTGTCGATCTCTTTGCAAGGGCGACGAATATTGGCACCCTTGCAAGTTGGAGTGCAGGGGTGGTGATTTTCACCGCCCTTGCAGAAACATGCAGAGGCAGCGAAAATCGCTGCCCTTGCACAGAAAATAAGAGAAATGCAGAGGCGGCGTATTTCGCCGCCCTTGCACAGAAAAGAAAGAACAGACCAAATCTAGAAGGAGAAATAGGAGAAGGGAAAACTTGACCTGGATGAGATAGGAACCACTCCTCGTTCCAAGGACAAGATGAAAATGATTAAAAAAAAATCGTATCAAAAAATGAACTTAGAGAGGCAAAAGACGAAACAGACAAGTTTTACAGGGGGGTTGTTTTCAAAAATGAGCTAAGCTAATTTTGGAAACAACAGCTGGCTCCTATTGGGGAACTTTCATTTAATCGAAATGATTAGCCGAAGTAGAATCCAGTCTCTAAGTGCCTTCATCCAAGCCATTGGGCTATGGAGTCGAGCGAAAAATGAGAAAGAAAAATAGACAAAACATAAGAACTGTACATATTTTACAAATGGACTCATTCGAGCTTCAAGGGTTGAAAAGCTTTAGATGCTGCCCATTATGAGGTAGTGTAAATGGTGTTCCATCTTTATACTCCAGCAAAAAGCTGGCCTCACCATAGAGCTGTCGAATGGTGAACGGACCTCTCCACAGGGAGTCGAATTTGCCATGCATCCCTTTTGGTTCTCATCGCTTGTCCCATAACAAGACTTGATCTCCGACTTGAAAGTCACACACTCTAACTTTCTTATCAAAAAGTGCTTTCACTCGGTCCTGATGTTCCTTGATCCGATCCACCACCATAACTCGTTGTTCGTTCAGCTCGTTCAGACACATGATCCGCTTGTCAACTGAGCTTTCGAAGGTTGAGTCTTCGATTGCTCTGGTTAATTTCAGTGTTGGTAGTTCAAGGGTAATGGGAATTTCTGAATTTCATCCATATAGGAGTTGGAAAGGTGACATACCTATAGCTCTTTTGGGTGTTATTCTGTCGGCCCATAAAGCGTCATACAAAGCTTTGTGCCATGTTCTTTGATTGTCGTCCACCAATTTCCTGATAATGGTGACCAGGTTCCGGTTACTTGATTCTACTTATCTATTTCCTTGAGGGAAATAATCTGAAGTGTGAGATAAGGTAATCTCGTAATGGAAACAAAATTGAGTAATTTCATGTGACAAAAAATAGGCTGCATTATCTGTCACAATTTTTAGTGGAACCCCAAACCTGGAGATGATATTTTCTTTGAGAAAGCTGCATACTACTTCAGATGTAGCATGCTTGGTTGGTATGGCCTCCACCCACTTAGTAAAATAATCCGTCGCGGTGAGGACATAATCATGTCCGGCACTCAAAGATGGGTTAACTGTACCAATGAAATCAATACCCCATTGCTGAAATGGTTCCTCGATCACAACTGGCTTGAGGGGCAAAGCAGGCAGCTTAGGCTTTCCAACAAATTGCTAACACAGCTCATGCCTACGCACCCATTTGTAAGCATCCTGAAAAAGTGTGGGCCAATAGTACCTTGCTCGTAGAATTTTGTGTGCTGTCACCGGTGTAGAGAAATGTCCTCCATAGGCCAAATCGTGGAAAGATTCTAAAAGTCTTTCTTATTGAGCTTTGTCAACACAACGAAGAAATTCCCCATCCAAGTTTCTCTTATAAAGACCATTGTCCCACAGAACATAACCAACTGCTTTCAATTTAACATTCCATTTTTCTTTCAAAGAAAGATGAACATGACACTCGCCATATGTTAGGAAATGAGCAATGTTAGAATACCACTCATCAGTAGTGGCGATAAAGAGAACTGTGGGCACGCTTTTGATATCTTGTTCTTCACTTTATAATTCATCTAGAATGTTGTTGGCGATCAATTGGCAGAGACCCCTTCCTCGTACAAGCTTGGTTGGTTTGATGTCCATATCAAATTCTTGAGTTTTGGCAATCCAGTTACCTCTCTTTGTACCAAATTCTTGTTGAGTCAAAATAGATTTTATTGTTGTATTTGGTACGAGAACTTTAGTGTGAGAATTCATGATATAAAACCTGAAATGCTTGACAGCCTTGACCACGGCGTATGCATGTTTCTCCATAAGGGAATATTTCAACTCATGATCTTTGAGTGGGCAACTCATGAATGAAATAGGAGATTCTACATTTTCTGAATTTGGTTGAACCAGAATAGCTGACAGTTTATGCTCAGAGGCATAACTATATATCTTGAAACTTTTAGTATAGTCTAGACAGACCAAGACTAGTGCCTGAGCAATTGCTTCTTTTATTTCTTTGAACGCTGATTTGCCCTCGATAGTCCACCTAAATGTGGCATTTTTCTTTATCATGTTGACAATGTGACAGGTTTTCTCAACGAATTTAGGAACAAATCTCCTAAGGAAATTCACATTTCTGAAGAAAGAGTGAACTGCAATCTTGCTGGCAGGCAGAGTAAGCTCCTGGATGGACCTAACTCTTTCTGAATCAATTCTGATGCCTTCTCGAGACACTGTGTCCAAGAAGTTTCCCTTCAGTCACTCTGAAGATGGATTTCTTTGGGTTTAATGAGATGCCATTTTGACGACAGCGCTCCAGTACCTTTTGTAAATGGTGAACATGCTCTGAACGTTGTTTTGAAAAAACCGTCAGATCATCCAGGTACACTACAATGAATTTTCCCATCAAATCTTTGAAAAAAAGATACATGTCTCTTTGAAAAGTGGCGCCTGCGTTTATCAGACTGAAAGGCATCCTGTGGTAAGCGAAAGTGCCCTAGGGTGTGGTGAACATTGTCTTGTGTTGATCTGCTTTCCCGACCTCAACTTGATTGTACCCTGAGAAACCGTCAAGCATTGATAACATTTCTGAACCTGTTACCATCTGTAAGACTTGATCCATAATGGGAAGGGGGTAGTTATCTTTTAAGGATAACTAATTCAAGTTCTTGAAATCTATACATATTCAAATCTCATCATTTTTCTTTCTGACGGGTACTATGTTAGCAACCCATGTTGAGTGATGGATTGTAAAAATTATCCGAGCATCCAGCATCTTTTGTATCTCAGCTAAAATAGTACCTGAGATTTTTGGATTATATTGTTTGGATTTCTGTTTGTAAGGTACAGAGTTGGATTTCAGGGGGATGTCATGACGGATGTCATGTGGCCTAATAGATTTCAAGTCATCATAAGAATAGGCCAACACATCCCTATATTGGCGGAGTAAACTAGCAAGCTCCAACCTTTCTTCAGAAGTGCAGCATTTTTCAATGTTTACCATCTTAGGATCGTGCTTGGTCCCCAAGTTGACTCGATCAAAATCTTGAGAAGAACTTGAATCTATTTGTTGTTGTTTGACAAACCTGTCATGGTTATCAAAAAGCTTTTCTAGGGAAACCAAACCTTTGGAAATTTTATTTCCCTTGAGCTGTAGAAAATCCTCACCTGTATTGACCTGGGTTTCAGGGGTTAATCCACACTCTCGGGGCTCACTACCTTCAAAACACAATTTTTTGAAATTGTCATTTTGCTCCAAGAAGGTGATGATTTGATCATCGTTGTTAAACACTTGCCAGTGGTCAGCATTGTCTGGTACACTTGGTCAGAAAACCAGCTCAATAGTATACTTATCTCCCTTAAAATTTGGGTGGGGAATCAGGAGGGTGGCAGAGACAGCCAATGCATCTGCTCAATCATTGAATTCCATCAGAATGACAGAGATATTGAAGGCATCAAAATTTTCAATCTGATCCCATACCAGATTGCGATAATGGTGCAACCTCTTATTCTTGGTCTGATAGAGGTTTCTTACCTGATAGACTATCAACTCAGCGTCTCCTTTAGCATGGAGTTTCATAATGCCCTTTTCTTTTGCAACCTGTAGTCCAAGCAATAGGGATTCGTATTCAGTCGTGTTGTTAGTATTGTTGAATTGTAATTTGTAGGAAAAATCGGTAATCTCTCCCTGAGGGGATACCAACACAACTCCGGCTCCTGATCCAGTAGAAGAGTAACTGCCGTCAAACTCTAAGGTCCATAGCTCATCAGGTATTACTTTTTTCATAAAAACTTTCCTATTTTGGGGAAAGGGTTGTTTCATGTGTTCATTTTTCTTGGGCATTCCACCCTTCACGTCAGCTGAAAACAAACCCAAATTACCACCAGTAGGAGTTTCATCTAATGCACCGTGGATCTCATCTATGGATAAGAAATAAGTGCCCATGCCTGAAGACTCAAATAAAATTTGAGCTTCAGGCGCTGCGGAACGGGTAACTACGTACCTGGCTTCTTTTTTAGGAAGCAATTTCTTGATGACGCCTTGGACTGGAATCCTTGCTTCTGATAGGTCCATGCTTAAGTCACCCCCAACATCCTTACAAAAATTTTGCCCAAGCAGGATGCCGTAAGATGCTGGAACATCGGCTACTAGAACCGTCATTTTTATCCACTTTTCTGAAAAAGCTACAAAGGCGTATTGGGCCTCTTTTATTTGGCCAAGGAGAGGAACTTGTTTGTTTTCCATGGAAAAGCACCTCCCAAAGGTCTTGGTCAAAGTTAGGCCGAGAGAATACGCCACCTTGGCAGGCATGACATTATCTGAAGCCCTGGAGTCTATAATACAATTACTCAGTTTGTAGCTATTTATAAATAGGGAAACATAGAAAAGTTCTATTTTTCTGGGAGCGACAGGAGGAGTCACAAACAAATTGTTTTGGGCTGGTTTGTCTTTGGAGGGATCAGGAACAACTTTCAAATAATCTTGTCCTACAGAGACAACTTTATTTTTAAGATACTCTGCTAACCTATCAAACTGTTCTAGGTTAACTCTTAAATACTCAACCTCTGTCATCTGAATCTTAGTCTTTCTAGCATGATCAATTATATCAAATGATTGAAAAGTAGTTGCAATAGAAGAATAAATTCCATCATCAGAGGCTTTGAAGGGTACTCCACTAGCCTGAGTAGCAGAAGAGGGGAATATCGGGTGATTGGGAGTACTTACTTTTTTATGAGTTATCTGATCTTTTGATTGCGGAGGTAATGGAGTCCCACGTTTGGCTATAGAAACTGCTTGCCGGGGTTCTTCATCTGCCTTTCCTTTGTCAGTTTGTGAAGCCGATTGATTTTGAGATCTGGTAAAAACAGCGTAAGTTCCCTCCGAATCTTCTCCTTTACCCCCGGCTTCATCTTGATAATCCAAGAAACCAATATTGAAGTCGCCAGCTAATTCCTCATCCTATTCATCAAAGAGGTTAGCATTTTCTTGTTGGTCTAGCTGTGGTTGAATGGAGTTTTTGTGCTCAGCCTCTAGATATTCGACCACTGAATTGGCAGGTGTTGCTTCAATGGCTAATATTCCTAAAGGGGGAGGTAGGTGGTTTGATTGCCCTTGGGTCCGGGCAATATTACCTTGATATTACTGATTCTGGAATGTCCTCTTGGGTGCATCTCGATAGGTAGCAGCGGACGTACCTTGGGCAATTTTTCTTTTCAAAGCTATCAATTCATTTGTTAATTTTTGCACCATAGGATCTGTTGTGCCCGTAGAAGAGCTTTCAACAGATGAAGGGAATTTATTTTTACTAGACTCTTTCCTGATCTTGCCTGCCAGGATAAGATCATCTTCAATCTCGATAGCCAAACCTTGAGCCAAGGCTAGGTCCATAGGGCCAGCTCGTCTCAATAAGAAACTTACTTCGGGAAGCTGTGAGTTGATAAAAAAACAATTGAGATTTTTCGGTGTGTGCTGGGCCACGGTCGGAATCCGGTTCCTCAACTTATTGAATTTAGCTATGAAATCCCTCATGGGTTCCTTGGATTCTTTCTTCAATTGTGTCAGCTGCGCCAACAAATCATGCACATCCTCAGCGGGTTTAAATCTAGCTTCGAATTTAGACTTGAGCGTATCCCAGCTTGTTACTAACCCAGCTTGCAGGTGATAAAACCAATTCGCGATAGCTTTTTGTAATGTTTCCACAAATAGTCTTACTGCCACATTTTCAAATTCAACCCCAATTATGCCACATGCTATGGAGAAGGCGGCAACATGTTCGTCAGGATGAACCTTCCCATCACCAAAAAACTTAGGAAAACTTTTCTTAGAACTACGAGGTAGTTCATGCAGAGGTGGGGTCAAGTTAAGAGGGCTAAAGGAATTACCCCATGCACCTTGAGCCATTATGATAAGAGGATTAAAAGGTGGGATAACAAACCTTGGTGGAGTGTTTATAGGAAAGTGGCAATTAACAGCGAAAAAAGGAGTTCTACCTCGTGTTGGCGATCTTCCAAGGCTAGAAGGAAAACTCTTAGATCGTTGAATAGAGGTTGATGAAGGGAACATATCAAAATTATTCTGTTGTGCTAACTCAAACACAGGGTCAACAACACCTTTAGATCTCTGAATTCTAGTATAGCGTGGAGTTGCCAGGTTTTTACAACAAAAATGGGACCGAAACTATTTCAAATTGAAGCTTGAGGCTTCAAAATGCACGTTCTCCCCAGCGGCTCTGGTTTCACAGACTAGATAATGTAACATAGGTAGGTGGTAAGGCTAGAATGATAATGGGTAAGATATAGAACGAAGTCGCCAGGCTATGCAATGGAGAAGGGTAAGGACTGCTTCAATCTAAAACTTGAGGTTTTAGACTGCACATCCGTTCCCCAGCGGAGTCGCCAAAAACTGTTGGGTGAATATTTTGTCGTCAACTAACTGATGACAAAATGGGGATATCAGCCACAGCATAAGGGAGATTTACCACCTTGAAAAGTATGGGTTTACCAGATCTAAACAAAGTAAATCTCTCCTCTCATCAAGGGGAGGTTCCCTATCAATATTTACGTGCCAAATATATAATTAAGCAAAAAATAACACATGAGGGTGGTATAACATCATCTACCCCTCTTTTTTCAGAGATAATGTATGAAGGACAAAAGAGGAAAATCCTTGGTCTAAAGCTAAAAACACTCCTCTTCTTTCAGGAATGGTATCAAATGAAGAGCAAGAGATTACCTGAAGTAACAAAATCTACAAGAACGCTCACGCAAGTGCAAAGTCTTCCGTAGCTTCTCCACCGATCCAGAACAAGTACAACCATAGAGTAAAGTGAAGCACAAAGTCTTCACCTGAAACTACAAAAGATAAAAGAATCTCAAAGGTAAAAGTAGCACAAAGTCTATTTTCTACCCTCAAGAAGTGCCCTCAGATAATAATAACACACCTACTTTTCTTATTGAATCAGATAAACAAGATGTTACCAGGAAAAAGACATAAGAATTATTTCCTACATAACACATATAATCTCAACACAAAGTTTGAAATAAACTGCTTCTCATTTATTTAATCAAAACATGATTTACAAGTTTGAGCACAAAGTCTCAAAAGTTGCTTCAATCTCAATAGAGTGTTTGCTATTAACTTTTCCAAGATAATTTACAAATGAGGTCTCCACTATATATAGGGAGAAAAACCCTCAAAAACAAAAAATAATAAAATATAAAATATCTTGATCAAAGATGACTCATCTTTGACTTTTAGATATTTTCCAAAATATTTACATGTAATTACGCATTTACAAAATTGCATGCATTCTGCATGAAACAGAAATGCATAAGGATAGAAGAAGAGAGAAGGAGAGAGAGAGTCAATTCTTGCTACTGGACTTCTTCAGATGAGCATTGTACATGTTGATTGATGCCTAAATTCCTATGTTGTCTGGCACAACTACATTCTTGGAGACGACCCTTGCTCTGATCAGCATGTATTTTAATGTCGTGATGGCTTTAGAGTGGCCATTTAACTTGGATTTCAAATTCTCCAAAGTTAACTGAGCATCCAGAATGCTGTCTACCAAATTCATTGAGAAAGACGCTCCTTCGAAATCTTTTCAGATCATCCCTTCAAAACTCTGAATCATTTTCTCTGCCAGAAGGAACTGATGGTCCTTGGAAGTCAAGTTGCATGGTAGCTCTTCTAACTTGTTCAGCAGGCTCAGGTCACTCTTTTCACTAGCTTCCTTGAAAGCTTTGAGATCATCAATTAGATCCTTGAGTACCTGAATCCTGAAGATCATTGACTCCTTGATCTCAACATAGGAATCTTTGTTGGGGATGACACTGATAGATATCAAGGTACTCTTTTTGAGATCTTTCATTTCCTTCCATTTGCTGAGATCTTTCTCTAAGCTGTCAATTTCTTGAGAGATATGGGAGACAAAATCATCTACATGAGTTTTTAATCTCTTCATTTTACCTGTTCTTTCTGTAACTTCTGATAGCAAAGAGACTCCCTGATTGTGCATCCTTTCAACATATTAATCCATGACTTTCCCCTTTAAATAGGTCTTTTCGGCTTTCTGAATGACTGAATCATCCATGGAAAAGGCCTCTGGAGTTGCTACCTCAGTCGGAATAGTGAACCTCTTGATCACTACTGTTAATTGCTCAGCTTTGGATTTATAAAAATCCTTCATCTCCTTTTCCCTGTCAAACTTTTGGACCATAATGTCCATTGCTGACTGAAGATCGCTCTTCGCACCTTCGTGAGTAACTTTGCCAAGTTCAACACGAGAGATGGAATAACTGCTCATTTCAAAACCCTCAAGGGCTGCATCCTGAGGAGGCTTGGTAATTTATAAAAAAAAATTCCCCTTTTCTTCGACCAACCTAGAGAGGATTTTTGGCCTCTTAGGAGCCCTTACTTTTGCCGGCACTATCTTGACAAAATCAAATTCATCTGGGGAGATGGCCATTTTCTTTCTTTTAGGTGTGAAAGCAGACATCCAAGGCGAGAGAGAAGTACCCTTTGTAACAATGGTTGCCTCTGCCAGTGTCACTGTAGCAACTTCTACACTACTGGTGGTGGCAGTAGTTAAAGTTGGAGTAACCGGTGAAACTGTATCAACTACTGATTCTAGCTTAGGTGTAGGGCTTGGTGGCAGGTTGAAAGATGGAGATGATAGACTCGAAATGGACCCGAAAGAGTGAGGGGAACTTGTCGAAGGACCCTGAGGATCACCAAAAACAACCCTAGAAGGGGAAGCGGCTCTGGAAGATGGAACACTTATTGGAAAGATAGGAGAAGTGGGCACTGCAGGAGATTGAGGGGCAGAAGGAGAGGCGCTCTGGATCGGCTGTGCTTGTCTCAGTGAGATTGGAGACCCAACACTTGGTCGTTCTGAAGGTTGATCATGTGTCTTCATAGGTTGAGTTGTCTGTGCCTCGCGGATTTGACCTTTGGTTCTTCCAGCTACTGATTTAGGCTCTTGTGTTGACTTAGGCTTTTTGGAAACAAAGATGATCCTAGGCTTGTGAGGCTTAGAAGGCGAAGGAACGTCACCTTTGTTTTTTGTTCAGTTTTCTGCCTTCCTCTTCAACTCTGCTTGGTATTCAGCCTCTGATCTTATGATGAATTCTTTTAGGGTGATCCCTTTTTCTGCTAACCAATCATTGGTGTTAGCCAATATTAGTTCAAATCTTTTCCTCAGTGACGTCAACTCCTTTTGAGACCACTGAACTGGAGGGAGAGGGGAACCAGCAACCTTTTCTGTCAGATACCTACTATTTATGATGTTCCCATCATCGACTAAACCAAAAGGGACCTCTGCAAGTCCGAGGTATTCTATCTGCTCCAGTGTGAGGCAGCAATAGTCTATTTTTCTTATTTCATCAGCCGTCCTCAGGTCCACCCAGATATCCTCAATCATGGGTTCGTGGAATTGAGTCTTTCTTCTAATCTTCTCTCTAACTCCCCTGAAGTCAAATTTCTCCCATATCTTGAATTGTTTGATGGTAACCATCTGCATTTCTATTTCCATAACCTTGGCTTTGGTTGATGTAGCAATTGAAAACCTGCCAATCTGGATAGAGAACTTGAAACTGGGTCTCTTAAGTTCCATCTGCTTCGTTTACATGACAACCAGTTGTCGGCAAAGCTCCATTAAGACTAACCTGTCTAAAGGGAATTTGGGGAGCATATAAGGGTATCCTTGGTAGAAACCCACCCGAAGATAGCAAAACATAGGGAACTGGAGGAACATGCGGCCATAACCGTTCACCACCGTCTAGGCCTCGTCTGATATTCTCTTCTGCTCCAACTGAGGATCGAAGAGACACAAGAATACAGCAAATAAAGTGCCATTTACTCACCTGAAATGACGTGTTGACCCTTGAAGTGTCAGTTGTGGATAGTATGAGTAGACTGGGGTGGTCTTCTTATCTCCCTTTGTTGTCAAACCCGAGAAAGATCGCATTGCGGTAGCTATATAGACCAGGTACGAGGTCATGTAGAATTTGAAGGAGGTTTGTACCCTGGTTAGTTGTTCATGGATAGCGTTGCTGATCTGTTCCCCCCAAAAGATGGTTTGTTTACCTTGAAGGATGATCTTAATGAACGGATACATCCATTCATGGAATTGTGAAGAGGACGGGAGGCCCCGTACTCTATTGAGGAGGGTGATTAAGTCACCAACTTCTTCGACAAAATCACTTCTGGGGAAGATTTTTGGCCATTTAGAGACATCGGTCCTCGGAGTCTTTAGCCATTTATAATTCATGACCTTCTTTGCCCTTTCTAGGTCTTTTTCGTACTCCTTTTGTGCATTCTCGAAGTCAATTTGGGTTACTTTGGTGGCTAGCGGACACAGGAAAACTTTGTCGATAAAATCAGGGTCCAACTGAATTATCATGCCGCCACTGGCGTCTGAGACCGATCTGGTCTCTTTGTTGTAAAATCACGCGCACTGGAGGACAAATTCTGCATGATGTGCTGCTACCAAAAATGCGGCCACCAGGTGGATGTTGCTCTCAACAATTCTTTTTATCCCAGTGCTGGGATTTGTTGCCTTGGTTTGCTCCAAAAATTTGGCCATGTCGACATGGCCGATCTCGGTATCTCGAATGTCATCGACATTCGAGGTGACTGATGTGGGTGGGAAGATGCCTTGGTACTTGTATTTCATGCTCTTCGCCTTTGAGGGAGATGCTTCCATCATAGAGGATAGTCTTGATTGGATGGGAGCAGATGTACAGGAGCTTGTTGAAGGTGCTGCTGCCATGATTATAGATGAAAGAAGAGTGAGTGAGAGAGGGAGAGTGCAATTTAAGTGACATGAGTTACTGGAGGTCACTTAAATAAGCCAGGTTTAGCAAATGAGTAGAAAATAAGGAAGAAAATGCGCAAAAGGGACAACTAAAAAAAAAAAATCTGGGAGTTAGCTGAAAATTAAAAAAAAATGCAGGGGCGGCGAAAATCGCCGCCCTTGCATAAATTGGGAGAAATAACAGGGGCGGCATTTTTTGCCACCCTTGCGGGAAGAATTCAAGGGCGGTAAAAATCACCGCCCTTGCAGGAAAAAGCCTGAAAAATGCAGAGGCAACGAAAATCGCTGCCACTGCTCTTGACAAGGGGAGAGCGTGGAAGGGCGGCGTTTTTCACTGCCTTTGCACGAAAGTTTTGAAAAAAAGACATGGGCGGCAAAAATGCCACCCACATGAGGTCTTTGGTTGAAAAACCGTGGGGAGGGAGAAGAAAAGAAATAAAACATAAACAATAAAACACTAAGCTAAAATCGAGAAAAACAACATGAAAAAAAAACAAAACATAAAAACAAACCCTACCTGAGAAAATGCATGTGCCACGAGGTCGGATCCACGAGTTGGTGCTTTGAAACGTCACTTAAGGCACTCAGGTGCAAGAGGTAGGAGGAGAGGAGGAAGAAATGAGAAGAATGAGGCTCAAATCGGAATATATAGGGTGAAAAACCCACCCCAACAACCCGCCGCGTGTGGCCATTAATGCCTTGCATGGAAATCGAGGCATGCAAGGGCGGCGAAAATCATTGCCCTTGCATGCTATCGGTCTCTTTGCAAGGGTGGTGAATATTTCTGCCCTTGCAAGTCAGAGTGCAGGGGCGGCGATTTTCGCCACCCTTGCAGAAAATGTGCAGAGGCGGCGAAAATCGCTGCCCTTGCACAGAAAAGAAAAAAAATGCAGAGGCGGCATATTTCGCCACCTTTGCAAAGAAAATAAAGAAGAGACCAACTCTAGAAGGAGAAAAAGGGGAAGGGAAAACTTGACCTGGACAAGATAGTAACCACTCCTCATTCCAAGGACAAGACGAAAATGATTAAAAAAAATCGTATTGAAAAAGGAACTTAGAGAGGCAAAAGATGAAACAGACAAGTTTCACAGGGGGGTTGTTTTCAAAAATGAGCTAAGCTGATTTTGGAAACAACAAGGTTCAAGTAAATACAAGGGCAAGCTGCCATTCAATTAATTTAATTGTGGAGAGGTTAGAAAATTTTCCAACATATGTCATCATAATCATAAGACAAAGGATTATGTGGAGCATGATTAATATAATGATGATGATAAAAAGTCTTATAAATCTGATAAGAGTAATAAAAACATCATAAGATATGATAACAAGAAAAGGTTCTTCAAAAGCAAAGAAGTCTTTACACCAAAGAAGATTGCAACTCATCTTATTATAATGAGAGAACTGATTCATGGAGTGATCATTAAGGTGATGGTCATGATGTAAATGAGTTTCTCTTCATGGTTAAATAATCAAGTTGCTCAAGTATAGAAAAATCCATATGGATTGGAGGTGTTTTTGGTGATTCAAATGACGAAGATGAGGTGGATCTTGAGGCTGAGATGAACACTCTAGAAGAAATGAATTTATTGAATAAGAATAAGAATATGGTGATAATATATATTATCAAATATTTTGAAGATCAACTCAACTTATTTTGAGCTAGACTAAGTAATAACTCCAAAGAAGAAGAGGAAATAGTCAAATAGGTGGAGAGTCAACTTGAAATTGTTACTGTAGGGCTTAAAGAAAGAGAAGAAGAATGTGCAAGTTATGTAGATGAAGTGAACTCCTTGAGAGATAAATTGAAACAAGCATCAAATAAGGTCAAGTACTTTGTGAGGTTTGAAAAGAGTACCAATTACCTAGACAATATTCTATGTAGTCAAAAGGCTGCTAATGACAAAAAAGGCATTGGATTCATTGGTGATCAGGAGAAGGACACTAATGTGATTAAAGAGGTTAAAGATCACTAAAATAATAAGGGTGTTGATAGAAAAAAGTTTAATACTATCATGACATCTAATAGAATGAGGTATTATAATCCTTTCAAAGGATATTGTTATTCATGTAAAAAATTTGCTCTTAGAGCAAGGCATTATAGAAGACCCTTCAAGAATGAATTTGCATGGAATTATGAGGAGAACCATCATGCACGAGATATGGGCCATGGTTTATTTCCATATAGAGGTATAATATGGTTCAATTATCATAAGGTTGGTCATATTGAAAAATACTATAATCATGACTTCTCAAGACAAGACAAGAAATTTGAGGGTTCTAGAATACAAGAAAGAAGACACAATAGTAAGTGGAAACTAAAGGTAGTTAAGGTTGATAACTAGTTTTTAAGTCCAAGTGGATTATTATCCATGGTAGATCAAAATAAAGATGCAAAAGAGTGCTAATAATTTTCTCTATCATCTCATATTATTGATGAAGGAGTCAAGACCAATAAATCAAGCAAACATGTTTCTCAAACAAAGATTGAGGAGGTCAATCCATAAGGACAAATAAAGAAAAAGAGGATCATAAATGTGGTTTAGTCTTGCAAGGACAAGGAGATCTAGGAATCTCTTGAATTTATGTTTTAGTTCTCTAGAGCATAAATGACTCCATTAGGCTTCATGGAGGCACTCAACCAGTAAGCAAGAGGCATCATGGATGCTTCATCATAGGGGGAGTTATGTCGTCTTAGATAATCTTTAGATTTAAGCTTAAATAAAGAAGTATTCTATAGGAGTGATCACAAGAAATAAGTCTCAAAAAAAATTCATGGTGACTTGATCAAACCAAGCCATAGTTTTGAAAATGTCTTGATTTTTCATGGGGATAAAAGGATCCAATCATGTCTCATGATTAGGTATGTGAGCATTGTCTATGCTAAAATTTATGACAAAAATAATTTATGGGGTTGTTTGAGAGAAAAGGTATGTTTCCCCACGTCCAAGGATCAAATAGATAGCAAGAAGATGGACCTTTTTCATTAATGTCAAAGGGGGAGAAAGTTGATGTCTCAAGATCAAGTATTGAAGATGAAGCTTCAAGGAAAGAGAATGATATACTATGATTAATAGTGTTTGCCATCAATGAGAAAGGAATAGATTTTTGACATATGTTACTGTTATTTGTGATGTAGAATTTCTGTTTTCATTGATGTCAAAGTCATGACATTGTCATTTATGCCAAGGTTAGTGTTGAGGCTCTACATGATGAAATGGTGTGTGATAAATAATTTGTGTCTTTTTGATAAGAGAAAATTTCAAGGCAACCTTTAATTTATTATGAGGATTGATGACATGTCAAATTCAAGTTCAAGTTTCAAAAGAATAATATTGTTGAGCACTAGTATTGAGGAGCATACAAGGTAAGCACAAATGGCTCAACTAGTCTTTATATTATATATAAGGTCTTAACACAAGGTTTTAATGTGATAGAGTTTAAAACATCTATTGAGAGTAGCCTTCTCTTTAGAGAATAATGTTTGAATAATGACATCATTTAGATCTAGCTTGTTTGTGTCCAAATTATGAGTACTAGGTATCTTGAGTAGCTTGGTCTAGCTCTGTGAATAAGATGTATGCATGAATCATGCTAAAGATTTTTTATTTTGGTCAATACAGGCATGACAAAGGATTATAAGCTATGTTATCAATGAGCAAGAGACAGAAACGTTCACTAATGAGTTTCAAATTTTACTTTTAAGGCTTAATCTTTAATTGAAAGACCTAATGAAATGGCATAGGTGTGGTAGCATGATGAGTTGATCCATTTGAAATATATATAAGAAAGTTTGGTAGTGTATGAACCTAGTATGAGGTTAGATTACATGATGTAATATTGAATACAGATCAAGAATTTTTGAGGCATGATCATAGTTTAAGCATGATTGGTAGTGTAATGTCTAGTGTAGAAAGTAACCTATTGTGGCCTAATGAAGGGTCAAGATAATTTCCAAGGGTGTAAGATATATTTAAATAATTTATAGAGGTTTTATAGATCATTTTAAGTGTGTTTAAAAATTTTAAAGTCAATACTAAAAGGAGAAAGCATGAAAACTTGTGATAAGGTTCCATGTGTGCATAGAATGGGGAGTTGTAGACATGAGAAGAGATTTCTTATACTTTTTGGTACATACAACCTTTGAATGAGATATTAATAAATTCATGTAATTTTTTTTAATTCTCTATATTTATTTTATTTTCATTGGTTTTAAAGATGAGGAGCAATCATTTATGAATGATTCCTAAGAAGAAAAACTAATCAAAACCCTCTCAAAACCCTTATAATGACCTCATAATAAATATATAGCTATTTATGGATCAAAATGATCGTATTTACCTATTTTTATTTATGTAACATGTAAATAACTCTTCAATTTTTCTCCAAGTGGTTTTGGTTTGTCATGATAGTCAGTAGAAGCTAAAGGAAACCCCTTATTTCTAGGAATTTTGATGTAGAAGGCAAGGTTGACTAAGTCAAACCATGAAAATGGATGGAGGATGATTTTTAAGACTTATATTTTATTACCATGAATTTTTTTTATTAGGTATCAGACCAAAAATGTGTTAAACTAGTCGTGTAAGTTGGCATATCACTAAATAGGCCTAATGAGCAAAATAATGATAAAACTAGATGATAATGAGAATGAGATTAGGGATTGGTTTCAAAGGAGTAGGGAAGGATCCTAATGAATGGATTAATTATCCAATATTTATTCCTCTTATCCCATTTGTTTATAAGTGTTTATTTTGTCTATACTCAATCACAAAGTTATCATCAAACTGGTTTGTCTAACACATTGAAGTCTGTGTAGAGTGAAGTAGTGAGAATGGTCTATAAGACCAATATTGATATATGACCATTAAATATATATTTTCAAAAATCATCTAAGGATGATAAATTTTCACACAAAAATAATCTAGGTCACATAAATTTTCCCATAGGTGTTTTAAGATTTTATTTTCTTGACTGTGTTTTTGATGATACATGCAACTTTATGTGTGTATGTGAAAATGATGTTTCTAAGTCATTTCTCACTAATTTTAAGGATATAATGTTGTCCTCATTTTAATTACCTGTTCAAGTATGGAGATTCAATTTTTTTTATTATTTGTTGAAATTGATTGGTGGTTATAAGTAAGCCATTTGCAGGAGTGTTATTTAGGCCTTTTGGCCTATGTGGTGTAAAAAAAAGAATTTAGGGAAGTATTTTAAGTCATAAATATCATATAAATATTATTTTATGTTTGGGTTATGTGTAAAAGTTATGTATATGTTTCAATTTTTCAAGATAGACTTTTTGGCAATGAGAAGGCCTAATGACAAGTAGAACTAACTAGATGGTTCAAGGAGTGAAAATATCCAAATGGTGTTGTGGAAATGAGGATAGCTTAGTATGGGTATATTAAAGTTACATATGAAGTTTTTCATCCATTGGTAAAGTATCAAGTTGTCCAAAGGAGGTCTAAGTGAAACGTGTACGTAGGGAAGGCCTAATTGAATTAGGTATCTATTAGGCCTAATGGTGGTTTAAGCCCTTAAGGGTAATGACCAACCTATGTAATGTTTTTCATCACTAGTTTTTATTTATTTATAGTGTTTCCCACATATATCTCATGTCGTTATATTGTTTTCTTTCATATATAACTGTCTATGCATTAACTAATGTATGTGAGTGAATGAATGCTTCATGAATATTAAGTAAAATTGTAAGACTATTTTAATAAAAATGATTCACCCACCCTTAGTAGTTATAATTCCAAAATGTTGGTTTTGATCAAAATGAGATCTTTCTCCTCTAAATTTCTCACATTCATTATGACACTGAACATCAAAAATTAAATAGTGTCTTTCAAAGAATGGGTGATTTTACTTCAATAAGAAGAAGCCATCCAATCCATGCAAGAATAATTTGAGGATAAAGACCTGATTTCCAATCAACATGGTTCAAAATTATCAAACTCACCACCAAATTAGTCATAATAACATCAAAAATATGAAAATGAAAAAATATGGTGTCATATTAACTAACCAATACAAATGATATTGATAGCTACTGGCATAATGCCTTTATACAAGGCTCATTCAGTCAAGTGGGCATATCTAGCATATATTATTCACATAAATCTAAAATACATCCTCAACAATGGAAGAACCATAGACACATAGAATCACAATAACAATAGGATGATGAATATGAAGAGGAGGTACCCATAAAATTAGAATGTAGTAGCATATATAAATGTGTAGCTATTGTCTCCTAGCACATATAAATATGTAGTTTAATCTGATGTTTTTTCCCTCTATACCTCAATGGCATAATATACAACATTGTTTCATTATCAATATGGGCACCTTTTTGTTGGATCTTTGTACCAACTCAGCTCTAAGTCCATGGTATATTGACTTCCTTAGTTATTTCATTATTTGATTATTTTCCCTAGATGCCTAGATAGCAAACAACAAAGGGTTCCATTCAAGTCAAGTTCGTCACAAGGAAAAGATCAAATTGATGTGATGGATAAAAATATGCACATACCCTTGCATATTTATTTCCAAGGATTAAAGTAATTTAAGTTTTTGTTTGATGATTTCTCTTGGAAGACGTGTGTTATTTGTCAAGAATAAAAGTGAAGTCTCAACTCATTTTAAGTTCTTCTACCAGCTTGGTGTCACCTAGTCAAGGAGACCTCTTCAACTCCTCTGATTAGACATAACGGGGAACTCATCAAATCAATTCTTGGAATTATTGAATTAACATAACATCAAATAGCACCATACTACTTCCTATACGCCACAACATAATGGAATATTAGAATGGCATGATCATCCAATTATGGAGATGGATCATTGCATGCTTTTCACTATTGATTTGGATGCACCATTTTAGGTAGAAGTAGTTCAGTGAGCTATATATCTTCTCATCAAGTCACCTGGAAAGTTCTTTCAAGACAAGCTTCCATAATAGGTATGGATTGGTCATAAACCTTTGATCTCTCATCATTGTACATCTTATTTGAATGTCCCTATTAAAAATAGAAAGAAGATTGAACTAAAGACAATCTAATTGCTTTCATTAGGGTATAGTAACACATCAATAAAATATTGTCTCATGGATCTAAAACTAAAGAAGATTTTTGAAAGTTGAGTTATGATTTGTGGCAAGTCATCATTTAACTCATTACCACAAAAGGATTTAGAACATACAACTTCTCATAGACTATTCCCATGACTAGATGATGAGAATGAAGAATATTGTCACAAAGAAGGTGATCTACAAGGATAATTGTTCATTAATATTGGAAATATGAAAGATAATTATTTATCAAATCAGTAGAATCATCAATGTCCAAAATGATTAGAAATCACCATTAGGGACTCACACCTAAAATCTAATCCATATACTTCATCAAGAGTTTAGACTAGAAGACAAATGAGACATGAAATTAATCTCACATTGATGAATTCAGTAGTTGATAGCACCAAACCAGAGATAGATCAAGAGGTTTTATGTCAACCTTAGTCGAAAGAGGCCATAGATGTTGAATATGATGCCCTCATAAAAAAATGGGGCATGGGAACTTATCAATCTCCCTATAGAAAATAAATCCATTTGGTGCAAGTAGATTTTCAATACAAAGTACACAATCGATGGATCCATCGAAAAATATAAATCATGACTTGTTGAAAAGGGATATGCTAATCAAGAACAAATTTATTATAAAGAGACCTTTACACCAATTGTTAAGATCAAGACAATCAAATTTGTTACACACTCACAACCCAAATGGGATGGAAGTTTTATTAAATGGAAATTAAAAGTACATTCTTGAATGGTGATCACAAAGAATAAGTTACATGACCCAATCAGAAGGCTTCATTCATGAACAACATCCACATAATGTATATCATCTAATTAAGTCACTTTATGGACTTAAGCAAGTACCAAGGGCATGGTACATTAAGATTAATCATCATATATTACAACATAGACTCATTTATATCCCCTTAAATTGATTTGGAGGATATTTTTAAATGTTTCCTAGTTTTATATAAATTTGTTCCATTCTGTATAGCTCATCAAGTTCTTTTTGAAAACTATTGGAATGAAAAAAATGGACATCATATGCTCCATTTATCATTGGTCAAAGTTTAGTCAATAGATAGTAAAATATAGTCAAACTCAAAAAAAATTGATCTTGGAATGTTTCTAATGTAGTTCCATGTGTATAATCCATCACAATTTTTCTAATGCATTTTGAATGGGCCAATTCCAAGTTTGTATGTGAAAGTTATGGCTAGTCAAAGTTATGGTCAAGCTAAGTAAAATTGATGTCATGGAAACATTGACCAATTAAATGGTTGTAAATGGATAAATTAGCATAGGACATATGAATAAATTTATAGGTGACACATGGCATAGACCAGTCAAAATTTGGAGTATTTATATAAATAAATTATTATTTTCCTCCATCCCACATATGAGCCTTATTTAAAGGCATAGATAATGGTGAATCCCATATATATGGAATAAGTGGGTGTATAATGTTAAATCACACAAATATTTTAAAGGGATTACTATCCAAACCTCAAAATGTGGAACTTCCACAATTATATAAATAGATGGAGGGTCATTTGAGGAAGGATAACTTGATTGTAATTTGAGGAATTCACACCCAAGCCACTCAAGCCTAATTCATGAAAAGGAATTCAATCTTAATTCAAATTTTCAAGCTTTAATCAAGATCGTGAAGGAATTCTAAGAGTATTAAAATACATTCAAATTTTTCTTACTATTATTATTGCTTTGTAAAGGCTTATAAATCCTAATTTTCATGTTTATTACTCAAAGCTCGAGAAAAGAGAAAAGGGGTTTTTTTGGAGCACTGAAGGAGTATTGTATAGGACTATAGAAGATCCATTTATCTATTATTTACAGGGTGATATGAAGCCAAGCATTATAATAATATATCTATGAGAGGAGTTAACACTCCTTGGAGGTTGTAAATGAGGATTATTTTATGCAGCTAATGGCGGATGCCTATTCTGACATAGCTCTGTGTAGAGGCTGTTAGAGGTCATGCAGTAGAGGAGAAGTCAACAAGAAGGTGTGAAGTAGGGAGGTCATGTTGAAACATTATGAAAGCCTTCCAAGACTAGTTTGGGTCTCTAAAAGATAGATTAACACTTGATTTAATGATGGATTCATTATAGTTTTGTAAGTTTTAAAATTGTAATTAAAAATGGATTTTTATAATAAATTGGTTCATCATTTAGAGAACCCAAAGATGTAGGCATCTACAAAAGTCTATTATCAACTTGTATGTAGTGTTTATTATTACTTACATTTAATTCCTTTCAATTGATTATATTTCTAGAGTTGAATTTTGGCATTTAAACCAATCCATCTATAAGGATACAATAAGTAAAATTATCAGATTAGGAAATATACCATTTTACAAATTCATTTTTGTATCAAAGTAGTTGGAATGTAGGATTTGATTAAAATTACATAGCCTATTGATATCAATTTCAATTACTTTAGAAAATTTTGACTTTTATAATCTTCTAGTTTAGTGTGCATTTGTTGGAGATACAAGTTGTTTACAGGAGCAACAAATCATGGGCAAATCCTTAAAGCATGAAAGGATTGAAGAGATTGAATCCTTCAATAGGTAGATCCAAGATGAGAATACATTCCTAAGATATATGTTTCACTCCTTAGAAGAGGAGGTTAAACACTTGAAATTTTATTTAAAAACCAAAGATGAGCTTTTGACACAATTGAAAAATAGTGAACAAAAGTAGTTACATTCCACCATAGATTCAGAGACCATGATAAAAGATTGTAATGTAAGTTCACCATGTAGCACTTCCTCCTAGTTAGCTTTTGATGTAGTTTTTGGTGATTTTTAGAAACACACTAGATAAATTGGATTGAAACTATCGATCAAAATGGATTTTGATAGAAGAGGTCTTGGAAAGAATATCTAAGGTATTTTTAACCCAATACATGTCAAGGATCATCCTCATTTTAAAGGTATGGGTTACGCTAGCGAGCGAATTAAAATTGGAGATACTTATAAATCTACTTAAGGAAGATAAGATTTCAACATCAAAGTGATTACACCACTAGTACAACATAATTATTCCTTGCAGAGGAACAAGTCATCACAGTAAGATAATTAAAGGTGTAAATGAATGACCAAAAGAGGTAATGAAATTCCACCTCGTCATTCTTATACTCAGCATAGTAGTAGATGTAATTATGTAAATTTTGAAACTTCTAATCCTCTCTTTTAGTATAAAAAATATGGCTATGATATAAAAAAAATATGGCATGCTTTTTCTTTCACTTTTTATGGGTTAAGTAACCATTCTATTGCTAGTTGTTGGAAGAGAAGGTCATTATTGAAGAAGTTGATGCCTTTCATCAAAAATAAGATAGGTACTAAATAATAATCTCATTATTCAAAGGTGAGAAATGGAAAATGTGATTAATCATCCAAGAAGGAGGCCAAGAGTAACTTTTTTGCTCATTTTCATGTGAATGGGCATTAGATTGAGTAGTCTTGGATACATCATCCATCTCAAAACAATAAGATGAAGATGGAGTACAGACCTATTACAAAGGTAAATGAAGTAATTTATACACCATGAGTTGATGTGTGGACCTAAGTATCTATTGAGGAAATAAAACCACCTAAATAGGATAATATGATGAAATAGGTTGGTAATAAGTTCCTTAGTTTTATGTTTACATAGCTATAAATGTAGATTAACATGAAAATTTTTAAAAGCATCTTCAAGATTTTTGATGTTTGATGAAAGGAAAATCGGCTCTGTTACGGTGTGGAGCTAAAAGCTTCACCAAGGAGCAGACTTTAAATAGGTTCGGGTCTACACAGACACCGGCGTCGGTCAGGAGCGACTGACGTCGGTCAGTTGCAGTTACAGAGGTGCCAACGTCGGCAGTAGGGTCGGCCAGCGACGGTCATAGGCGAACGGGCATGAACCGACATCGGTTACCTGTGTGTCCAAAAAGCGATTTCTGAGGACAGAAGCGAGGTTTGCATGATGATTTTGAGTTGTAGACTCAAGCTCGCGTCTCTATTATTAGCAATATTATTTTTAGAGCCCTTGTTCAAGAGGCTTAACTGTTTATTGTAAGAGCATGCTCAAGTTTCCTAATTCTATATGTAGGAAAGATCTTCTTAGCTTAGTGAGTTGAATAGTATGAGTAGAACATTGTGAATGTTTGAAGGACAGTACTGAGTTGCATCAATCCAGGTTGTTGGATTTGATTGTACTTGAGAGAGAGCTCTTGAGGAATAGAGATCTAGTGAGAGATCTTGTGTGCATCTGAGAGAGGTGTGGAAGAATGAAGTTTCTTCAATTGTATTCCTATTGTAAAGAGTTTTAATACAAGTTTTCAGGGTGTTTTCTTGTATCTCTTGTTCCGTGCTATTTATCATTCTAGTTACTTATCTATCTGATTTATTTCCGCATTTATTGCTTTCACAAGTGTAATCCATTGTTGGTTGATCCCAAACAAGTGGTATCAGAGCTCAGGTTCACTAACAGGTGGTTCAGATCTGTTTAGTGTGTTTGGATTACAGGTTGCTCACAGGGGTTTCTGCAGGGATTTCTGTTTGAGTGGGAGAAGCAATGGCAGAAGAAAGTAAGTTGAGAATGGAAAAGTTTAATGGCAAGAACTATCAACACTGGAGAATGCAGATAGAGGACTATCTGTATTAGAAAGATATTTACTTACCGTTAGGTGGGATAGCAGAGAAGCCCAAGGACATGGAGGATGAAGAATGGGAAGTTCTTGACAGAAAGGCTCTTGGGTCTATAAGACTGAGTCTGGCCTCCACTGTGATATCTAATTTGTCACAGGCTAAAACTATGGTAGAGTTAATGACTACGTTAGCAAATTTGTATGAAAAACCCTCCGCTTCTAATAAGGTATATCTTATGAAGCAGTTATTTAATTTGCATATGCAAGAAGGTGGATCTGTTTCTAATCACCTGAATGATTTCCATGGTATTGTTAACCAATTAAGTTCAGTCAATATTGTATTTGAAGATGAAATAAAATCTCTTTTAATATTATGTTCTTTGCCTGAAAGCTGGCATGGCTTGGTAATGGCAGTTTCTAATACTGCTTCTGCTTCGAATATTTTAAAAGTAGAGGATGTGGTTAGTGTTATCTTGAATGAGGAAATTCATAGGAAAAGCACAGAAGAGACATCTGGGAATGCTTTAAATCTCGAGAGCAGGGGAAGGCAAAAAGAAAGGAGCAAGAGGAGATCAAGATCTAAGTCTAAGGGAAGAGGTAGATCCAAATCCAGAAATGGCAGAAGGCCACAATGCTGGAACTGTGGAAAGTTGGGGCACATAAGCAGAGATTGCTGGTCAAAGCCTAAGGAGGAGAATCAGCACGAAGGAAAGGAAGAGACAAAGGTTGCATGTATTGCACAGGATGCTCTTATTTTCTCTTTGCATAATAATATAGAATCTTGGGTATTAGATCCTAGTGCATCTTTCCATGCTACCCCTAACAGAGAATATTTCAGTGACTATATCCATGGAGATTTTGGAATAGTGTACTTAGGGGATGATGAGCCTTGTAAGATTATTGGCAAAGGTAAACTGTAGCTGAAGATGCAGAATGGCAACACATGGGTGTTGAGAGATGTGATGCATGTTCCTAGTTTGAAGAGAAATTTGATTTCTGCAGGTAAGCTAGGTGATGAGGGTTGTACAGTAACTCTCACAACAGATTCTTGGAAGGTGACCAAGGGTGCACTTGTTATGGCTAGAGGTAAGAGAGAAGGTACTCTCTATTTGTGTAATTGTGTTACTAACAAATCTCCTTCCATTCTATCTACTTCAGATGTGGATGCTAAATTGTGGCACTCAAGGCTTGACCACATGAGTGAGAAGGGGATGTCAATTCTTAAGTCTAAAGGTATGCTTTCAGATTTGAAAAGTATGGATCTAGAATTTTGTGAGCATTGTGTATTTGGAAAACAGAAAAGGGTTAGTTTTCTCAAGACTGGGTCTACTAAGAAAAGGCAGAAGTTGCAGCTTGTTCACATAGACGTGTGGGGACCAGCTCAAGTAGCCTCTATTGGAGGATCACGGTACTATGTTACATTCATAGATGATGCTACAAGGAAGGTATGGATCTACTGTATTAAAAAGAAATTTGATGTTTTTGAGACTTTTAAGATTTGGAAAGCTATGGTTGAGAATGAAATAGGCAGAAGATTAAAGTGCTTGAGATCTGATAATGGCGGTGAGTTCTACAGTCTTAAGTTTAACTGGTATTGTTACACTCATGGAATCCATAGGCAAAGGACGGTTCCAAGGACACCTCAGTAGAATGGTATTGCTGAAAGGATGAACAGAACTATCATGGAGCGTGCAAGATGTATGAGATTGCATGCTGGGTTGCCCTTAGAGTTTTGGGCAGAAGCAGTTGACACTGCCGTGTACCTGATTAATAGAGGACCCTCTACAGCTCTGGATCGTGGAATTCCAAAAGAGGCATGGACAGGTAAAAAGGTAGATCTCTCATATCTCAAAGTTTTTGGTTGTGAAGCCTTTGTGCACATAGATAAGGAAAATAGAAAGAAGCTTGATGCTAAGTCTATGAGGTGCACGTTTATTGGCTATGGCTCAGATGATTTTGGTTTCAGATTTTGGAATCTAGGAACTAACAAGGTAATTAGGAGCCATGATGTTCTTTTCAATGAAAGAGTGATGTACAGTGATCAGATAAGGAAGCTGGATCAATCTGGGCAGAGCAATGGTGAGTTGGACAAAGTTATGGTCCAAAATGAGCTCGTGGGAAAAGGAAATAATCACTTATAGGAAAACATAGAGACCGACGTCGGCAGGTTAGGAACCGGCGTCAGCAGTATAGAAACCGATGTCGGTCATACAGAGACCGACATCGGCAGACTAGGAAACGACGTCGGCCAAGAAGAACCGGCGTCGGCCAGTAACAGGTCTACTGGTGGCCGAGGTCGGTCACTGTCAGAAAATTTGGGTGGACAGCGTGTTGAGAACGAGTCCAAGACACCCATCAGGAGGTCTGAAAGGGTAAGTAAGCCTCCAATTACATATTCTCCTTCCTTATATTATTTATTGCTAACCGATGGTGGAGAACCAGAGAGTTTTGAAGAAGCATTACAGGTGGAGTCTAGGAGTAAGTGGGAGCGTGGCATGGTTGAGGAGATGGAGTCCTTAAGAGAGAACCAAACATGGGATTTGGTTGAATTGCCAGCTGGTAAGAGAACACTGAAGAACAGATGGACCTACAGGTTGAAGGAAGGTGAGGATGGATAGATGAGATATAAGGCCAGATTGGTAGTGAAAGGATTTGCACAAAAGCCAGGTATCGACTTTGGTGAGATTTTTTCTCCTGTTGTTAAGATGACTTCTATAAGGGTTGTATTGTCTTTGGTTGCTTTTGAGGATTTGCATCTTGAGCAGTTAGATGTTAAGACATCGTTTCTTCATGGAGATTTGGATGGGGAAATATACATGGAACAGCCAGAAAGATTTGAGGTCAAGGGTAAGGAGAAGTTAGTGTGCAGGTTGAAGAAAAGCTTGTATGGCCTCAAGCAAGCTCCTAGGCAATGGTATTTGAAATTTGATAGGTTTATGACTGAACATGGCTACAGTAGATGTCAATCTGACCATTGTGTATATTTTAAGAGATTTGATAACGGTAGATATATTATTCTATTGTTGTATGTAGATGATATGCTGGTTGCAAGATCTCACATGGAGGATATCTCTGAGCTTAAGGTGAAATTAGCTCAAACGTTTGCTATGAAGGATTTGGGAGCAACAAAGAAAATCCTTGGCATGAGCATTAAGAGGGACAGGAAAAATCACAGGTTGATATTGTCTCAGGAGGATTATGTGGACAAGGTGTTGAAATGGTTCAATATGCAGGATGCTAAACCGGTAAGCACACCTTTGGCTGGACATTTCAAGTTGAGTAAAGAACAATGTCCTAATTCACATGATGAGGTAGAGTACATGAGTAAGGTTCCATATTCTTCCGCGATAGGAAGTTTGATGTATGCAATGGTGTGTACTAGACCGGATATTGGCCAAGCAGTGGGAGTAGTAAGTAAGTATATGGCCAATCCAGGTAAGGAACATTGGAAAGCAGTTCAATGGATCCTTAGATATCTGAGAGGAACCAGCAGTAGACACTTGTGCTATGGAGGTTCAAATACTTCTCTACATGGTTATGTAGATTCAGATATGGTAGGTGATTTGGATGGTAGGAGAAGCACTACAGGTTAT
The DNA here is from genome assembly GCA_037957365.1 of Torreya grandis. NCBI lineage: Eukaryota > Viridiplantae > Streptophyta > Pinopsida > Cupressales > Taxaceae > Torreya > Torreya grandis. The sequence continues at coordinate 1,856,028 of JARHVA010001900.1, read as the reverse complement.
GTTTTTACTGTAGGTGGAATGGTGGTTAGTTGAATATCTAAGTTACAGAAGGTTGTAGCCTTGTCAACTACAGAAGCAGAGTATATTGCAGCCACAGAAGCTAGCAAGGAGATGATATGGATGACACGGTTCATGGAAGAGCTTGGAAGGGAGCATGGGAGTTGCAGACTGTATAGTGATAGTCAGAGTGTAATCCATTTGGCTAAGAACTCAGCTTTTCACTCAAGAACCAAACACATACAGCTAAGGTACCACTTCATACGGTAGGTACTGGAAGATGGTGAGTTGAAGCTGGAGAAGATCCATACAGACAAGAATCCTACTGATATGTTAACCAAGCTAGTTACTAAGGAGAAGTTGAATCTTCATTCAACTTCTATTGGTCTTCATGATTGAGTTGAAGATGGAGGAGCTAGAAGATGTTGCTGTACAGGTACTGGTGCAACTGGTTTATCTCCAAGTGGGAGATTGTTAGGGTGTAGAGCTAAAAGCTTCACCAAGGAGCAGACTTTAAACAGGTTCGGGTCTACACAGACACCGGCGTCGGTCAGGAGCGACCGACGTCAGTCAGTTGCAGTTACAGAGGCACCGACGTTGGCATTAGGGTCGGCCGGCGACGGTCATAGGCAAATAGGCATGAACTGACGTCGGTTACCTGTGTGTCCAGAAAGTGATTTCCAAGGACAGAAGTGAGTGTTTGCATGATGAGTTTGAGTTGTAGACTCAAGCTCGCATCTCTATTATTAGCAATATTATTTTTAGAGCCCTTGTTCAAGAGGCTTAACTATTTGTTGTAAGAGCATGCTCAAGTTTCCTAATTCTATATGTAGGAAAGATCTTCTTAGCTTAGTGAGTTGAATAGTATGAGTAGAACATTGTGAATGTTTGAAGGACAGTACTGAGTTGCATCAATCCAGGTTGTTGGATTTGATTGTACTTGAGAGAGAGCTCTTGAGGAATAGAGATCTAGTGAGAGATCTTGTGTGCATCTGAGAGAGGTGTGGAAGAACGAAGTTTCTTCAATTGTATTCCTATTGTAAAGAGTTTTAATACAAGTTTTCAGGGTGTTTTCTTGTATCTCTTGTTCTGTGCTATTTATCATTCTAGTTACTTATCTATCTGATTTATTTCCGCGTTTATTGCTTTCACAACTGTAATCCATTGTTGGTTGATCCCCAACAAGCTCATGTTTCATCTTTGATTATATTTGGAGTAAATAAATAAGGAGAATCTTGTGACAAGTTTATCATACTTTATTTTTTTCACATTTTAAATAACTCCATTGTGAATTTGAAAATAGCCTATGCAGGTTTTTTAGGACATGTTCAATGTACCTACTTGATACTTGAAATTGAAGTAGTTCTTGTTATGAAATTGCATCTGATGATAGAATGTGTAGGATGCAGTTCAAGACCAATACATGGGCATCATTTTGTTTGTAGTTGTACCAAGTAATATTTTATAGTTATAAAAAGTTTATCATTTTGAGAATGCAACTAATGACACATGCAAATTCTTCTATCCCAATGCTATACAACATAGCTTATTCACTGGAAGATCACTTAACCAATTAGACACTTGTCTCTTTGAAATTGGGATGTCTTTTTAAAAGTGATCATTTTGTGTGATGTTGTGCTTATAGCAAATTGATGATTTTCCATAGGAAAGGAATGGCATAGCCTTCCCATATTGGATTAGTAGTTTAGATGCCAAAGAGTCCACTGTAGAGATCTTTATGAGTCATTGTAAAGAACCAAATCTAGTATCGAGAAACTGAATGTTTTAATTTTTTGTGGAATAAAAGCCTTCTCAATGGGGAGGCATGATCTAGAGGATATTTTCAGATGTTCCATAGTTTTATTTAAATGTGGTCCATTGTGTAGATATCATCAAGATCTTTCCAAAAACTATAAGAAGCCAAAAAATGGACATCATATGCTCTGATTATCATTGGTCAAATTTTGGTCAATAGATAGTCAAATATTATCAAAATATAAATATTTATGGACTTATAACATTTTCAAACTAGTTCCATGGTGTAGAACTTGTGACAACCTTTTTGACATATTTTAAACATTTCAATTTTGAGTCTTTATGTGAAATTTGTAGCCAGTCAAAGTTCTTGTCAAACCTAGTAAAAATGATAATATGCAAACATGGACCAATGAAATGGTTGCGAATGGACAAATTAGCATGGGATATGTGAACAAATTTGTAGGTGGCATATGGCATAGACTAGTCAAAATGTGGAGCATTTAAATAAATAAATTATTATTTCCCTGCATCCCATATATGAGCCTTATTTAAAGGCATACATAATTGTGAAACCCATATATATGGCATAAGTGGGGGAATAATGTTAAATCCCATAAATATTGTAAATGGATTACTATCCAAACCTCAAAAATTGGACCTTCTACCAATATATAAAGGGGGTGGAGGTTTATTTGAGGAAGGATAACTTGACTGGAATTATAGGAACTCACACTCAAGCCACTCAAGCCTAATTCATACAAAGGCATTCGAAATGTTCACCCAAAATTTTTGTTTAATCATTGTCCAATTTTGGTGCAAAACCAGCATGGTGCTAAAGGACAATAACATGGAAGGACCATGCTATGTAAATGATAGGCATAGATGTATTGTGGCACAAAACATATGAGGTGAAAAAATATAATGGAATGAGGGAACTAGAGTGAGAGGACCTAGTTAGACAGGAATGAGTCATGAGGAACCCAAGGATGTAGGAATCAGAACAAAAGAGAAAGACTAGGGGATCACATGGGAAGAAAGAGAAGTTAATAGAATGGTTCATATGCTTCATCTCAACCTTATTATTACAAATTTTTACACCAACTCTCAAGAAGAGGAACATATGGTAGAAAATATATAACATAGATCAATGATATATGTGGTGCAAAGGATGGGGTCTTTAGGAAAAACTAACTATTGAGCACCACAACTCTCATTTTATTGAGACTTCATTGGCTAATTCATCATGCCATTAATTATTGTAAACACTTGGTTAGGGAAAAATAAGTATAAATACCTCTATTATAAAGTATGGTGAGAGAGATTTTTGGGATGAACTTATGCCTTTCTGATGATTAAGCTTAATATATGAGATAGTAGGTTTTATCAACTTTTTTTGTTTTATGATGAACAATGGTGTGTTAGTTAAGTGATTAGACATAAATATAAGTTCTCCCCTATCTTTCTTTTCTTAGTAATTGATGATAATATAATATGACATTATTCCTCATAGCAATATTAATTGAACGTAGAACCTAAAGGATCAAAGTAGTCTATCTTTGTATTTATATAATCCTTGTTTAATTTTTTTTTAAGAGAAGAGTATAGACAAGTTATTAACATTATGAAATAAAACGTAATTTAACTAATATTTCATTTTGCACTTTGGGTGAGTGTGCAAGACCTAAATCTTATGTGAAAGGCCCAGTACATTAGCTCATTGGGCAAGACATCAACACCAAAGATATAATTATAAAAGAAACACTAACATTTTTGTTCTATTGCTAAGACCTAAAACACTTGAAGAATAGTGATGGAAAATGTTTGAGTGGATTTCTCTCAAGAATATAGAATGATGGATTATCAATGTTGAAGATAACTTTGAAATTCCTTATCTTAAGCCAGGAAGCCTAACACAGTAGTGGGTAGAGCAGAATCTCTATAGTGCATTATACAAGACCTTATTTTCAGAGGTATAAATTCACTTATATACTTGGTTATCGACATATGCTTAATGATGATCAAGGAATATTAGAAGGAGACAGTCTTGGATGTTAGAATGGTAAAGAAATTTAGCAAAACATGGAGATTCATGGATGCGAGAAGTCAACTTTTGGTGGAAGGGAGTTCTAAATAGCTATATTTTAGAGTGCACTATAACTACCTACTCATGTCCTAAAGAAGCCAAATTCTAATTCCTTAAATAACTACATGGTTAGGAATTTTGATTTTCAAATCAAGAAGCTATTTATTGATCTTAGACTTGAAACTATACCAATGGAGAGATAAATCCTCTTGTGAATGAGCCATACATTTGTAAGGTAATAATAAGAGTTGGTAGAATATTGTGGGTTCAAAATGGTTTCCATCTAGAATTCATTAGAGAAATGGAAGTATGATGAATCTCAACAAAGGATTATACGAGTTAGTAGCACAAGAAGGGATTGGGATAGCTCAAGGAGTGTTATTAGGAGTCACAAGGAAGTGGAACAACATGATGAACCCATCAATTTTGAGCCATGATCTATGCCACTTCTATCCTATGAAGGAGAAACAATCTAGATAATAAGAACTGAGGAAATAAGTCTGAACCAACTAGTCTCCCATACCATAATGTATGCTCATGATTTTGAGTCACATTAAGTACACATACATAATTGGGATATAGATAATTTGGAACCAAATACTGAACTAGTGAGGGATAGTAAAACCGATCCTTTTAAAAATCATTTAGACTTAACACTTGCTTTCCCTCTTCAAGGGAATTCGATGGTATAACTCAATATTATTGGTGGACTAGGCCTACAAGGATAGCATACATTCCCCAATTTGAGTAAGAAACTAGAAGCTACACCTCATGCCATAAGTACTACTACTAGAGGTGTTGGAGGTGGACTAGGAGGTGATACAAGAGGTATTGGACTTCATCTTAAAATAATGGGGTTAGAAGTTCCCAACAACTACTTGTTTAAACACCTCAACTGACTATGGTGTATTATGAAATGACACTACACTTATGAAAATATAAAGGTATAGATAATGTAGTTGAGCATGTACATAAATGCAAACTAATTTGGAGGGCATGAGGTATTACGTCTTTTGAACGTAAGGCCATTCAATTTTTAACTATGTTTTTGGAGTGCATGTACAAATGGTATCAAATTTTTTATCCTCAATAAGTGGTGGTTGACTATGATCAACTTAAGAGAGCCTTCATTCAGGAATTTGACATTCTTAAATTTGAGAAACAAAGCATAGCAGTGCTGAAGGACATAAATCAAGGACTTAATGAGAGTGTGCATGAGTATGATGAAAGGTTTAACACCTTATTTTATAAATTATAATTTGATATTAATGTTGCTCAACATACTTAATGGTTTATGTGAGGATTGTTACTACCCTTCCATCAAACCCTATCACAATAATCCTTCACTAGTCCACATAAAGATTTAGAAGTTATTCTCTATGCTAAAGTAGTTGAAATCATTGATAATGGGATCAGTCCATTTATAGAGGCCCAAATAGCCTTAATTGAATCATACCCTAAGAATTTGATAGCCATTAATGTACACGAAACATGCAATGATGTTTGATGCGTAGACTATGAAACTAAAGGGAATATATGAAGAAATTATCCATGCAAAAGCATCTATGTGATAATTAAATATACATGTGAAATCTATCATAACGAACATGATGTATGCTCTTGTCCTCTTCTGTAGTGAGGTATGCACAATAAGGTGTCTCCTTACTGCAAGTTCTTTGATACATATACTCATGACACTAACTACTATCGCTTGATTAGTGACATCCATGAATCTCGAACATATGAGACACACCAAACCTTAGTAGCAAATAATAAAGATAATGATAGCTACTATATATGAGGAAGAGGGTGAGGATGATGAGGTGGTCATTTCCCACATAGGACCTATTACAAATGTGGATCTTCAGACCACTATTAAAGGGATTACCAAGACTACCTAGCATGGACTTTCTATAAAAAGGACCACTAACTAGAAGAGTGCCCTAAATTATATGTGGCTATCACAAAGGATAAAAATGAGAAAGGTGTTAGGATGATTTTAATTAATAAACCACATTGGCATGCATGCCCATCCATCCCTATAGTTAAATAGGTAAACATTACCACATGTAATGGGGGATATACCCACTCAACATCTAATCCCATCAAGAAAGTGTAATAGGAAGAAATAAGAATAAGAAAATATCCTGATGTTCAATAGAATAAATATGTCCTCCAAGATACAATAACATCAATATGAGATCTTCAAGGAGAGATTTAGTTCCTAAAATATAAAGACATAACACAACTTATTGTTATGCAAATGGAAGCTAAACATTAACATGATGTATGTGATGACTTTTAAGAGCTATGAAAGTGAATGTTATAAGAGAATATTGTTCCAAAACTAAGTGTTTGGCTTAAGAATCAATACTAAGTACCAAATGAAGTTCAGCCTCAAGTCACTAGGTAGATTTAAGATCATTGTTTAATTCATGCCTGGTGACAAGACACTCCTAGTTATTCTATTCCCCTTGAAGATAAAGAAATATTGGTTAATGTTGTCATTGATGGATGGGTAATCTAGGATATACTACTAGTTATAAATGCATAAGCCAATGTCCTCACCAAGGACATTTAGCACAAGATGCCCAGTCCAGTGCTACAACCTTCACCTCATGTCTTATTTTTGGTAAATAAAACTCATGTGTTACCTATCAAGGTCCTCAAGAACATAACAATTGACATATATAGAGTACCATTCAAAGCAAATTTTAATGTTCTGAATCTAGCTAAAGTTGATGATTACCCAACTCTATTGGGAAGTCCTTGGTGATATGAGAATAATGTAGAATTGAGTTTCAAGAAGCACTACATTAGTTTTGAAAAAAATGATCATTGTGTTGTAATACCACTAGATCAAAAATAAGGGCCCCCGGATATAGAGCTTGTCAATGTTGATAAAGATATAAAACATATCTATAACATTACTAAAAGGAATGATGAGAAAAGACATCCCACTCCAGATGGTATTCTTTGATTTTCAGATATTCAGTCCCTTGCTGACACTATAAGAAATGCATGTAATTGTTGGGCTCATGGGGACTATGACCTCACTAATATAATATGTAGTACCATAAAAAACTAGGATAATATTCCATAGTACTTTAATAAATGACATAGGTTCATTACCTTATCACTAGCTAAGTCATGAGAGGACCTATCATAGAGACACCACTCAAAGGACTCAATGAGGATCCATGATTCCATGGGTAGATGGAAGTCTAAAACATCAATCAACACCTTGATGAGTTTTACCACATAGATGAAGATTGCCTTTGATCTTTGGTTATTCTCTTAGATGGAATAGCTACATAATGGTGATTAACCCATTGTGAATGACTCCTCCAATAGAATAAATTATGCTCATTATTACACCATTGATTCCATCATAATAACAAGGTAATGTGAGCAATCAGTTATAATGAAGTATAAGCTCTTGATCCCCACATTAAAGCTTGTGAAATACTATGGTGGAATGATGAGTCCTACTTACCAAAATATTTATGGGTGCATGCATTATATGGAGATTTATGTGCTTGGTTATGATTATGGTATGTTCATGAGGAGAGACACATGAGTACTAGGTTTTATCATCTACTAAAGGAAAACATGAATTTAACACTATCCTATTATTCACCAAGGATGGATTTGTGCCTTACCCTCCAAGCCATGCATGAAGTAGTAGTAGGTGACTCATGTCCCATGGAAAAATGCCTAAGTATTATCCATCAAGATCCTGATGAGCCCCTATATCTATTCCAAAAACCATTGATAGACCTAGTTCTTGCACCCAGGCTAATCCTCGATCAGAATTGACATGAAGAAATTTGTCTATGGAAATCAAATCTCATGCTACAATTGGATGAAGGTGAAGGTTCCACCTTACTTGGCCTAATGTCTAACCATTTATATGTTACTATGGATTTTGTCAAAATAATTATTGAAGACATAGGTGCCGATATGAACAACCCCTAGCATGGGACTATTCAGATTATTCAACACAACATTAGCTCAAAACAAGAACCAAAGATGGCTATAATAGGACACTATTGAAATGATATAGAAATTTAAAAAGAAATTGAGTATCTAAAAGAATATTAGGATGTCTACCCAAGAAATGATAGTGAAATGAAGGGAATCCATCCATCCTTGGGAAAGATGTATATCAATCTACTTGACAACACTCAACCAGTTAGAAAATGCCCATATAGGATGAATCATAATCTCCAATCATGTGTCAAAGAATAAATTTATAATATGATGCATGTCATCATAATTAACCCAATTGATGAATCTAAGTGGGTTTGTCCCATGGTGATTAGAATCAAGAAGGATGGATAGATCCCTGTCTATGTGGACTATTGAGTGATTAATGCATCATGTGTAATTGATTCTTTTCCAATGCCATTCACAGATGAGATCCTTGAAGGTGTTGCTATATGTGAGGTATATACCTTCATGAATGGTTTCTCAGGATACCATCAGGTGTATTTAACTAAAGAAGAAAAACCAAAGACAACATTTACCACTGCACGGGGATCATTTGTGTATATTTTTATGCTCTCCGGATTTAAAAATACCCTAGAAGTGCTTTCATGAATAATAGTTTAAGCCTTTAAGGACTTCATCCATAAATTATTTCATGTTTATTTGGATGATTGGACAGTATATGGTTTGGTTAGAGACCATTGTTCTAACCTCAAACTTATGCTTGAGTGATGTCGAGTCTTAAAAATCTCATTATACTTAAATAAGTGCTTGTTTTTGACACCTTTTGGTGTGCTTGTAGGACATATTTTTTTGTAAAGAAGGACTTCTAGTAGACCTAGTGAAGGTACCTATTATTATTCACCTCCAAGTGACCAAGACTCAACATGAGGTCTATCTTTTTTTAGGCCATACTAGTTATTATAAAAAGTTCATCTAAAAATATGAAAAAATTCTCACACCCCTAGAGAAATTTTTTAATAGAATGAGAATTTCATATGGTCTTGTTCTTGTAAAGATGCATTTAAAGAATTCAGGTAAAAGTTGGTCACTTTTCATATCCTCTAGTTCCCTAATTGGACAAAACGATTTCATGTCCATATTTATGCATCTGGCATGGTCATTGGTGCAATCCTTACACAACCAAGTGAAGGTCACTTGGTCACCCAATCTAATTTACTAGTAGGAAGCTCACAGTAGCTTAAAGGAACTATACCACTATAGAGTGCAAAGCATTTTTAATGGTCTACGATTTGCATAATTTTAGACAATACCTATTATCCACTCTTTTATCCTATATATAGATCATGAGGCTTTGAACACCTTATCAATAAACCTATACTACATGGATGGATCTATTGTTGGATTAATTTATTCTAAGAATTCCAATTTTTAGTTATGGTGAAACTCAAGAAGGCTAATTATAGAATCGACCACCTGTCACAGATCGAGAACATAGAACCATTGCATTTAATAGAAGATGATCTTCCTAATAAACATTTATTTTGCATTACATAAGTAATTAAAGAATCGAAAGATATTTCCTAACGATCTCATCTCATAGGAAAAAATTCAACTTATGGTCTGCATTGTAACCTTTCAGCTTATAGAAGGTAATTTTCATAGAATGGGTCATGACAAAGTTATTTAATGTTATGTAATGAACCATAACCCCCTGTAAGTACTCTACAAATTTCATGAGGGTATTGCAGGTGGACACTATACTAGAGAGGCTACCACATGAAAGGCTATACTATCTGGATTATGGTGACCAACTCTTTTCCAAGATGCCAAAGCATATCCTAGGTAATGTGATATATGTCAGCACGTAGGCAAACCTAATCTAAGAGATATTATTACACTATGAACCATTCCTTATTTAGAACCATTTTAAAAGTGGGTTATTGATTTTATTGGCCCTATTACTCTAGCAAGATGATGAATAGGTTCTCGATACAACATTACAGTAACTGACTACCTTATATATTGGGCTAAAGCTACACCACCAAAGGATTTTACTACTTCTACAACTACCCAATTAATCTGGGAGTATATCATAACTTAGTTTGGATGTCCCTTGAGTTTTACTAGTGATTATGGAACCCACTTTTTAAATGAAACAATCTGCATCTTGTTGGATGAGTTCATGATCATGCACCACAAAACAACACCATATCATACACAAGCCAATATAATTACTAAGACTTTCAACAAGATCCTAGGTACCACACTAACAAATATCTATAATTTTGGATGCATTGATTGGGATGATAGGGTGTTTACAGTTTTATGAGCTTACTACACAACCTACAAGTTCCTAAACAAAATCATGCCATTCAACTTGGTGTATGGTAAGGAGGTTGTCCTATTGGTGGATTTTTTGGTACCATCTCTACGTATAGCATGAACAGCATAATTGGATGAAGCATCATCCTTGAAAGCACACCTATAAAATTTACTATAATTGGACAAAGCTCATTTCCATGTTCATTGGAGCCAAGATTTGGAAAAGCATAATCAAAAGGCATTGCATGATCACCATATAAAGAACAAAACATTTTCTCTAAGAATGAAGGTCTTTTTATATTTTTCTAAGTTTGTGCACCACTGTGAAAAACTTCAAATTCACTGTGATGGTCCTTTTATAATTCATATAATTCAACCTAATAGACCATGTCAGTTACAAAGGACGGATGGCTAGTTCCTTCCTAGACACTATAATGGAAGTCAGATCTAACCATATTTCACTTCAGAATAGTTGAAGTATTATAATCAATAAGGCTTATGCCATTATATTAGGATTTCTTGTTTTCAATAAAAACACTACCATTATTTTTTGCAACGTTTCTTTATGTAATTTCCTTTTAAATTCTTGGTTGTCTTTTCATGGAGGACCATGACTCGTTTTAGTGTGGGTTTAGAAGTCATGGCTAGTAAGTAAAGCGTGTAAGCTACCTAGGTGCATAGGGTTAGATAGGTGTGAAATATGCATAGGAACATAAGGATCTTAGGGTGCAAAAATGTCAATTTTAAGCCTTGTAAATATCCATTTGAATTTAAATACTCCGTATATCTAAGGGAGCACATTTAATAGGTCATCAAAGATCAATGATGAAATAAAAAAGTTTGAAAAGATAAAATAAAGGAATACATATTTAGTTGAGTAAGAAACAAGTATACAAGGTGATCATAGATTCAATATAGTTGATTTTGTGCTTGGTTGCCTAGGTAGTTGGATCCTCCTTACAAGTTGAAGGTTGCTAAAAGCACTAGTTGAGTTGGTGCTTGACTAGTGATAGGTTGGTGCTCCTAGTGAGGTTGGCGCCTCACTAAAATTTTGATTCATTTATTATAGGATAGTATTCCAAGTTTTGCATCAGTTGGTGTCCATTCCCTATAGGGTTTCACACATATATCATGTTATTATATTATTTATTTTCATAGATGATTATGTATACATTAACTATTGCATATGAGTGAATAAATGCTTCATGAAAATTAAGTAAAATTGGAGGATTATTTTAATACAAATGATTCACCCCCCTTAGTGGCCATAATTCTAACATGTTGGTTTTGATCATATTGAGAGATCTCCCCTCTCAATTTCTCACATTCATCATGACACTGAACATCACAAATCATTTAGTGTTTTTCACAGAACTGGTGAATTTACATCAACAAGAAGAAACCATCCAATCCATGCAAGAAGATGTTGAGGATAAAGACATAATTTATAATCAATGTGGTTCAAAATTCTCAAAACCACCACCAAATTAGTCTCAACAACATCAAAAATATGAAAAGTTAAAAATATGGTGTCATATTTGCCAACCAATACACATGATATTGATAGATGATGGTATAATAGTTTGACACAAGGCTCATCTAGTCAAGAGGGCATATCTAGTACAATTGATTCACATAAATCCAAAAGATATCCTCAATGATGGAAGCAACACAGACACATAAAATCACAACATCAATAGGATGATGAATATGAAGAGGAAGTGCCCATAAAATTAGAATATAATATCACATATAAATACGTAGTTATTGTCTACTAGCACATATAAATACATAGTTATATTCTCTCAAACCTTATCACACATAATCAAAGTTTGGCTAATCAACTCTGGAACTAGCAAGGACTTAATAGGGTATAATGAACTATTTGATTCACTAATGAATCAAGCAACTAGAGATCGAGCTTGAATTACGAATAATGGAGAGTATGTTTTAAAAGGAATTGGCACTATCACCATTCCTCTCAGGACATGAACCTATACTCTCAAAAAGTTATTTTATGTCTATGTCTTCATAACAAATATTTTATATCTAAGTCAGATTTTGAATCATATGGTTAAGTTAGAGTTCATGATCAAGAATGTCAAAAAATCATGTCTCCTCTCATGGGAAGGTTAGTTCATTGCTATACCCTTTTTGAAGGATTTATTATTTACCATAAATGCAATTTCATTTGATGTTGTTGCTCTCTCTATCTCAATGGCACAATCTATAACATTATGTCATTATAAATATGGGCACCTTTATGATCATTATTTGTACCAACTTAGCTCTAAGGCCATGGTTGTGGACTTACTCAAATATCTCATTCTTTTCCTATTTTCCATAGATACCTAGCTATCAAACACCATAGGGTTCAATTCAAGTCAATTTGCTCATAAGCCTAAGATCATCTTGATGTGATATATATTGATATGTGTGGACCCCTACCTATTTGTTTCTAATAATTCAATTAATTTATGTTTTTGGTTGATGATTTCTATTAGAAGACATAGGTGTTATTTTTCAAGAATAAAAGTAAAGCCCCAACTCATTTTAAGGTCTTCTACGAGCTTGGTGTCACCTAGTCAGGGAGACCTCTTTAACTCCTCTACTTAGATAGAGGGGGGAATTCACATCAAATGAATTCTTGGAATTCTTGAAGTAACATAACATCAAAAATCACTAGAATAATCCCTATATACAATAGTATAATGACATAGTAATTCAATTATGGAAATGGATCATTGCATGTTTTTCACTACAAAGTTGGATACACATTTTTAGACAAAAGTAATTCAAATAGCTATATATCTTCTTAATAGGTCACCTAAAAAGATCATGCAAGATAATATGCTAAAAGAGATATGGATTGGTCATAAACCTTCGATATCTTATCTTATAATATTTGGTTATACATCTTATTTGAATGTCCCTACTAAAAAGAGGAATAAGAGTGAACTAAAGACAATCCAGTAGATTTTATTGGGGCATAGTACTACATCAAAAGCATATCATCTCACGGATATTGAAACAAAGAATATTTATGATATTTGAGTTATGGTCTATGGTGATTCATCATTCAACTCATTTACACCAAAGGAGTTAGAACATATCACTTCTCATAAACTATCCCATGACTAGATGATGAGAATGAAGAATCTTGTCACAAAGAAGGTGATCTACAAGGAAAATTGTTCGTTAATCTTAGAAATATGAAAGCTAATTATTCATTGAATTAGTATAATTATTGACGTCCAAAATGGTTAAAAATCACCATAAGGGACTCACACCTAAAATATAATACATATAATTCATGAGGAGTTTGGACTAGAACACAAGTGAGACATGAACTTAATATCACAATGATGAGTTCAGTAGTTGATAACACCGAACCAGAGATAGTTCGAGAGGATTTATGTCAACCTCAATGAAAGAAGGCCATGGATGTTGAATATGATGCCCTCATTAAAAATGGGACATGGGAACTTATCGATCTACCTATAGTAAAGAAATCCTTTGGGTGAAAGTGGATTTTAAAGATAAAGTATAAGGTAGATGGATCCATTGACAAATATAAATCATGACTTGTTGAAAAAAGGATATGGTAAACAGGAAGGAATTTATTATAAGGACATCTTTGTAGCCATTGTTAAGATCAAGACCATCATATTTGTTTGGACACTCATGGTACAAATGGGATGGAAGATTTAGTAGATGAATGTTAAAAGTGAATTATTGAATGGTGATCTCAAAGAATAAATATACATGACCCATCCAGAAGGATTCATTGATGAAAAACATCCACATAAGTTGTGTCATCTAATTAACTCACTTTATGGACTTATGCAAGTACCAAGGTCATGGTACATTAAGATTAATGATCATATATTACAGCATAGACTCATTTATAGCCCCTAAAATTGATATGGAGGATATTTTAAGATGTTCTTTGGTTTTATTTAAATGTGTTCCATTGTGTATATCTCATGAACTGCTTTCTAAAAACTATTGGAAATAAAAAAATGGACATCATATGCTCCAATAGAGTTTGGTCAATAGATAGTCAAATATGGTCAAACTATATTTTTGTTTGTCTTATAATTTTTTTTTAAAGCAGTTCCATGCCATAAAATGCATCATAGGATTTTCAACTCATTTCGAATGGGCAAATCCCAAGTTCTTATGTGAAAGTTATGGCTAGTCAAAGTTGTGGTCAAACCTAGTAAAAGCGATGACATTTCAACATGGACCACTTAAATGCTGGCATGTGTAAAAATTAGCATGGGACATGTGGAAAAAAATTTAGGTGAAACATGGCATAGACCAATCAAAATGTGGAGCATTTAAAAAAACAAAATTATTATTTCCCTCCATCCCACATATGAGCCTTATTTAAAGGCATAAATAATGGCGAATCTCATATATACATGATAAGTAGGTGGATAATGTTAAATCCCACAAATATTTTAAAGGGATTACTATCTAAACCTTAAAAAGTGGACCTTATACAAGTATATAAAGGGGACGGATATTTATGTGAATAAGGATAAATCGATTGTAATTCTAGGAATTCACACCCAAGCCACTCAAGCCTAATTCATGCAAAAGAGTTTGTGCTTAATTCACATTTTCAAGCCTTAAGTGAGATCATGAAGGCATTCCATGTGTATTAAATTCATTTGGATTTTTCTTCTTCTTATTATTATTTCTTTTTAAAGGCTTATAAATCCTAATTCTAGGGTTTGTTATTTGAAGCTCAAGAAAAATTAGAGGTTTTTTTTAAGCACTCAAGGAGCATTATATAGGACTATAGAAGTTCCAATCCTCTATTATTCACAAGGTTTTATTAAGCAAAGCATTATAATAATAGCTCTATTGGAGGATTTAGTACTACTTGGAGGCTTTGAAGAAGGATCATCTGATGAATCTAATGATTGATGTTTATTCTAAATTACCTATGTGTAGAGGCTCTTTGAGGTCATGCAATAAAGGAGAAGCTAATAGGAAGGTGTGAAATAGGGAGGCCATGTAGAAATGTTATGAAAGCCTTCCAAGACTAGTCTGGGTCTCTGGAGGACTAATTATCACTTGAGTTCATGACATATTCATTATAGTTTTATAAGTTTGAAATTTGTACTTGTAAATGGATTTTTTTAATAAATCAGTTCATCATTTAGAGAACCTAGAGATGTAGGCATCTGTAGAACCCCATTATCAACTTGTGTGTAGTGTTCATTATTACTTCCTTTTCATTATTTTCAGTTGATTATATATATAGAGTTAAATTTCAGCATTTAAACTAATCTATCAATAAGCATCCAATAATTAAAGTTCTCAGAGAAGGAAATATACCATTTTGGTATCAGAGTACTTGGAATGCAATATTTTATTATAATTATGTAACCTTTTGATATCAATTTCAATTACTTTTAGACATTTTGGACTTATTTAATTTTCTATTTTATTATGCAATTATTGGAGATACAAGTTATTTTCAGGAGTAAGAAACCATGGGAAAAGACTTGAAGCATGAAAGGCTTGAAGAGAGTGAAGCATTCAATGGGTATATCTAGGATAAGAATACTTTCCTAAGATCTAAGTTTCACTCCTTAGAAGATGAGGTCAAATGCTTGAAAGTTGATTTTCAAACCAAAGAATAACTCTTGGTACAATTACATAGTAGTGAAAAAATGGAGTTACATTCCATCATATATGCATAGACCATGATAAAAGATTACACTATAAGTTCACCATGTAGCACTTCCTCTCAATCAATTTTTGATGTAGTTTTTAGTGATTTTGAGAAACACACCAAAGGTATTGGCTTTAGACTATTGTTTAAAATGGGTTTGGATGGAAGATGTCTTGGGAAGAATATCCAAGGTATTACTAACCCAGTATAGGTTGAGGATCATCCTTATTTTATAGGTTTGGGTTACGCTAGTGAGTGAATAAAAATTGAAGAGAGTTCCAAATCTGCTAAAGGAAGACAAGCTTTCAACAACCAAGTGCTTACACCACCAGTACAACATAATTCCTCCTTGTAGAGGAATAAGTCATCATAGTAGGATGATGAAAGATGTAAAAAAAAACCAAAATAGGTAATGAAATTCCACCTCCTCATTCTTATACATAGCATAACACTAGATGGAATTGTATAAATTTTGAAACTTCTAATCCTCTCTTTTAGTATAAAAGATATGGATATGATATACAAAAAGTATGGAATGATTTTCCTTACACTTTTTATAGGTTAAGTAACCATTTTAATTCTAGTTTTTGGAAGATAATGTCAATGCTAAATAAGTTGATAGCTTTCATAAAAAATAAGGCAAGTTCTAAAGAACAATTTCATCATTCAGAGGTGAGAAATGGAAAATGTGATTCCTCATCCAAGAAGGAGGCCAAGAGGAACAGTTGTGCTTATTGTCATGTGAATAGGCATTGGGTTGAGACCGTTTGAGAACTCATCCATATCAAAATAGTAAGATGAATATTGAGTACAGACCTATTGCAAAGGTAAATGAAGTTCTTAATCTAGCACCAGTTGGTGTGTTAACCCAGGTTTCTACTGAGGAAATAAAACCACCTATATAGGATAATCTGATGAAATGGGGTTGGTAAGAATTTTCTTAGTTTTATCTTTTCATAGCTATAATTTTATGCTAACGTGAAAAATTTTCAAATCATCTTTGGGATTTTTTATGATTGATGAAAGGAAAATCAGCTCATGTTTTAGCTTCGAATATACTTGGAGTAACCAAATAATGAGAATATTAGGACAATTTTATCATACTTTATTTTTCTCACATTTTAATTAACTCCATTGTGAACTTGATAATAGCATATGCATGTTCTTTGGGACATGTTCAGTGTACTTACTTTATACTTGAAATTGAAGTAGTTATTCTTATGAAATTTCATCTAATGATAAAATGTGTAGGATGTAGTTCAAGACCCATACATGGGCATCATTTTGTCAATAGTTTTACCAAGTGATATTTTATATTATATAGATAGTTCACCATTTTGGGAATGCAACCAGTGACATAGACAAACTCGGCTATCCCAATGCTACACATGATAGTTTATTCATTCGTAGATCATCAAATCAATCAGACACTTATCTCTTTAACATTAAGATGTCTTTTTTAAAATGATCATTTTTTGTGATGTTGTGCTTATAGTTAATTGATGATTTTCCATATAAAAGTAATGATGTAGCCTACCCATATTGGAATAGTAGTTTCACAGGCCATAAAGTCAACTACATAGATCTCTATGAGGCATTGCAAAGAAAAAAATCTAGTATTGGGAAAATAAAAGTTTTAAATTTTAGTGAAACAAAAACTTTCTTAGTGGGGAGGAATGATCCAGAGGATATTTTTAGATATTCCCTAGTTTTCTTTAAAAGTGGTCCATTATGTATATATCATCAGTATCTTTCCAAAAACTTTTGGAAGGCAAAAAATGAACATCATATGTTCCAATTATCATTGGTCAAAATTTGGTCAAAAAATAGTCAAAGATGGTCAAACTAAAAAAATTATGGTCTTATAGCCTTTTTGAACTAGTTACATGGTGTAGAACTTGTGACAACCTTTTTGACACATTTTGAATGTTCCAACTCTAAGTCCATATGCAAAAGTTATGGTGACTCAAAGTTGTGGTCAAACCTGGTAAAAGTGATGATGTGGCAACATAAATGAACTAAATGTTGTAATTTTGAAAAATTATGATGGGAAATGTGAACAAAATTTTAAGTGACACATGGCATATACTAGTCAAAATTTGGAGCATTTAAATAAATAAATTATTATTTCCCCCATCCCACACATGAGCCTTATTTAAATTCATAGATAATGGAGAATTCCATACACATGGGATAAGTAGGTGGTTAATGTTATAACCCACAAATATTGTAAATGGATTAGTATCTAAAACTCAAAAATTGGACATTTCACAAGTATATAAAGGGGGGTGGAGGTTTATTTGAGGAAGGAGAACTTGATTGGAATTCTAGGAATTCACACTCAAGCCTAATTCATGCAAAGTCATTCGAACTATTGGTCCTTAAATTTTGGCTGTGTTATCCAATTTTTGTGGGGAACTAGCATGGTGATGAAGGACCATCGAAGGGAAGGACCATGGCATGTAGCTGATAGGGACAAAATCACTGTGGCATGAAACCTATGGGGTATAAAAGGACAATGGCACAAAGGAACTAGAAAAAGAGGATCTAGTCAGAGGGGAATGAGTCATGAGGAACCCAAAGATGTAGGACTCAGAACAAAAGAGGAATACTAGGATAGCATATGATAAGTAGGATTAATTAATAGAATGGTTCATATGGGTCATCTCGACCCTATTATTGGGAAGTTGTGCACTATCTCATAATAAGAGGAACACATGGCAGCAAAGATATAACATAGAGCAAGGATATAGGGGTTGTAGGGGCCCAAGTCCTAAGGAAAAAATAATTATTGAGTGTCATGACTCTCAATCTATTAAGAGTTCATTGGCCAATTCATCATGCTATTAATGATTGTAAACAGTTGGTTATGGAAAAATAACTATAAATTCCTCTATTGTAAAGAATAAAGAGAGATTTTTAGGATGAACTTATGCCTTCTTGATGATTAATCTTAATATATGAGATAACAGGTTTTATCAACTTTTTATGCTTTATGATGAACAATGGCATGTGAGCTATGTGATTATACTTGAATATGAGTTCTCCCCTATATTTATTTTCTTAGTAACTAATGCTAATATAATATGACAATATTTTGTGTAGCGATATTAATCAAACCTAGAACCCATAGGATCAAAGTAGTCTATTTTTCTATTCATATAACCCTTGTTTAATTTGTTTAAAGAGAAGAATATGGACAAGTTATTAACACTATGCAAAAAACATACGTTAACCGATCTTTTATTGTGTGCTTTAGGTGAGTGTGTAAAACCTAAATATTACATGAAAGGGCTAGTGTACTAGCTCATTGCACTAGACATCAATATCAAAGTAGGAATTATCAAAGAAAACCTAACATTTTAGTTTTGTTATGGGGACTCGAAGCACTTGAGGTGTAATCATGGAAAATGTTTGAGCGTATTTCTTTTGAGAATATAGGGGAATGGATTATTAGTGTTGAAGATAAATTTTCAATTCCCTATGTTGAGCCAAAAATATCGACATGGTAGTGGATAGAGCATAACCTCTATAGTGAATTATATGAGACAATATTTTTAGAGGTCCCAATTTACTTACATACATGGTTATGGGCGTATTCACAAGTAAAATCAATGAATCTTATAAGGATACAATCTTGGATGCTAGAATCACAAAGAAATTTATCAAAACTTAGAGCTTTGTGGATGTGAGCAATCAAATTTTGGTGGAAGGTAGTTCTGAATAGGTACATTTTGAAGTAAGATGTAATTACTTATTCATGTCTTGAAGAAGCCAAATTAAAATTTCTTTAATAACTTCATGGTCATTATATTAAGCATTTTGATTTTGAAATCAAGAAGCTATTGGTTGGTTTTGGACTTTAACCTATACTAATAGAGAGATAAGTCCTTTTGTGCATGAGCCACACATTTGGAAGGGGAGAATAGGAGTTGGTAGAAGATTGTGGGTTGAGAATGGTAGCCTTCTATAATGAATTATAGAAATGGAAGTATGATGAAGCTCAATAAATGATTATATGAGTTAGTGGCATGAGAAGGGACCGAAATAACTCAAGGAGTGTTGTTAGGAGCCACATGGAAGAATAAAACATGAGAACCCCATCACTTTTGAGCTTTAATCGATGCCACTTCTATCCTATGAAGGAGAAAAAATATGGATGATAGGAATGAGGGAACCAAGTCTGAACCAACCAATCTCCCCTACCATAGTGCATGTTCATGCTTTGGAGTCAGATAAAGCACACATACATAATTGGGATATAGATAGTTTGGAATTAGAGAATGAACTAGTGAGGGATAATGAAACTGATCCTTTTGCTGATCATATAGATTTAACACTTTATTTCCATCTTAAATGGAATTCCATGGAGCAACTCAGGATGCCTGGTAGACCAAGCCTACAGGGACAACATACAATCCCCAATTTGAGTAAGCAACTAGTTATTGCAGCTCATACCACAAGTACTAATATTAGAGGCACTAGATGTGTACTAGGAGGTGGTACAAGAGGTATCAGACTTCCCCCTCAAGGGATCATGGTTGGAGGTTCCATACAACTACCTTTTCAAGCACCTCAACCAACTATGGTGTATTATGAAATGACACTACAGTTACTATAATATTGAGGTATGAATAATGTAGTTCAACATGTAGACAAATGCAAACTGATTTGGACAGTATGATGCATTACCTCCTTTGAGTGTAAGGACACATAGTTTGAAACTATACTTTTGGAGTGCATGGAAAAATGGTATCAAAACTTTTATCCTCACCAAATGATGGTAGACTATGATAAACTTAAGATAGCCTTCATTCAGGAATTTGACATTCTTGAAATTGAGAAACAAAGCATAACAATGCTGAAGGACATAAATCAAGCACTTAATGAGAGTGTGCATGAGTATGATGTAAGGTTTAAGACCCTTTTGTCTAAATTTTCATTTGAGATTAATATTTCTCAGTGTACATAATGGTTTGTGGGAGGATTATTACTGCCCTCCCATCCAACCCTATCACAACAAACATTCACTAGTCCACGTAAAGCTTTACAAGTTGCTCTCTATTCTAAAGTAGATACAAGCATTGATAATGGGATCAATCTCTTTATGAAGGCCTACATAGACTTAATAGAATCATATATTTAGAATTTTATATCCAATAATGCACATGAAACATATAATGGTGTTTGGTGCACAGACTACAAAACTAAAGGGCATACAAGAAGTAATTATCAATGATAGAACATCCATGTAATACTCAAATAAATATGTGAAATCTATCATGATGAACATGATGTATGATATTTTCCTCTTTTTCAATGAGCTACGTACACTAAGGTGTCTCACTATTTAAATATCTTTGATGCATATACTCATGACACTAATGACTATTGCTTGACTAGTGACATCCATGAAGCTTGAGCACATAACACACACCAAACCTTAATAGTAAATAATTAAGATAATGGTGAATACCATAGATGAGGAAGAGGGTGAGGATGAGGATGTGGTTGTTTCCTACATAGGACCTATTACAAATGTGGATCTTTAGACCACTAACAAAGGGATTGCCAAAACTACCTGACATGTAATTTTTTGTAAAAATGACCACCAACTTGAAGAGTGTCCTAAATTATACGTGGATATAACCAAGGAGGAAAATTAATAAGGTGCTAAGATGATTAAAATTAAGAAACCACATTGTGATGCATGTCCATCCATCCATATAGTTAAATAGGTAAACATTACCACTCTTAGTAAGGGATAGACCCAATCGACATCTAATCCCATCAAGAAAGTACAATAGGAAGAACCAAGAGCAAGAAAATATTTTGATGTTCAAAAATATAAAGATGTCCTCCAAGATATGATAGCATGAGTATGATGAATTCATGGAGAGATTAATTTCCTATAAGATAAAGACATAAAATATCAAGTTGTGCAAAGGTAAGTTGAACCTCAACATGTGGCATGTGATGACTTTTATAGCTATGCAAGCGCATGTTAGATGAGGACATTGTTCCATAGCTAAGCATTTGGCTTAAAATTCATGACCAAGTACCAAATGAATTTCACCCTCAAGTCACTAGGTAGAGTGAAGATCACTATTTAATTCATACTTAGTAACATGAATCTCCTAATTCCTCTATTCCCCTAGAAGATAAAGAAATATTGGTTAGTGTTGTCATTGATGGATGGGTAATCTAGGACATACTAGTAGACACCAGTGCATAAGTTAATGTCCTCACCAAATATGTTTCTCAAAAGATGGCCATTCGAACACAAAAAACTTCACCTCATGTCTTATTTATGGCAAATAAGTCTCATGTGTCACCTATTAGGGTCTTTAAGAGTGTAATAGTTGACATACTTGGAGTACCGTTCAAAGTAAATTTTGTTTTTTTGAAGCTAGTTGAAGCTGATGATTACCCAACTCCATCATGAATACCTTGGTGATATGAGAATAATGTATAATTAATATTTAAGAATCCCTACATTAGTTTTGAAAATACTGATCAGTGTGTTATAATACCACTAGATCAATGACAAAGGGCCCTTTACATAAACCCTATCAATGTTGATGAAGATATAAGCCATATATATAACATTACTACAAGGAATGATGATCAAAGATATCCCATTCAAGATGGCATTATTCAATGGTTGGATATGCATTCCCTTTCTTATAGTAGCAGAAATACATGTAATTGTTGGGCTCATGGTGACTATGACATCACTAGTATAATATGTAGTACCACTAATATCTAGGAGAATATGCCATGAAAATTTAATAAATGACATAGGTTCATTCACCTTATCAGTAGCCAAGTTATGAGGGGACCTATGATAGAGACACCCCTTGAAAGACTCAATGAGGATACAAGATTCCATAAGAAGATAGAAGTTTAAAACTTCATTAAACAACTTGAAGAGTTTTACCATACTGATGAAGATCATCTTTGATCTTTGGTTCATCTCTTCGATGGCACAGCTAAAACCTGGTGGTGAACCCATTATGAATGAATCCTCTATTGGAATCAATTACACTCATCCTTACACAACTGATTCCATCATGATAACAAAGTAAAGGGATAAATTAGTTACAATGGAGTAAAAGCACCTAAGCCCCACATCAAAGCTTGTGAAATAATGTGGCAAAATGATGAGTTATACTTACCAAAATATTTATGGGTACATGCATTATATGAAACTTTATGTGCTTGGGCATGATCATCATATTATGATGAGGAGTGATACATGAGTATTAGTTTTTGGCATATATTGAAGGAGAGCATGAACTTGGCACTGTCTTATTATTCACCAAGAATGGATTTGTGCCTCACCCTCCAAACCATGCATGGAGTGGTAGTAGGTGACTCAAGTCCCATGGAATAATGCCTAAGTATTATCCATCAAAACCCTGAGGAGCCCATACATCTATTCCAAAAATCATTGATAGACCCATTTGTTACACCCACACTAGTCATTGATCATAACCTATGTGAAGAAATTCATCTAGGGAAATGAAATCTCATGTTACAAGTAGATGAAGGTGAAGTATCCACTTCACTTGGCCTCATGTATAACCATTTATATGTTTCTATGGATGTTATCATAAGAATTATTTAATACATACATGCCAATATGAACGACCCCTACCATGGGTCTATTCAAACTATTGAGTGCATATCAGCTTAGAACAAGAACCAAAGATAGCTATAGTAGGAAACTATTAGACTGACACAAATATTTCAATTTTTTTTGAATTTATTAAATAATATCAAGATGTATTCCCAAGAAACTATAGTGAAATTAAAGGAGTCCACCTAACCTTAGGGAAGATATATAAATCAAGCTAGTTGACGGGACTCAACTAGTTAGAAAACACCCATATATGATGAATTCTAATCTCCAGGTGTGTGTCAAAGAATAAATTGATAGTATGCTACATCCTAAAGTAATAACCCCAATTGAGGAATCTCAGTGGGTTAGTCCCATGGTGATTAGTTTCAAGAATGATGGACACATCCTTATCTATGTGGACTACCGAGTGATTAATGCATCTTATGTAATTGATTCCTTTCCAATGTCATTCATGGAGGAGATCATTGAAGGTGTTTCTAGATGTGAGGTATATACCTTCATGGATGGCATCTTAGAATACCATTAGGTCCAAATAGATAAAGAAGACTAACCCAAGACAACATTCACCACCAAATGGGGATCATTTGCATATATTGTTATGTCCTTCAAATTTAAAAATACCCCAATAGTGTTTTCATGAAGAGCAATTGAATCCTTTAAGGAATTCATCCAAAAATTCATTCATGATTATTTAGATGATTAGATAGTGTGTAGTTAGGTCAAATACCATTTTTATAACCTCAGACTTATGATTGAGTGATGTCAGGTCTTATAAATATCATTATACTTAAAGAAGTGCCTATTTGTGACACTTTTTGGTGTCACACCTGGACATATTATTTGTAAGAAAGGACTTATGGTAGACCTGATGAAAGTATCAATTATTATTCACCTCCTAGTGCCCAAGAATCAACATGAGGTCCACAATTTTATAGGCCATATTGGTTATTATAAAAAGTCCATCTATGGATATGCAAAAATTATCACAACCCTAGAGGAACTTTTAAATTATAACGAGCATTTCATATGGGCTTGCTCTTATAAAGAGGCATTTGAAACATTAAAGTAAAAATTGGTCACTGCTCCTATCCTCTCATTACCTTATTAGACAAAACATTTTCATGTCAATGTTGATGCATCTGGCATGGTCATTGGTTTAATCCTTGCATAACCAAGTGAAGGTCACTTGGATCACCCAATATACTTTACAATAGGAAGCTCACATTGGCTAAAAGTAATTATACCATTACATAGTGAAAAGCATTTTTTATGGTCTATGCTTTGTAGAAGTTTAGACAATACCTATTACCCACACTTTTTATCTTCTACACAAATCATGAGTCTTTGAATTACCTTGTAAATAAACCCATACTAGATGAAAAGATCTGTTGTTGGATTATGTTATTCCAAGGGTTCCAATTTTTAGTTATGGTAAAACTCGATAAGACTAATTATGAACTTGACCACCTATTATGGATTGAGAATATAAAACCATTGCATTCTATAGAATATGATCTTTTTGATGTACATCTCTTTTGTATTACATAAGTACCTAAAATGTAATATATTCCATCATTCTTGAACACTATCTCTGTGTTTGATGATCTCACCTCGTAGGGAAAAATTTAACTCACAATCTACGATACACTCTTTTAGCTTATAGAAGTCGATCTATACAAAATGGGCCATGAAAAATTTCTTCAATGTTGTTTAATGCATCATGAGCACCTTGAAGTACTCTACAAAGTTCATGAGTGTATTAAATGTGGAAACTATGATGGAGAGGCTACCACATGAAAGGTTATACTACCTAGATTATGATGGCAAACTATTTTTCAATATGCCAAAGCATATGCTAGGTAGTGTGATATATTTCAGTGCATAAGTAAACCTAATCAAAGAGATGCCATGCCGTTATGACCCATTCCTTATCAAGAACCATTTGAAAAGTGGGCTATTGATTTTGTTGGCCCCATCACTTTAGTAGGATGATGCACAAGTTCTCAATACAACATTGCAATAACTGACTACCTTACATGTTGGTTTAAATCTATATCTACAAAGGATTGTACTACTACTATAGCTACCTAATTCATCTAGGATAATATCATAACTTAGTTTGGATGTCCCTTGAGTTTCACCAGTGATCATAGAACCCAATTTTTGAATGAAATAATTTGCATCTTGCTAGATGAGTTCATGATTACACACCAAAAAACAATACTATATCATCCACAAGCCAATGGAAATGTTGAGGCTTTCAACAAGATCCTAGGTAACACACTAACAACGATCTTTAATGTTAGATGCACTGATTGGGATGATAGGATGTCTAAAGTACTATGGGCTTACTGCATAACCTATAAGTGCCTAAATAAAATCATGCCATTCAACTTGGTGTATGGTAAGGAAGCAGTCCTATCGGTTAATTTTTTTGTACCATCTCTACATATAGTGTGAGTAGGATAATTGGATGAAGATTCATCCCTGAAGTCACACCTAAAAACTTTCCTATAACTAAACTAGCTCATGTCCTTGCTTATTATATCTATGATTTGGAAAATCACAATCAAAATGTATGGCATGATCACCATATAAGGAACAAATCATTTTCTCTAAGAATGAAGGTCTTGTTATATGATTCAAGTATGTGCACCTCCCTAAAATGCTTCAAATTCACTAGGATGGTCCTTTTATAATTCATAGCATTCAACCTATTGGATCATGTTGGTTATAAAGGATGGATGGCCAATTCCTTCCTAGGAACTATAATGAAATTTGGCTCTAGCCCTATTTTACTTTAGAATCGCTGAAGTATTGTAATCAATTAGGCTTATGCCATTAGTTTAGGATTTCTTGTTTTTAACAAAAGCACTACCTTTGTTGTACACAACATTTTTTTATGTAATTTCCTTTCAAAGTATTGGTTTTCTTTCATGGAGGACCATGACTCGTTTTAGTGTGGGCTAAGAAGTCATGGTTAGTAAGTAAAGCACACAAGTTACCTAGTCGTGTAGGATTAGATAGGTGTACAAGATACATTGGCACATAAGGATCTTAGGGTGTAAAAAGATCAAGTTCAAGCCTTATAAAATATATTTGAATTCAAATACTCCAAATATCTAATGTAGCATATTTAATCAGGCATCAAAGATCAACAATGAATGGGTGAAGATAGTGTTAATGGGTCCCAAAGATCTAATAGAGCACGTTTAATCATATATAGAAGATTAATGGTGAGCATCAAGTCAAAATTTAGAGGATCCTAAAATTGAATGTGTTAATGACAAGTGTCATGACCATGGGAGCTATTAGATAAATCAATGTACACATTCTAACCATGCAGAAGTGGATTAATAGTCCATGTTTGATTTGGCAGAATTAAATAAAAATGTGTGTTTAAGTCTGAGACACAACTGTCATCTAATTCAAAGAAAGGGATGATATAGGATGTGCCATTAATGTAAAAATAATAGTTATGGAAAGGAAAAGACCAATGACATGATTTGATGAATACCATTAAATTCATTAATTGATAAAAGTGAGTATTTATGCATGATAACTGTTAAGGATATGCATTAATGACATGAAGTGAATGGTGATGGTAAAATATTAATAATGGTAAACCCCTCCTCAAGCCTCTAAATATACAAGTTAAAGTCGTTATACTGTTTGGATTGAATATTAATAGATTCAAATATCAAATGACTACCAAAGCCAATTTAATCAAACCCAGAGCTAAGAAAAGTGAATTCAACTTTATAGTAACCTAAACAGGGCATGACCAAGTTAAGAAGAGATATTACGAGTCTGATTCGATAGAAAAAATTTAGTACCTAAAGTTTTAGGTTGTAAGTTCACCATTGAAGGGAGTTTAATATTAAAATGCTAAAGTGATAACCTAAAACCACATATTCTTTTATAGACATTAGACAAATTTACATCAACCTTAGGGATTCTCAAAGGGTGATGTGGCCTAAGAAAAAGGCCAAAAGAACTAAAACATTACCAACAATAATATAAGAAGAGGAGGTGATCGAAGGAGACTGGGTTCCAATAAGGGAAGAGATGCCTGAAAAACAAGTTCATCACATGGAAGAAGAAGAGGAAAGTACCGTCTACAAAAAAAATCAAGCTCTATCATCCTCAGTATAGAAATATCAAGCGTCCCCACCTCCATATTTATTGATTGAAAAAATGCAATATCTAGAATCAATGTTTCACATGGAGAACTAGATCTCCAAGGTTTCCTCTTGTACTATCTTTAACTACAATCATCACCAACTTAGAAATGAGGTTGAGTTCCAAAGTGACTATCGAGTCGAGACCATGAAGAATAAGAACCAAGTGGTGTATGATCTCAATATCTTTAACTAGTTGGATGTTGTAGGGTTGTTACATCTCTTTAATTTACCATACTTTGGTAAACCCACATAGGTGGTTCAATTCCTTATTTCACGTATCTATGAGGACTATATATAGTTTATCAGGTGTAGCATGAAGATCGTGCCTAAGAAAATCAGCAAGTTCACAGGTCTACAGTGCTCAAGGTTGAGCATAATTCATGACTTGGAAAACATCAAGGAGGTCAAAAAGACTACCATAATGCTCATGTATTACAAGTAGGGCCATGCCATGTACATAAAAAACATATAGGATCCTACCCTCCATGTTGCAACACAAATTTTCATGACCAAGATCAAAGGGACTAATCATTAGAAAGAGGTTAACATGGTGCACCTCTATATTTCCCATTAGGTAACATAGGGGTTGAAGTAAAATTGGGATATGCAATTCTCCCAAAATATTATTGAAGATGTAGAGAGGACCCATAAAATGCCCAAGTACAAGTTCTTATAGGGAGTAATCATCCTTTTATTAGTTTTCAATGAAATCAATGTGCCATATTATAGCTCAAGAACATTAAAGTGGGTATACCCTCCCACTCACAAGTCTCCTACTAAACTCTTCATGGATTTCACATGTCTCGATCACATCATGCCCTCATATAAGACCAAGATGAGTTATTATTTTGATGGAATTAAGGTAGAATTTTTTGATGAGTGGTGTATCCCTAAGGACTTCCCCCTTTAGTTATGAAGTAATTACAATTTATTATGAAATAAAATTTCTCCCTTATGCTTATCCAAATTAATCCATTCAGATAGCTCTCTGCATGGCTCAATTTACCATGTGCCTTCTCAACATGATACTTCATAGACTCTGTGAATCCTATTTATGATGTAAAACCTATCATCCTATAGTCTAAAAGAATCAAGTTTGAGATTTACACTCTCTGTAAAATGTTTATCTATCCATGCTAAAAATGCCTATGTAGAGAAGAGGGAGATGAACCTAATCGACATCGAGGTCAAGTGGATGATGATGGGGGAGAAAATTCACAACTTGTTTTACATTTTTTACCCTTGAAAGGATCCATAGGTTGGGGACCCCAAGGAGAAACTTCCATCAGCACCACCCTTGAAGAAGAAAAAGTGATCAGATGTCAGTGCCAGTACAAGTGGGCACCAAGCACCATAAAAATGGTAGAAGATTCTAGAGGTACCATGACCTAGCCCTCCACAATCTAGACCCCTGCCATCCCATCCATTTTCACCACCTCACCCACACCCTTCACCTTCCCCACCTTGATGATTTTCATCCCCTTCCCACACTTCTCCATCTCCTTTGTGCTCTTCACCATAATACCCATCATCTCCCTAACATACTCCTCTTCTTTCTCCTCCACATTCTCCACCTCTACCTTCTCCCCATAAAGTAACTCCACCACCATCTCCCCCATGTGATTCTACATTAAGAAATACCCAGTAGTATCCCCCAAGATAGGTGTCCCAATCAAAAATGCTTGAGACACAGGTTCATATCTTGGGTTCTAATTATGAGAAAACTCCCTCCCTAGTGTAGGAGGAGAAACATGCATCTAATGATTTGTTTTTTGATGTTGAACCACTATATGTCAAAGAGGGGGATGATTAAGAATTAATATCTATGGTTGATGATACCCATGATGAGGCCAAACTTGAGCATGACCCTAGTAAAGGTAAGGGATTAGTCAAGACTACAAAAGATCATTGTGATGATGTAACTAGCAATGCACAAAAGTGATATCAGTTTGGCATCCAAAACAAGATTCTCTTTGGCCACATTTCATTCTCTCTTCTATCAAGTGCCTCCTTTTTGAAGTTAAGCATGGAGATCACACGCTATAATATTTTATTATATTTTGATGCATGCACTACCAAGAGGAAACATGCCAATATTATGGACATCCATAATAAATAAGTTGTAGAGAAATAAGTGCTTATCAAGGAAGTGGCCACATTGACATAATAGATTCAAGAATCCATAGAAGCAAAATGTAAGGGATTGAACCTCTACAAAATAATTTTGAATGAATAACTAGTGTTATTAGATGGAATTCTTCTTGATAGGGATGCCATAGGAAAGTTAGAGGCCTTGGTAGAACTATTGCTCAAGTGATGCAAGGAGCAACCCATGAAAAAAGATGAGGAAATGGAGTTAGCTGAGAAATTCACCATGGCCATCAAAATATACAAGCATGTTATAGAGAAGGTTGGGGAGGTTATCCCCATTTTATATGGAATTTTTGTGTAGATAACATGTCCAAATAAAGTCTTGGAGGTTAGGCTCCAAGTTGAATAAGTCTAGAGGTAGAAACTAGTTGATGATACACTCTTAATAAAATACCACACCAAGTATGCCAAAGCATTTAGGGATGTGGAGGAAATGGAGGATGCAATCAATAAAAATCATCAATAGTTGAATGAAAGTTTTGTAGCCCTCTGAGGATAGGTTGATAAATATGTATCTAGACTTGAAGACGTATAGAAGGATGCCATTACATCCCTAGATGAACTGGTCAAAAAGGTCGATGAGACCTCTATCAAACTTGAGGAGATAAAGAAGCTAAAGGTGGTCATAGAAGAAATAACTACAAAAGTGCTCAAGGCATTGTCACATTAGGGAAATCTGAAGAAGGAGATCGAATATTCGGGACCTCAATTTTTTATGGAGGATGCTAGAATGACTTAGTCTAGGATAGACTAAAAGTGTAGTGTGGGGCAATGTTGCCCCAAAATTTTGGCTAAGTGTTGTCTAATTTTGGCATAGAATTGAAACGGTGTTAAAGGACCATGGTGTGGAATGACCATGAAATGTAGTTGGTAGGTGTAGAAGCATTATGGCACAAAACCTATGGGGTGAAAAAGGACAATGGTGCCAAGGAACCATCATGAGATGACCCAATCAAAAGGGAATGAGTCACAAGGAACACAAGGATGTAGGACTCAAAACAAAAGCAAAACTCTATGGGATCATGTGGTAAGCAAGATCATTTTAAGAGAATGATTCATATGGGTCACCCCAACCCTATAAGTATGAAGTTATGATCCAGCCTACAAAAAAAGGAACATATGGTAGAAAATATATAGCATAGAGTAAGGATATAGGGGGCATAGAGGCTCAGCTATGTAGGAAAAGCTAATTGTAGAGCACAATGACTTTCAGTCTGTTGAGAGTTTATTGGATAATTTATCATGTCATTAATGATTATAAACACTGGGTCAAGGCAAAATAACTATAAATACCCCTGTTGTAAAGTATGAAGAGATATTTTTTTGGGATGAATTTGTGGTGAAATTATGCCTTTCTGATGATTAAGCTTAATGTGTGAGATAACATGTTTTATCAACTTTTTGTGATTTATGATGAATGATGGTGTGTAATTTAAGTGATTAGACTTAAATATGAGTTATGCCTTATCTTTATTTTCTTAGTAACTGATGTTAATATAAGATGACAATATTCTGGATAGCGATATTAATCAAACCTATAACTGAAAGGATCAAGGTAGTCTATCTTTGCATTTATACAATCCTTGTTTAATTTGTATAATGAGAAGAATATGGATAAGTTACTAACATTGTGAAACAAAACCAATGGGAACTAGTATTTTGTTGTGCACTTTGGGTGAGTGCACAAGACGTAAATCTTATATAAGAGCCAGTGTAATCTTGTTGGGATAGAATTTAGTGCTAAAGCTGAAATTATTAAAGAAACCCCAAAATTATGTTAATTCAAATTTATAATCCTTAAGAAAGATTGTGAAGGCATTCCAAGTGTAGTAAAATACATTTGTATTTTTATTACTATTATTATTGCTTTGTACAGGTTTACAAATCCTAATTTTGGTGTGTATTACTTGAAGCTCAGGGAAAGAGTAGAGGGTTTTTTTTAGCACTTGAGGAGTATTGTATGGGACTACAAAAGCTCTAACTATATATTATTTTTAGGGTGTTATTAGGTGATGTATTGTAATAATAACTCTATTGGAGGAGCTAGCACTACTTGGAAGCCATGAAGGAGGATCATTTTATGGAGCTGATGACTAATGCCTATTCTAAATTAGCTCTATGTAGAGGCCCTTGGAGGTCATGCATTAGAGGAGATGTCAATAGGAAAGTTTGAAGTAGGGAGGTCATGTCAAAACATTGTATAAGACTTCCAGGACCAGTCTAGGTCTCTGCAAGACTGATTAGCACTGGATTTCACGATGAATTTATTATAGTTTTGTAAGTTTTAAATTTGTACTTGTAAACATATTTTTATAATGAATCAGTTCATCATTTAGAGAACCCAGAGATGTAGGCATCTATCAAACTCAATTATCAACTTGTGTGTTTTGTTCATTATTATTTGCATTTCATTCTTTACAATTGATTATATTTCTAGAGTTAAATTTCAGAATTTAAACTAATCCATATATAAGGATCCAATAAGTAAAATTCTTAGAGTATGAAATATACCTATTTATGGATAACATATATAAATTTCTATATAAATAAGGTAAGCATAGAGTTTTTCATTATTGTTTCATATGTAGATGATCTCATGATCACAGGAAGTTCATATGAATTTGTTGAAGAAGTAAATAATGACTTGAATAAATCCCTTGACATAACATATTTGGGGTTACTTCATTATTGTATTAGCTTAGAGATATGGGAAAATAAGATTCATATTTTTATCTCATAGATGAAATATGCCAAGATGATCCTTAAGAAATATAGGATGACAAATTTTAAACCAATGTAAGCTCCAATGGAGAAAGGTCTATTTCTATCCCAATTTTAGGAATCACCTCAAGAAGATAAAAATCAATATAGGTAGTTTGTTGGGAGTCTCATTTACTTGACCTATACTAGACCATAAATATGCTTTGTTATCATCTATCTTTAAATATTCATATAAGAGCCAAAGAAGTGTCATTGGGTTGCAGTGAGGAATGTTTTGAGATATATTTGAGGTATGTTCTATTATGGTCTAGAATATAAGAATAATTGAAATTTCTTCTTCTAGGGTTACACAAAATCAGACTATGCTGGATCTATTTATGATAAGAAATAAACCTTAGGGTATATTTTTCATCTCAAATATAGACAAATTTCATGACTTAGTAAAAAGTAATTTGTATTTGCTCTCTCATACATATAGGTAGAATACCATGTCGCACAAGGAGCTATGTGTGAATCAATTTGGTTATGTCAAATTCTATCTGACATAAACATTACTTAAGACCAACCACTAATTATTTTTGAAAATAATGTGTTAACACCAATTCCAATAAGGGTAGATGTAGGCTTAAAATCAAACATATTAAATTTAACAAGAAGATTATGGAAATACTAAGATTGAGATAAAGCAATTAAATTTTTATCTTTAAATACATCTATTCTTAGAAGTGATGATATATATATATATATATATATATATATATATATATATATATATATATATATATATATATATATATAATCACTTCTAGGAATAGATGTATTTAAAGATAAAAATTTAATTGTTTTATCTCAATCTTAGTATTTGCATAATGTTCTTAGAGAAACCTAAATCTATAAAGTAACTAGCGATTTTAAATTACCAAGTTCACATAGCTTGTTTTAAACTATAAATAGATTTTTTCAACTTACAAACATAATATTCTATGTTCTATTTAGTGAGATATTTAGGTTTCATCATGAAGATTTATTATTATAGACCATTATTTAGGATGATATTTTTGACATATATATGTTGTATTATTCAACCATTTTGAGCTGAAAGGGAAATAACAATCTAACAATACTCATTTTTTCTACAGGTGGAAAGGTTTTCACATAGTCAATTTAAGGATTTTGAGTAAAACCAAGAGCAAGTAATCTAGATTTAAATTTGTTAATTTACCAATGGAATTATATTTAATTTTATAAATCCCCATAGAACCAACAATATGTGTTTTATGTGGAGGCAGGACAAGATCCAAAGTTAGATTTTCAATTAGAGATTTATATTAGTCTTGCATAGTAAATTTTCATCTTTCATATTTAATAAATTCTTCAAATGTTGAGGTTAACATTCATATAGTCATCAAAACATGATAGACATGTTGACTCCTAATTAGTTTATTAAGATTATATGATTGAATTAGGGATTCAACTCATTTAAGTTTTTTATATTGAACATGAAATAGATAAGTATCCCACTTAGAGTCTAAGTTATCCAAAATTAAACCAAATTCTTCAAAGACATTTGTTTATTCATAAGAAGTAACAAAAGCTTCAAGTCATCAAAAGAGGTAATTTGAGGGGGTTCTATATAAGACTCATAAAAGTATTTATCAAGGATTTGGACATTCATATTATCAATGATTTATCATTTATATGGATCATAAACTTTTATTTTTTTAGAATTTATTTTATAAACTATGAAAATTCAAGAATAAGAGATAGGATTAAGTTTCTTAATTTCTATTTTGGAAATAAAAATGGAATCAAGACTACCAAATATCCTAAGGTAAGCAACACTCAGTTTCTTATTAGACCACATTTATAAAAGTGTAGAAATATGTATAGATTTAGAAAGGACTCTATTTAGACTATGCTAAATAATATTCATGGCTTTGTTCAACAATAAGTTAATGAACAAATTTATAATGCAACATTGTTCAAGTCATTTCAAGGATGGTTCGGTTGTCTATTTCAGCATGTCCATTTTGATATAGGGAATAAAGAGTAATTAAATCTCTTTACATACCACAATTAATTAAAAAATGAATCAAAATATTTATTAATATATTCATCACCTTTATCAGATATTAATTTTTTAATATAAAAACTATAAGAAGTTTTAACAAAAGTCTTAAAATATTTGAATTTAGATAACACTTCATGCTTTTTTAATACAATAAGACTAGATCATCCTAGTGTAATCATCAATGAAAGTAACAACATATAAAGAAACATTAATAGAAGTAACTTATAGATGTCCTCTAACATCACTATAATTAATTTCTAATAGATAATAAAAGTTAGCATCATGACTTTTGTGAAAGGGTTTAGTGTATTGCTTAATACATAAGTAACCTTCACAATTTTTATGATGAGAAAAAATAAAAGGAATACCATTAATAACATCATTATAAGACACCATATAAATTCATAAAATTTACATGACCTAATATTTCATGCTATAATTGAGATTCTTTTATAATTTTAGATAAAAGATAACCTAATACAGAAGGGAAAAAAATGTATTAACAATTCTATTAAAATTCTTTAAAAATCATATAACCGTATTGATTATTAATTTAAACTATTTATATTTAAGTATGATTGTTATGAAATTATCACTTGTATGCCGAGAAAAAAAAGAGATTTTTATTAACATTAGGAACACACAAAACACTATTTATTATAATATTGGTAAATTTAGTTTTTCTTTGTTTAGTAACTTCTTTAAATAAATTATCACCTAAATAAATCATTTTAGACATAGTTTTAAGGTGAGATAAAATATTTTGTAAACATTTCATGTGATGTGATGCATCATAATCTAAAATCCATTCATTTTGATTAAAAACAAATAAGACAACATATAATGTAGTATTGTTATTACATTGTCCCTGATTGTTTTTTTAATTTTGGTTTTTATTTTTCTATTAATTTTGATTAGAACCTTTATTCCCTTTACTATTTTTAGAGGTCTTGTTAATAGATCTAAATTTTTTGTAATAGTCTTCACTTTTATGTTTAGATTTATCACATAAATTATAATTTATATTAAATTTGACTTCATAATTCTTATTACCAGATTTTTCATTCTTATTTTTGTCATTGATAGATTTAGGTTTAGTTTTCCGACTTCTAGTATTTTCATAGAGACCATGAAGTGCAAGTAATGCTCGAGTGACATTCTATTTAGAATCAAAATTTGACATCACTTGTTTTTATTGAATAAGAATTACAGACAATTTAGTAAAGTTAGGAATGTCTTATTCTGTTTCATATTTTGAATTAAAAATAAAATTAAAATTGTGAAACTTTTTATGAATATTTTATTTAATAATGATGAACTAAATTTTATATTGAATAAGATTACAATCACAACCATCTTTTTGAGATTTAATGTTTTTTTATCTTTTTCAAATAAATTAACTATTTTTTTGTCACCTTTCATGGGAATAGTAAGCAATTTAAGAATAAGTTTAATATGTTTTTAGAGATGAGTGCCGTCATGCATATATTCAAGGAGTTTGGAGGATTTATTGGGTGATTGATATTGATTTAGAGTAAGAAATCATTACTTACACTCCTCAAAATGATAGACATATCTTCTTACAATTTTTGGTGAAACACATTAGTAAGTTTAGTCATGACATGTCTTCCTAAAAAGGGGCTTTAATCCTGATAAAAAAGTTCTATAGTCTTTGAACCATAAGTTAATATTTAATATATATTTTATAAATATTATAATTTGATTCATTTAACATTTTCAACTTATCTAGTAAAATTTGAAAGAAGCTATAACGCCAATATTTGACACTTCTAAGTTGTGTTTAATATTAAAATGACACTAAAAATGATATTTTTAATATGATTTTATACTTTTATTTATTTAATAAAATATATATCCTAGTATTTAAATACTAATTACCAATTACTTGTTTAAAAAAATAAAATAAAAATAAAAAAACAACCATATAAAAACTAGCTTTCAATTTATATGTTGCAAAAAAACATATATATAAGATTTTAAAAATAAAATTTGCGATTCCAATGTGTCTATAACTTTGAAAAGGACTAAATAAAAGTCATAAAAAGTGTTATTAGTATTGCTAGTGTAAAATATGTCGTAAATGGTCTTTGTAAAAGAATAAAATTTTAATTAATTATTTGATTAAAAAATATTTTGACCACAAAACCTGTTTGACTAACAATATATGTTTGAATGAGTTTTGAACTCTTAAGCTTCCCCTTTACAAGTTTTTGACAAAATAACTATCAATTCTTCTATTGCAATAATTAAAATTTTATATACAGAATATTTTATTTAAAACTTAGTTAATTGAATTTTTTTTTAAAAACAAGAAGTAATAATAACTATGTGCATGTAAAAAATATTTACTAGATTATTAATATTAGATAAAAAAACATTTTCAAAAAGGTGGGGGCCCTTCTTTTATTCCATGCAAATATTGATTTATAAAAATTAAGCATTTAATAAAAACTTTTTGAACAATATATAGTAAACTTTCAATGCTTCCAAGATGTAGTAATGGCATATGAGGGAGACGCATCGCATCACATAATGATCACGAAACCATCACAGGGTCTGAGAATGATTGTATAACCTTCAAATACGCTTTAGAAGCACACAAAACATTCAAAACTAAATTTACAGTCCAAAAACTAAATTTTATGCTATTTTCAGCCCACACGGGTCATACAACAACGTCCAGGTGTAATTTGTTTTTTTCAGGAATTGAGTTTGTTGCCTTAGAAGCTCTGCAGAGGGGTCTTTGCAGGTAAAAATACAAATGATCCACTGCTCAAAATAGGATAACAACCAAGATAAGTGTTGAAATGAAATAAATTGGACTTTACATCCACCCAAGGCCATAAAATGTTTTACAACCACAGTGACGGTGATTTATGCTTTCAAGCAATGTTTATTTTGAGTCTGGTTTGTAGTTCGAATTCTAATCATGCTTCATAGGAATTTCAAAATCCCAAGAGATAGGCTCCAGAATGATATAATCAAATCATGTACCTCCCATGCCATACACTAAGCCGTACGGGGTTGAGTTTGGATGAAACGTTCTTGTACAGGGTCTGATATGATTTAGAAGTGATGTAGGAGCATCCACGGTCTTGAAGGATCTTGCATCACCAAAAATAAAGTGAGTTTGTGATTAAGAGTGAGTTTACGATTCGTTATTATTTTCTGGGCTCTTGGTATGTTTGGAGGAATTTTATCAATTTCTGTGACATCATCTTGCATTCGTCATTAATCTCACATAATGGTATGTTGCCTTGGTGTCTTGAAGATCAAATACTCCATATTTTGAATCATACATACTATGCATTTATAATCTGGTTTGTAAAACTAATTTGGTCTTGAAGTTTCTTATTTGTTATGTTCTCTGGCTCTTTGTTAACGAAATTCGTTGTGACAAATGAAGCATAAAATCTCTGGATAAAATTTTCCATGTTAGGTGAGGATAAAAGCCCGAACACAATGGTGTTATGTGGTAACTGCATTTCTGGCTTAGTCTTTGGCATTTCCAATACTGAGTGCAGTGAAGGTCGTCCTGCATAGGTCCGACTGGGTAAGAGATTGGCATTCAAATTAGCAGTAGTAATTGGTAAAGGAAAGCCCACTTATGTCTTCTTTCCATAAATGCTTTTGTACAGTGTTAATCTAGTATGTAAAGCTCGATGGACTCATGAGTGAGGTGGATTTTTTGTAGTGGTATGCGTTGTCCAGAAGACTGACTGGGTCTTTGACCTCGTCAAATGAGTAAAGCGCCAATGGAAGCCCTACCGGAACTCATCTTCCTTAAGTGCATTTTATAAGTTTTTTTCATGCTCAGAAAACTATATTAAAACCACCTGTAGATGTATTTTCGAATTTTGATCTTCTTTGATGCCATTTAGAAAGGGAAACACCTATGACTGGTGAAAAGTGCACTCAGAATCCCGTCAGAATTTGGGCTAACCAGAAGTGTTTATTTACTTTCTATTATTCTTCCAGAAACCCGACTAGCACTGGCTGTAGGTGCATAAACATTCGAACCGTTTTTATGGGAAATGCCTGAGTTATATTTAAAACATCCAATGGTAGATGCAGAGTCAATGGGGGAATATGTAGATGCAATCCAGTTTGCCTATAGAAGAAATATGACATTATTTCACTGGATCGGCTTGTAGTTAGAGTTCAGGATCAGATTTGTAATGTTTTTAGTCATTCTTCTACTGTATGTGGTTGTGTAGACTGCCAATTCGAAGGCATAATTCTTTTTGAGCCCTGTAAGGATAGAGTTAATTTTTTCCCTCCATGTTGTGTATGTAATAATCCCAGTAGTGGCAGATTTCGAATTGGGTTTCTACTGTATTAATGCAATAGAATTGATCTCTGGATTATGTCTGGATTATGTTGTCAAATTGTATGACAAGATACCTATGTGTCACTTTGTGCTGGTTGAACCCCTACAACACGGGAGATTGACGGCAGACTTTAATTAGTCTCCCACTCCTTTTGCTTGCAATAGCATCCGCAGTCTTAAGCAATCTTGCATCGTCAAAATAGAGTGAGTTTACATTTCATTATTGTTTTCTTTCCTTTCTGGCTCTTGGTGTGCTTGGAGGAAGTTTCCTGGCTTTCATGAGTGGTCCATCTTGGAATGTTCCTGGTGGCATCGCTCTTGCACTCATCATCAATCTCACATAATGGTCTATTGCCTTG
Source organism: Torreya grandis (assembly GCA_037957365.1). NCBI lineage: Eukaryota > Viridiplantae > Streptophyta > Pinopsida > Cupressales > Taxaceae > Torreya > Torreya grandis. The sequence goes on along the minus strand of JARHVA010001900.1, from coordinate 1,816,740 downwards.
GTGTTTTGAATATCAAATACTCCGTCTTTTGAAGTAGATATACTGTACAGTTATAATACGGTTTGTAAAACTGATTTGGTCTTGAAGCTTCATATTAGTTATGTGTTTTGGATCTTTGTTAACCAAATTCATTGTGCTGAATGAAGATATAATATCTATGGACAAAATTTTCTATGTTTGATGAGGCTAAAAAACCAAACACAATGGTGTTATGTGGTAAGTGGATTTCTAGCTTAGTCTTTGGCATTTCCAATACTGAGTGCAGTGTTAATCATCCCACATAGGTCTAACTGGGTAAGAGATATTGGCATTTGAATTATCAGTAGTAATTGGTAAAGTAAAGCCCGTGGACCTCTTCTATGCATACAAGTTTTTACACAGTGGCAATCTCGTATGGAAAGCTCGATGGAGTCATGAGTGAGGTGAATTTTTTGATGCAGTGTTATGCATTGTCCATAAGACCGACTGGATCTTTGACCTTGTGAAATGAGTAAAGTGCCAATGGAATCCCAACCGGGTCTCATATTCATAAAGTGCATTTTAAAAGTTTCCTTCATTCTCAGAAAACTGTTGGTAATCAGACACATAGACTGAAATTTTAAACAAAGAGAGAAAAACAAAAAACATAAATTTCTTTATAAATAATGCTGGAACTACGATGCTCATACATCTTTTTTTCTTGTTGGTAGCATTGATATGGTTATTTATAGATTGGATCAAACCATGGGGGAAACTTCTGGATGGGTAGTGGAGGAAGTGTCTAGATGGTCAGTGGTCAGAGTGACAACATATCTAGATAGGCGGTGGTAGAATGATCTAGATTGTTGGCGGTCAAAAAATTACTAGAATGGCAGTGAATAGTATAGAAATTATTATTCTAACACTCCCCCTTAATTTCTACCATTACAATGCTACTACACCTAGACAATCTCTAAGATACACAAAAGTGCCTTGAGATAAAATCTTTATGAAAATATCTGCATGTTGATCTTCGGATCTATAAAAGTCTAGATATATTTCACCATTATTGATAAGTTCTCTTTTGAAGTGATATTTGGTGTCTATATGCGTGATACACTTGTGGAACACATCATTCTTTGAAAATATAATTGCTGAGTTATTGTTGCAATGGATCTATGTTGCTTCCTCTTGATGGTGTACCAAATTGGCGAGAACTCTTCTCATCCAAACTACTTGACAGGCTATTGCAGTAGCTGCTACATATTCTACTTCTGTGGATGAAAGAGTGAAAATGGTTTGTTTCTTGGATGCCCATGACATTGCACCTGCACCAAAATGAAAAAAATATCTTCAAGTACATTTTTCATCATTAGTGCTACCTGCACAATCACTATATGTGTAACCAACCAATCTAAAATCATCTATAGGTGTATACAAGATTCCATAATTTGTTGTTCCTACAATATATATATATATATATATATATATATATATATATATATATATATATATATCATCTTTCTAGCTAGCCAATGTGATTCCTTTGGTGTCTCCATGAACCTTAAAATGAGACTAACACCATACATGATATCCAACCTTGTTGTTGTAAAATACATCGAACTTCCTACAAGTCTATTAAATAATGTTGGATTAACATTGGTTCCCTTATCTTCTTAGCTCAACCTGAGACCCATTGCAACTAGAGTTGTTGCAGGGTTGCATTTCAACATTCTAAATCTTTTCAATATATCTTTGGCATACTTAGCTTGACATATAAAAATGCACTTATCAAATTATACTACTTTAATGCCAAGAAAATATTTCATCAACCCTAAATCTATCATCTCAAACTCCTTCATTTCTGACTTAAGCAAATCAATTAACAGATTTCCTGTGAAAATCAGTCATCCACATACAAAAACATGACAAGAATCTTACCTTGATCATTCACCTTGACGTAAAGCATTGGCTCACTAGTGATTTTTCTAATTCCATTCTACAAAAAATATGTCTCAATCATCTTGTACCATGCTCTCAAATCTTGTTTCAGACCATATAGTACCTTTTTGAACATGTAAACTTTGTCTTCATGTCCATCCACTTCATATCCAGGTGGTTGTTGGACGTAGACAACTTCTTCTACGAATCCATTCAAAAATTTTGACTTCACATCCATCTGTTATACTTTCCAGTAATTCTGAGATGCTATGGCTAAGATAGTTCTCACTGTGTCAAGTCTAGCCATTGGTGCAAATGTCTCATTATAGTTGATTCTAGGCTCATGTGAGAAGCCCTTTGCAACCAATCTTGCCTTATATTTTTCAACATTCCCATATGCATTATACTTGGTGTTATAGACCCACTTAACACCAATTGCATCTTTTCCTATGGGTAGATTCGCTAAATCCCATGTCTATTTTTTTTCTATTGAATCAATCTCATCATTCATTGATTTTATCGAATTCTCATCTTTAACTGCTCCTTCAAAATAAATAGGATCTTCTTAGGAAAATAATGCAAAATCAGAACATAACTCATCATCTTGATCATAGATTTCTTTCAAGCTTCTTGTCTTCTTGGATGCATTTATGAATCGAGCTCTCATTTCTACCAAAGTTGGATTGGAAGAATCACTATCTTGAGGGCTTGATGTAGCTATCTTCCTCAAGGTTTCACCTTGCTGCAAATTTGTTCAAGGTCTCCATACTGCTTGTGGAGAAGGTGTCCTAAAATTGCATTTTGCAGGAGCACTAGTAGGGGTGTGAACTTGAGGAGTTTGCTGTGCACCATTGTCATCAATCTCTTTTTCTTCATCAGATATCTCTATATTACCTTGAATTTTGTCAATGCTTCCATCCCATGATTCATTCTCAATGAATTCTACATCTCTATTGCTAATTACCTTCTTGGTGATAGGATTATATAACTTGTATGCTTTTGACTCCTCATTATAACCAATAAAAATACATTTTTCTCCTCTATTATCTAGCTTTTTTTCACAATTTACTGTGTACTAGTTCATATGCTATGCATCCAAATGCTCTCAAGTGTGCTACACTATGCTTCTTACCACTCCATGCTTCCTATGGAATCTTATCCATGACACTCTTCAATGGACATATGTTCAACAAATAAATGGAGTGTACAACTGCTTCAGCCCAAAATTCATTTAGAAGATGTTTGGTATTCAATATGCTTCTTGTCATATCCTTAATGGCCCTATTCTTTCTTTTTGAAACACCATTTTGCTGCGGTGTGTACCTAGTTGTAAGCTGCTTCTAAATTCCATTTGCCTTGAGGAAATTTAGGAATGTGTTTGAAAGGTATTCACCTCCTATGTCTGATCTGAGCACTTGGATAGAATTCCCACTCTACTTTTCATTAAGTACTTTGAAGTCTTTGAAAATACCAAAAACATCTAAATTGTGTTTCAAAAAATATACCCAGGTTTTTCTACTGTAATCATCAACAAAAATTTGAAAATACAAGCTTCCGCCAATTGATGGTGTCTACATTCGACCACACACATTTGTATAAACAATTTCAAGAGGTTTTGTGGCCCTATAAGCCTTTTCTACTGGAAATATCTCTCTATGTTGTTTTCCTAATATGCAACTCTGACATGCTTCCTTAGGCAGCTCAATCAAAGGTAGTCCAGTTATCATATTCTTCTTGTTGAGCAATTCTAAACCTTTGAAATTAAGATGACTAAACCTTAAATTCCATGTCCATGCATCATTTTTCAATTTTGTTTTAAAATCATATGATGGACATGCGTTCCCTTCACCTGGAGCTCCCCCTTGCAGAGGAATCTCACACTAAACTTCTAACTACCAACTGCTTATCTACACTTCAGTCCAGAATAATACATGAATTATACTCAAAATATACTTTATAACCCTTTTGAATGAGCTGCCCAATTCTCATCAGATTGTAATTTGGGACAAGAACATAGTAGACTTCTAAAATGTACTTACATTCACCTTGTTTTGTCGTAATATTTATCATGCCTTGCCAAGCACATGAAATTTTGTATCATTTCCTAGCTTTACCTCAAATTGGACAGATCCACTCATGCTAGAAAACAACTCTATTGACCCAATCATGTGATTATTACAACCTGAGTCTAAAAACTATACAAATGGAGTACTTGCTTGAGAAACATTACATGCGACAAACATAGATCCTTGACCAGGATATGTAGAAAATTTAATAATTAAAGGTAAAATTTGCATTTTAACTATTATTATCATATTGCCTTTTTTGACATTCATTTGCATAATGACCAATTTTTTTAAAATAACGACATTGGATGTTTGATTTGGCATACCTCTAACCTTGTGGCTTATTTTGAAAATATCTGCTACCTTTCCCTCTAGATTTTGTAGAAAATTTGTTAAAGCTTGTGGTTGTTTGACTGTTATAACCAGAATTCTGAGTTCTTTTTCCTCTCTGCAGGCGTCGACCTCTTCCTCTTCCTCTACCGATTGAAACATGAGTCTTAAAAGCATGTTCTAAAGAGAAATTTTATGATCTATTAAGTCTTTGCTCATCGGATAGGAGAAATCCCATCAATTCATCAACTAAACGCTGAGTCAAATCCTTGACCTTTTCTATGACTACAACAATGGAGTCAAGTTTTGCTGGAAGACTCCTTAGGAAATTTTCAATGATTTTAAGATCCTCTAATGTTTCACCGTGAGATCTAATCTGATTAACTACACCCATTACTTGAGTATAAAATACATCAACAGAATCTGAATCTTTCATCATCAAATTCTCAAAATCCCATCTAAGCATTTGTAATTTAGCTAACCTTACTTTGCTCATACCTTGATATGCAATCTTAAGGCTCTCCCAGGCTTGTTTGGATCTCGTAGCTGTGGCTACTCTCGGAAATATAGATTCGTCCATCACCCGTTGGATGAAGAACAAAGCCTTCACATCTGTGTTCTTGTTTTCCTTCAACAAATCTTTCTGTGCTTGTGATAATGCATTATATGCATTCTGATCTGCAGGGTCTGTGAATCCGTTCTCGACTAACTCCCATAACTCTTGACTACAAAACAGAGTTTTCATCTTAATACACCAATAAACATAATTGTTACCATTGAAAATGGGAAGTCGGGGCTGTGTGAGATTGCCGCTCGCTCCAGCAATGTCTAAAAATCAATATCTTCACACTCAAAAAAAAATCATATCCAGGCCTACAATGGCTTTCAGGCAGTCTCACCTTCTGTCAATCAGAACGTTGTAGAGAATAGGAGGACTATGATTCTACTCTCAGCCTTCACGATACAGGAAGATATCAACCGCTCCTTGTAGCTTCTCCTGAGCAACCACCTCAGCGCCGTTAAGTTCAAAGTCCACGCCGTTCTGATCTAGAATGAGCAAAAATCACCTCTTCAAAGCTCCATGATGCCACTCCACACGGACGTTGACAAATGATTTATGTCTTTTCAACAATAAAACAGCGATCAAAATGGCTTCGAGCAGCACGGTCCAGCAGCTTCGCTCTGCTTGCTGCTCACCACCAAATGATATAACAATGATAGTCTGTCAAATCGATGACAAAGAGAGAACAACAAAAAACAGAAATTTCTTTATAAATAATGCTGGAGCTACGAAGCTCATACATATGTTTTTCTTGTTAGCAGCATTGATATGGTTATTTATAGATTGGATCAAACCATGGCAGAAACTTTTGGATGGGCTGTGGAGGAAGTGTCTGGATGGTCGGTGGTCAGAGTGACAACATTTCTAGATACGTGGTGGTAGAATGATCTAGATTGTCGGTGGTCAAAAGATCTCTAGAATGGCGGTGAACACTGTAGAAATTATTATCCTAACAAAAACTCGATTACAACCACCTGTAGATGCATTCTCGAGTTTTGATCTTGTTTGCTTCAATTTAGAAAGGGAAACACCTGTGACTGGTGGAAAGTGCACTCAAAATTCCTTCAGAGTCTGGGCTAAACAAAAGCATTCATTTCTTTTCTATTATTCTACAAAAAGCCCGACTAACACTGGATATAGGTGTATAAACGAATTTTGTCATTTCCTTCGAACCGTTTTGTATGGGAAATTTCTTAGTTGGATATAAAACATCCAAGGGAAGATGGAGAGTCGATGGAGGAATACGCAGAGGCCATCTAGTTCACCTATAGAAAATAAATGGCATTCTTTCATTGTCGCTGCTCGTAGTTGGAGGTCAAGATCATATTTGTCATGTTTTTACTCATCATTTGTTGAAAAGTGATGCTGAAGTGCTGTTCACTTAGTTCTATTTTTAGACTATTAGTGTAAATTATTTTGTATGAACAGTTTTTGTGGAGCTAAATTTATACAGTTAGTTAATTTTTAGTTTTTATATATTTTTATAAAAAATAAAGCCTTAGATAGGTTAGAGTTAGTTTTTAGTTGATATTACATGCAAATTATTATTTAGATAAATTTAAAATATTTTATTCAATAATTAGAAAAACATGTTCACATGCAATTCTATTAATACATTGTAATTGATCTTTATTTTTCAAGAAGAAGGAGAGTGATGCCAAGTTTTTGAAGAAGAAGCACTTTTTTATTTTTGTAATTATTATTTCCTCTATATTATGAATATTGCATATATTTGGCTATGATTTAATTTTATTTAAAATTCTACATATGGTATCAAAGAAGGTATTTTTCTTTTGGGTTAATGATTTAGTAATTGGAATTTTGCCAAAAATTTATCATGTGAAATTCTAACTCCTTGCCCATTCCAGAATTTGATGGAAATGAGTATGATTATTGGTGTATCAAAATGATGAATTTTTTTATAGGAAAAGATTTGTGGGAGATTATTGAATCAGGGCATGTAGAGCCAACTGATTGGAATGCCCTCACAACAAATGATAAAACAATGAAGAAAAAGGCTAAGAAGAAGAATGTTCAAGCCTTATTTCATATTCAAATAGCTCTAGATAAGAGCCTATTTCTATGAATTACAGGATCAAAGACATCAGAGGATGCTTGGAAGACTCTAAAAGAAGTTTACCAAGGTAGTGATCAAGTCAAAGTTATCAAGTTATAGACATTGAACAGAGAATTCGAGAATTTGAAGATGCAAGAAAATGAAAGTGTGAGTACCTATTGTGTTAGAGTAAAAGATGTGGTCAATAAAATGGCTACACTTGGTGAAATTGTGAAAAATGAGGTTGTGATAAAAAATGTGTTGAGGACTCTCACACCAAGGTGGAACCATGTTGCCATAATCATAGAAGAAAGCAAGAATTTATCTACCCTTTAATTTGATCATCTAGATGGATCTTTGCTGTCTCATGAAGAAAGATTGAGAGATTCATTTGGGGAAAGTGATGAGAATGTTTTTTCCTCCAAATTACAAATCACAAAGAATGAAGATGCCAATAGTAGCATCAAAATTAATCAAGGCCAAGGTCGAGGCCAAAATCAGAATTACTTAATACGAAATAGAGGTAGAGATGGTTTTCGAGGAAGAGGTGGTTTTAGAGGAAGAGCTAGAGGCCGATTTGATAAAATAAATATCCAGTGTTATCATTGTGACAGGTATAGCCACTTTAATTATGAGTGTAGATTAAAAGAAGGTAATAATGATAAAAGCGTTCATTATGCTCAAGAAGGTGATGAGAATCCTCTAGATAATTTATTTTTATCTTATGACAAAGCTGAAAATGTTTCTAAAGATGTTTGGTATTTAGATTCGGGATGTTCTAACCACATGTCAGGGAATAAATTTTTTTTTCTATAATGGATGAAAGTTTTAAATCCAAGATCAAGCTTGGTGATGACAAATCATTGGAGGTTCCTGCAAAAGGAGCTACAGAAGTCCATACAAAAGAAGGTATGAAGAGTGTTAAAGACATTTACTACACTCCAAAGTTAAAGCATAATTTGTTGAGTGTTGGACAATTATGTGAGAATAATTATAAAGTTGTACTTGAAAATCAACAATGTATAATTTATAATAAGAATCATGCAAATAGGGTGGTAACAGTTGTGCCTATGACAAAGAATAGGATGTTCCCATTGAAGTTTGGTGAATATAACAAGAACCTTGTCAATATGGCATATGAGGATACAAGTTGGTTGTGGCATCTTAGGTATGGGCATTTAAATTTTCATAGTTTTAAAATTCTAACATCAAAAGCATTAGTTTCTGGTTTACCTAAGGTTGAAGATCACAAGGAAGTTTGTGAAGGATGTGCTAAAGGAAAATATGCAAGAGAGAAATTTTTAAAAGGTGATGCATGGAGGGCTCATTATCCACTCCAGTTAGTTCATTCAGACATTTGTGGTTCTATGCAGACAAAGAGTTTGGGTAAGTCATCATATTTCATTGTTTTTATTGATGATTACTCATGATAGTGTTGGGTTTATTTTTTGAAGACCAAAGGTGAAGCTCTTGAGACATTCAAGAGGTTTAGAGCCCTTGTAGAAAATGACAAAGGGTGAAAAATCAAATGCTTAGGGATTGATCATGGAGGAAAATTTTGTTCAAAATCCTTTCAAGGTTATTGTGATATGCATGTCATTAGAAGATAACTCACAACTATATACACACCTCAACAAAATGGTGTAACTGAAAGGAAGAATCGTACAGTGGTAGAGATGGCACAAAGCATGCTACAAACAAAGGGATTAAGCAATTCTTTTTGGGGAGATGCATTTGCTACAACAATATATATTCTCAATCGGATTCCCACTAGTGCACTTGACAGGATGACTCAGTATGAAGCCTGGTATGAGGAAAATCCAAATGTTAATTATTTTAATTTTTTTCATTGCTTAGGCTACGTTCATGTTCATGATCAAAAAAGGCAAAAGTTAGATCCCAAAAGTGAGTCATATAATTTTGTTGGATATAGTGAGGAAAGCAAGGCTTACAGGTTATATAATCCTCTCACTAATAGGCTTATTGTGTCAAGAGATATGATTTTTGATGAAGGGGGAGTTTATGGTCATCAAAAAGGCCATATGGAGAAGTCAAAATCTGTTTTAAATGAAGTTATTATGGATGATATTGATCATGGTCAGCCCACTAATATTTTTGTTCTAAGTGCTAGAAATCCACCAAGTAACCGCTCATCTAGTTGTTCAATTCCAAGTGTAAGTCTAGATTAAATTCCTAGTTCTACAAGGAAGGTAAGAAGATTGAGTGACATTTATCAAAGGAGTTCAAATCAATCACATGAATAAAATCCAAGACATGAGACCCTAAATTTTGCTTTACTTACTAAGGCTGATTTTGAACCATCGTGTTTTGAAGATGTATATACTAATGAGGTTTGGATGCAAAAAATGTAAGAATAGATGGATTTTATTCACAGGAATGACACTTTGGAGCTTATAAAGCTTCCACATGACAAGAAGAATATTAGCACCAAATGGGTCTACAAGACTAAGTGTAACAGTGATGGAAGTGTTGAAAGGCATAAGGTGAGATTAGTTGCTAAAGGCTTCACACAAAAGTATGGCATTGATTATGAAGAGACATTTGTACCAGTAGCAAGACATGAGACCATTAGAATGCTTATTTCATTAGCATCTCAAAATAATTGGCGCATCCATCATATGGATGTGAAAAGTGCCTTCTTGAATTGGTACTTAGAAGAAGAAGTATAAGTGGAACAACCACAAGGTTTTGAAGTGCAAGGAAAATAAAATCATGTCTACAAGTTAAAGAAGGCTTTGTATGACCTCAAAAAATCACCAAGAGCATGGTATGCTAGGATTGATGGATATTTTCAAGAGAATGGCTTTCAAGGAAGTAAGAGTGAACCTACCATTTACTACAAACAAGAAGGTAATGATATTCTAATTATAAGTTTGTATGTTGATGACTTGTTGTATATGGGTAGTAATTCTATGATGAAGGATGAATTAAAAGTTTCCATGATGAATGAATTTGAGATGTAAGATTTAGGCCTCATGAAATATTTTTTAGGAATGGAGATTTATCAAAGGGAGAATAAAAATTTTATTTGTCAAAAATATTATGCTAAAGATATGTTTAATAAATCTTATATGGTTGATTGTAAACCAGTCTCCACTCCAGTTGCTCATGGAGTTGTGTTGTGTAGAGATGATAGTGTTGAAAGAGTTGATGAGATAGCCTATAGAAGTATTGTTGAAAGCTTAATGTTTCTAACTCATATAAGACCTGATATTGCTTATTCAGTTTCACTTGTTTCAAGGTACATGCCAGAGCCATCATAAATACATATGAAGGCCGTGAAGAGAATTTTGAGGTATGTGTAAGGCACTCTAGATTTTGGTATTCATTACTACACTTCTAAAAGGTTCAATCTTGCTGGTTTTAGTGATTTTTATTGGGGAGGTAGTTTGGATGACTGAAAGTCAACATCTGGGAATTGTTTTTTTTTTGGTTTGATTACTTGGAGCTCAAAGAAGCAAAGTATACTTGCCCTTTCTTCTACAAAAGTAGAGTATGTTGCAGTCACTTCTATAGGTACACAAGCATTATGGCGTAGAAAACTTCTTGAATAAATTGGATAGATTCAAGTTCAGTCCACAGTTATTTTTTGTGATAACATTAGTGCTATTAAATTAGTCAAAAATCCAATTCATCACAACAAGACAAAAAATTATGATTTAAAGCATCATTTTATCCGAGATTTAATACAGACGAAGGTAGTGGAATTGAAATACATCAACACTAAATAATAGTTGGTAGATAGCTTCATGAAAGCAGTTGTAACATATCAATTTTTGACACTCAGAGATCAAATTGTGAGCCCGCTCAGCATTAAGGCGGAGTATGTTGAAAAGTGATACTGAAGTGCAGTTCACGCAGTTCTATTTTTAAACAATTAGTGTAAATTTAGTTTGCATGAACAATTTTTGTGGAGCTAAATTTAGATAGTTAGTTAATTTTTAGCTAATATATTTTTTAAAAAAAAATAAATCCTTAGAAAGGCTAGATTTAGTTTTTAGTTGATATTACATGCAAATTATTATTTAGATAAATTTAAAATATTTTATTCAATAATTAGAAAATCATGTTGACATGAAATTCTATTAATACATTGTAATTGATCATTATTTTTCAAGAAGAAGGAGAATGATTCCATGTTTTTGAAGAACAAGTATTTTTTATTTTTGCAATTATAATTTCTTCTGTATTATGAATATTGCGTATATTTCATTGTGATTTAATTTTATTTAAAATTCTACATCATTGGTCTGCACGTGGTTGTGTAGACTTCCATTTCAAAGGCATAAGTCTCTGTGAGACTTGAAAGGGTAGACTTTATTGTATTCCTCTATGTTGTGTATGCAATAAGCCCAGAAGTCACATATTTTGAATTGTATTTCAGTTGTATTAATGCAATAAAATTGAATCTCTATAATTGAAATGTTTATTGCTTGACAGAATGTTTGTGTGTCAGTTTATGTCGTTGAACCCATACAACATAGATAATAATGACTATCCTTAATTGGACCTCCATTTCCTCATGCTTGGACCAAGAAGTCACATAAAATAATTCTAATGATTTTGCCAACAATCAACACATTAATGTTGCTCTGAAAAATGATAGAATTAATGTATGTACATATATGTTGATATATGGATTTAGAAATTGGATTGATTAAAAAAAAAAAAAAAAACACATACACAGAGAACATGTAATAGATGGGAAAACTTAAAACAAAGGTAAAAAACCCACAATAATTATTCATTAATAAGAAACAATAAATGTAATATAGCAATCTTCTATTCATTTTATCCCACAAGTCTTCACAGAGTCAAATGTTTGAAATAATATTTTTATGAAAGCTCGTGTATTAAAATACTTGAAGGTGGTATGTTATAATTTTACAATCTAAAATTTATTTATTAGATAGGTGAATTTTTATAATCAATAGATCTAAACTCCCACCGGAGACACATCAAAAAGTTGTAAAATGTTATATTTTATTATTTATTAATACGAATATTAAATGATATAATTTAAATATAAAATTATATTATTATTTTACCATGAAATATAATGTGTTTAGGACATTTGTATACCACTTAATCATTAATGTTTCCAACAAATATCAAATATTATCAACTTTTATTATTGAATTTTAGATAATTTTTCATTAAATAAATTTTTATTTATTAACATAAAAAATAATTCTTAACAAAATTACATGGTTCAATGAATAATTTCATAACATTTTAATTTTTTAATATTTTAATTATAAAATATTTTAAGTTTAATCGTAAAAAAAAAAATTAAAAAATCATAAAATAAAAAATTATTAAGGACAAAAATATTTAAAAACTAATTATATATAAACAAGATGAATTTAATTTATATTAAGAACGTTCACTTACATAAAATATTTCAAATGAATAATTAAAATAATAGTATGCAATATTTCCTAGATTATATATATAAATGTTTTTATTGACTATGGATCCAATTAACTATGGACCCAATTAAAAAACTATTATTCAATCAGAGTCATTAATTATATGAAATTTTTAATAACATTATGCAATATTTCCCCAAATTATATGCTTGAATATTTTTTATGACCAAAACATATTTTTTCCATTACATATTCTTTTTAACCATAAATCTAATTAAGATATTATTAATCTATCAAAATTATAAGTTTTATCTAATTTACAATCAAAAAATATTTTGATGTAGATATCCTGATCAACATCTAATGAAATATATATTTTTCTTCTATGATCAATATATCAATTTTACCATCTAAGTATTTGTATTGGTCATTAATTTTATTTTCATTTTTCATGCTTAAATCTATTGCCTTCCAGAAATGAACACAAAGAAAATATTTTTAGCCACCAAAATTGCTTAATAAAATATTTCAAAAAGCTTGAATGCAGATATCTAAACCAGGAATAAATATAGAAATTCTATTTTACAACTAATATCAAGCCAAATGCTTAAAAACTATGATTTTGATAGATTAATAACTATGCTGCTAAAGATATTCAACTTTTATCTGGAGATTTTTAGATGAAACATACCATTATGGTGAGCGGGAAAGGGAGCGGGTGAAGGATTTTGAACACTGATGCAGGAGAGGAGGAAGATGGTGAAGAAGATGAGGATGATGGTGATGAGGTTGAGAAGGACCTTTCGAAACTTGAATGGTAGGCAGTGCTTGCTGAGAAAGAATCAGAGTCCTGGCACATTGTTTTGACTTATGGCGTCCGCATAAAAGGGTCAGAGCTTAGATCGAATTTTGCCTAATCATCTGCAACATTCTGGTCCTGGCTTTGGGGATCTTTCCGCTACAGCCTTCTATCGGCGGCAGAGCTTAGATCGAATTTTGCCTAATCATCTGCAACATTCTGGTTCTGGCTTTGGGGATCTTTCCGCTACAGCCTTGTATCGGGCTTGGATTTAGCATCGCAAACGGTGGATTAAGTCCCTGTTTCCCACATTACGGTGGATGGGATTTTTTTATCTTTTGGGACTGTTGGAAGGGCCAAGACATTGACGGCTTCTCTTTGGTTAAAGAAGGGATTTGTTCTGACTGATAGATCCAAGATCTTGTTTGTAAAAAGATTGAAATGCTCAATTTTGGATTCCGTGTCACATGTTGTTAGCCGTTGTGTCCTGGAAGTGGTTCCATCAAAAAGCTTCGACAGCTAACGTCGTCTCTATTCTGAATGGCCTGAAAGACCTCACGAGGACACCTTTGATTCAGTTCTTGGTGTCTGGATACGCTTATCCAATTGGACGTTTGGCTCTTTCTCTTTGAGCACTGGTGGTACTGATTTTGAAGGTTGCACTCGTGACAACAAGGGTCGGGATGGATTTTGCTACCTTTTATGCTGGTCTTGGTTAAAATTACTCTCCGACAGGGCCGACCCTATTTAAATGGTTTGGTCTAAATGGATTTTAGACCTGAAGTGTTCTTTCCTCCCATATTGGGGAGATAAAGGTTGTTACTCAAACTTCGGGTCAAGCCTTGGAAAGAGTTTAGCTCTGTGTACCGCTTGGTTGAGGTTCTTTCTTGAGTCAAGCTACGTTCTGAAAAATATAAAATGGATGGGAATGGATAGGGGTTCGTCCCTTCTTGAAGTTTTGTGAAGGTTAAGAGAATTTTTTGGGGAAGCTTTTGATTAGAGAATCTTGAAGGATGGATTTGTAAAGATTTTAAAGTGGAAAACGTAAAATTTGGATTTGAGTAAAAGGGAGAGCTATATCATAATGGTAAGTATTTTTTTTATTTAATCTTAAGGGATATTTATAAGATCTCCATATTTTACAATACATTTATTTTTTTTTGGGATTTTTGGTCTCACTTATAGTTTTGACTAGCCATTTTTATGCTAAATATAGTTATGCTAGTTGGAAATGATTTGTTTTACTTCTCAAAACCATTCTTTATAGATAGTATTGTGGCCCCAAATTATACCCTCGTGGTTATGATGTTTTTTTTGTTTTAATTTTAGCTATGCTTGGTTGGTGTTGACTCCCATTGGGGACCCCATAGGGTTTCTTTGCGATTGACTCTTGAGACCTCGATCTCCATTTATTTCTAGGTTGGTGCTCGATCCAGTCAAAATCAGGACTTTAGTCCTATCGAGACCTAGAGGGTTCTTTTTGAGACCTAGGCCTCTTGCTTCATCATCCCAGGCTAGTTTTCGATCCGGCTAAATCTGATGAGGTTCTACACCAGTGAAAAGTAATTGTTTCCTGTTCCAATATTTTTTCTCTTTGGAGACTTAAGCCTCCTCTTATGCCCAGGATAGATCTAATTCTAGTTAAAGACTAGAATGGTGGCTTTGTTATTGGCTTTATTGGATTTGGTTCCCCTAGGGGCCTCTGATGGAGCTTTGAAATATCTGGGCATCTTTCTCTAGTAGCCAAGGCTAGTTTCTGGTCAAACCAAAACCCATTAGTTCCCACACTAGTAAAAGTGGTTGTTTCCCATTACATAATCTTTTCTCTTTTGTTGGAACCTGTCTACTCTTTTTACTATTGTTTCTTCTTTTAGCGAGGTCCTTTTTGCTTCATGATCAGTTGCTTCATTTTCTATCTTGTTTAAACCAAGAGAAGACACAAAAGTCCTGATGTGTCCTAGATGAATTCTACATTAATCAAAAGTGTATTTTCCTTAATCCCAACTATTATCAAATTGAGACTAAAAATTTGTTGAAAATATTTATAATATAAATAAATAAAAATGTAAATTTTTATTACAAGATTTAAATTCAAAGTTTATATAAACTCTAAAAATCAATCATCCACTTTGAATACAAATAAATTCCTTCCATCTAGACCCATATCTATCAAATATAAAATAGAATAAGCATTATTTAGTGTCATAGTTTTAATGCATGAAAAAATAAAAGATATATATATATATATATATATATATATATATATATATATGATTTGTATAGGTAGAAATTGTCCACATGATTATAAATTGTATTAGTTAGCATGTAATTTCACTTTATAAACTATATTATTGACAATGTAATTCAATTTTATACAAGTAAAACCATCATATTTGAAAACTACTGTGAAAGCATTGACATTATTATAAAACAAAATTACATCATTTATCATTAAATTCAAAAAATAATTTATAAATTATTTTTTTCATGTTAATTATATAAATATAAATTACCTACATGATTAAAAATTACATTAGTAATTACGTAATTCAATTTTATACAAATAAAACCATCGTGCTTGGAAAATAATCTTAAAAAATAATATTATTAAAAAAAGATGGTACATCAGATGTCATTTAATTCAATTTTTAACAATAATGTAAATATCTTATTATATAAAAAATATACAATTGTACATAGTAAGGGATAAATGGGCGATCAACGTTTCCATCATCTTCCCATCTAAAACAGAATCTTAAACAATTGTATATTTTTTAAATAATGTTTATATAATTTATGTTTTCTTATATCACTTATTATTTTTGTTTGAAATTTGACATGAATAATTGGGTGATTCATGTTTTCATCATCCACCCACTTATAGAAAAATACAAAAAATATACATATTTTTAAAGAAAAACTTATGTTACTCAAGATTTTGTTAAATATTTTGTAATAAAAATTTAAAATCATCATCATTGCTATTAGTCAAAGATATGTAATTATACAAATGTATCATTAGTCACATATACTTAATAAAATCCTAATCAACACTTCTCATCACTACAACGAAATTTTCTTTAGATTATCATTTATATATTTGACTAATACTTATTATATTTGTAGCAAAAAAAAAACATCATATCTACCATAAAGTATTTTTAAATATTTTAAGACCTTAACATATTCTTTACTAAAATTTTATATACTCAAATATATATTTATTTTCTATTAAATATTGAAATTTGAACACAATTTATTTATATAATTATTTTTGAACTTGAAATTTTCTTTTGTAGATGTTTTAATTTTCTCATAAAGTAAACATTTCAATTTAAAAACAAGAAAATGATTTCTTTTAAAATTGCATAAAAATAATAATTACATTGTTTCATATGGCAATACAATACAATACAATACAAAATAATGATGATGATGATGATGATGATGATGATGATGATGATGATGATGATGATGATGATGATGATGATGATGATGATGATGATGATGATGATATGGTTGAATCCTCCATCAAAAGATGATTGTAGCCGATAACTGCTTTACCCTTCTAACTCTGCTCATTTCCACATCCTCCGTTTCATTTTATATTAAAATAAACTTGAAAAAAATAAACGAATTGTATTTGGCCAAAAATAAGTTAAAGTAATAAGGAATATGCTTTTTGTAATATGTTCAAGTCGGAGATTGTAAAAGATGATATAGTATATATTTATTTTATCTAACATTATGTAGCCCCTAGTGGCCTTTCTACATTCTCCATTTGTTTTTCTAGTGGAATTGATTCGATAAGCTGTGGGAGCATTTTGTTTTAAAATTAATCATGGCATAATTAGTATATGAAGAGTGATATGAAATATATTAAAATAATTAAATAATTAAATGCATATAAAAATATAAATAAAAATTAAAAAAATTTAATATAACAACAATTTTAAGAATCTAGTAACTATTAAATATTAAGAATAATAATGTATGTTTATCACAACAATGCATTTGAGGCTGAATACTTTTATTTTTATTAAAAAGTTTGAGTAGTTCTTAGCTATAGAAAATATTTAAAATATATTTTTTGAGAATATAAAAGGAATTATATTTTATGTTGAGTAAATAATATATGAATCAACTTATACAATTATAAATTATAGTAAATTTTTATTATAATGTTATTAATTTTCAAAAGTATAAAAAAGTGATGTTTTAGGAAACTGTAAAGAATTTTAGTTTATATTTAGTATAAGAGAAACATCCAAACCAATTATTATAATAATAAATTGAAGTAAAATTTCATTAGAATTGAAGGTGAATATAACTGTAAATAGCATTTATATTTTATATCAAGGATGCCAACAAAATTGTC
Source organism: Torreya grandis (assembly GCA_037957365.1). Classification (NCBI taxonomy): domain Eukaryota; kingdom Viridiplantae; phylum Streptophyta; class Pinopsida; order Cupressales; family Taxaceae; genus Torreya; species Torreya grandis. The sequence goes on along the minus strand of JARHVA010001900.1, from coordinate 1,799,257 downwards.
TATATGTTATACCTGGTGTTAGTGCTCAAACATGGATTAAATAATTTGTGTGTTTTTTTGAAGAAAGAATGTCTGAATATCTAATTATTTCATCTTATTTGTAAGTATTTATCTGAATTAAAAATCTCGTTCTTACTTTATGAAAACCCTATATAATACCGATTCTAGCTAACATTTAACATTTTCATGTTTTAATGATATTGCAGACTATGTGATAAAAATCAAACCAAAAAGATCAAGAAATGCTAAGTACGATGATTTTTTTTTTTTTTTTTTTTTTTTTTCTTTAAATAACTTTAAAGTGGGGGAATTTTCAAGAGTGATTGCAAGTTTACAATATTGTAAGTTGCAAATGGAGTATGAATGTCTGACGGAAGTTTTGAAAGGAAGTGCAATTTCGCATATTTGCAATGTTGCACTTTGCCGTTCAACTTACGAAACCTTCAACACATGCAATGGTGGAAGAGCAAGTCAAAATTGAGTCTTGGAATGTGAGTCAACATGTGGCAGCCCCAGCGAACGGTGAAAGATACGCGTAGGAATGAGTAAAAGGTTTTAAAATTTAAACCCATGCCATTCAGTTCTTGTCCATGTGGAAGGGGTCAGAATGTTAGAGTAAATAAAACAATGTTTTACAAGAGTGAAGCATGGGCCCATGCAGATTGATTTGGTGGAGCTTCCAAGGCAAATTGCAATTTCCAATTTGCAATTGCAAACTTGCAATGTGCTTCGTAACTTCCGATTCCCGACGAAGATTTCAACGGGAAAATACGCAAAACTTTGGTATAGAATTTCTAGGGATGACTACATGAAATACGCAGCTGTAGAGTGTTATCAAAGCGTGGATACTACATTGAAGGTGATACTGAATGAGGACGGAAGATTATGGGTCAAATGAGTATTTGGTAATGTAAGCTTATCAAAAGGGGATATTCTTATCAATTTTAAGATAAATAAGCTGCCTCTTGATATAAATAGAGTTTTGATATTGATGAGACATTAGATATGGCAAAGGGTGTTGTGAAATCCGTTCAAGATTTTTATGACGTTGTCACCCATGATATTTTTTATTATAATATAAGAGAGAAATATGACAACTGTAGACTCTGGGGAAGCAAGGAGGGAGGGGAGACTTTTCCAAAGATTGAATGGCTTAAGGATTCTAGACATAGGGAGCATATCAAGCGGCTCCATTTACTACTAATTATCAAGGACTCTATTGCGAACATTCCAAAGAACATAGAGGCAAGATATCGATTATAATTTTTTACAAACTAGTTGTTAATGAAAATGGAACCTGTAAAACCTGTACGTGAGATGATTTCTTTCAGCGTGTTTACGTGACACTATAGCAAGATTGTCATGTATAGTATGATTGACTTACAAAAAGAAAATGAAGATGGAATCACTACAGTTTTCTATCTTCATAATATATTTCTAAGCATTTTAGATGAACGGAAAAACTTTCTGTAATGCAAGGGTATTATTGGCAGTGATGATAGGCACTATCTCCTAGATTTTATGAGAACAACTCCAAATCATGCAAACTACATGGGCCTAGGATCACGCTATTGTGTGCTGAGGCATGAGATCGTTGCTTCATTTTGTCACGTGGAAATCTAAGAAAGGAAAAAGTGACACTCAAAAGGAATGCTAGTAGAGTTTTAAAAATCAAATGTAAATTTGATTTAATTACATATGGGATGTGAATGATTGGCAGAGTTTGTGATAGGAATTACAATTTGTAAAAATGCAAACATGCAATTTGTTTCTCTAGTTATGAAGCTCTAATGGTTATCGATGGGAAAAACAATGTGCAAAAGCATGTTTTGAAAAAATACAAGTTATAAATTGCATACCCAATGCCGAAACTCGCTAGTCAACATGCAGTCAAAAGTCAAAGCAAAAGTTTTCAATCCAAGTACAACTTTGCATTTTTACAAACTATAATTGCATTTAAAGTTCCCAAGTCTACAACAGAACCTTTGGTTAGAGATAGAACTCCATATTGTAAGATGAAAAATAGCAATTTACAAATGTGCATATGCCTTATGGATATTTTCCAGCTTGCAAAGTTGTAGTTGGTGTCCAAAATCCCTCCATACAAAGGAGGTGAAAAATTGAAAATGGGATCCAAAGTTATGCATTAAAAAAAGGGTAAAATAATGCACTTAAGCTTCATAATGTTTGGTGGCAACCTTGAAAAGTCAAAGGCAAAAGAGAAAATGAGAAGTCACAGGGAAGTTTGGCATTAACCACAAAAAGCAAAAAGGTAAAACATAACCTAAGTCTTTCATTTATAATATTTTTATGGTTTTGAACACCTCCATGGATGAGAAATGTTATAGGATTTGTGAGGCCAAGGTGATCCATTAAAAGCATATCATTTTAATGGCCATGGATCCTGCATTGTAATATAATGCCATCTTGATAAGGCAAGGAGCACTCTTTAGCCTTCGCAAGGGGAACGACATCTGTCCATAAGCTTCCATCTATCCAAATCATTAGTTCGAGGCATGTCCAAGTGGTTACATAAGAAGACAAGGAGTTTGTTTGGGCTCCCAAGAGAATATTCTCCCTCAAACCCTTGGACAGTGGATTTACAACCAAGGAGATCAAAGGTTTGTTTTAAATCTTCATCATGATATAGATAGGTAGTTTCTTCAATGATTCCCTTGCAAGAGCAGCAGTTCTTAGGCATGACAAAGGGGATCTTCCAGCTAAATCATATTCCTAGAATATTTGGGGTGACAAATTTGTATAAAAAGAGGGCTTGTCCTCTTTTCAAAGATTGTTGTTGGTTTTATTAGATTTGAGGCTCTTCAAAATTTTGGGAACCTTGTTTTATGTGTCTTGTCTCTCTTACTCAAGTGGTCGCAACTATACATCCATTAGTAAGTTCTGAGAGCATTGTATATGTCTCCCCTATTCAAGAGAAAAAACACCATGCTTCTCCCCATGATCACATTCTGAACAATGATGTATGTAGGATTTACTTTCAAGTTAATGGAAAATCATTGTGATTTATGTTGTATCTTGTCATTGAAATGAAACAATATATTTTACATGCTCTATTGATTAGTTATCTAGCTTTATGCTTAGTAATGGTAGTCATTTTGAGCATAGATCTAGGTTATAAACCCCTTTTTGCATTGTGATTTGGAAATTTGATGTCGATAACCTTTTAAGGGCATCCTGGGTTTATGAATTTGATAGGAAAAAGTTTTTAAATCTCCAGTTGCAGTGTATGCTTTTGGGTTTCAACGATCATTTGAATATTTTCATTGTATTGGAACCAATGGATGTAAGTATTTCCTGATAATTTCATTATCTTGTGATTTAGTATTCTACATTATTGCAAATGAACGATGTCATGCGTATTGAAGGAGTTATTGTTGTTCAAAAACCACCACACCACTCTTCAATATGCCTAACTCGTCCTACTTACCATACTCTACAAATAATACACCATGTTAACCATTCTAAGTTTTATTTGCCTATAGATGCATAAATGCATTGTAATCTCCCATTTGGCCCTCAATTATTGAAAATTTATTTTAAATGAAGTTTGAAATCATATCCCCATCTATATTTAGTAGCTTGTGTCTAGCCTTGAGCATTTATTCATTCCATGTGACAACCCTTCCTAGGTGGAGTGTACATGTTTGGTTATGCCTTGGTAAAATTTGTGTTTTGTGCAAATAATCCCCATGGGGATTGATCTGTAGTATTCCTGCATGTGATCAACCTACCCATTAGGTCCTCTTAATTTGGTTCAGATAGAACTAGAAGTAGTAGGGAGCTAACCATACCCTTTGTTGGTGTATTCTAGTCATTGTGTGCTTTCAGTCCATCTGAATGCTAAACCCTTCCCCTATTATAACCACATATTTACAATTTTTTCATCTTTGTTTTTCATACTACCCACGTGTGCAAGGATAATTCAAATAGGTGACAAACTATGAACCAACACTCCATTGGCACCATTGTTGGGGAGAATATGCTAGCCATTTGTGTTGTCAATGACTCTTGTAGATAGCTCTTAAGTTCATGTTCTCAAGTTCTCTATTAAGAAATATATGATGCATTAACCTCAACTATGTAGTTTTAGACATTATTTTCTTATATTATCTCATGTTTTTTAAAGTTGAAGTTATTTGAGTTTGGTTTATTACTTAGGGCCATCAACTTTGCAAACACTCTATTGGTGCCATTGTCGGGGATATGAAAGATTTGATCAATTGACTTCTACTAGATTTCTTGAAAAGAAATGGATATTTGTTAATGCCTAAAGGTGTTTTCTCTCTTGAACATAAATCTAGATTTTTAGCATCTTTCCTTTCATATCTCAACACTAGATTCAACAAAGTATAATCTCAGTATGTATCATAACATGTTTGTAATTTGTTATATTCTAGAAGTTTTTTTCTAGTGGAGACTCCAACATATCATTTGGTTTCAAGGAAGATTAGCGCCCATTTTAATATCTTCTTTTAGCTTTGAGTGTTTTATTTTTTTTTGAAAAGCTGGAAGGAATGAGATCTTCTTTCAAAGGTGGCTCATCAAATCAACTTGTCTCACCTTTAAGTGTTCATCAAAGAAGAAGGAGACAAGTTTGGAGGCCAATTGAAGGACAAAGTTCTGCTACAAAGGAGTTTTTGTATACACATGAACTCTTACTTATTGAACTTACAATAATTTAAAATTATCATAGTTCTCCTAATAACTTAGAATCTTATAGTCCTATTCCACTAATTCCACCTTCTCACCTAGTTGAATCTACTCCTATGTTTGATCCCCTAATTCCACCTCACTCACCTCACAACCCTTTACCATCTGATCTTGAGCCCACCATTAACCTAGTCACGAGGCATAGAGATCAACATGAGAATGAATGTCTTATATTCAATATTCCCTGATTCAAACCGATTACTTTTGATGAAATAGAGGGGTACCCCAATGAAGTTCCAAATGAAGTAAGGATCTGTCTCTCAAAATTTCAAGGGAATAATGCAATGATAGGTGATCAACATTTTAGGGATTTTCACATTATCATTGAATATTATGAGGTTAAGCATGAGGATGTTTTCATTAAGTTATTTGTTCACATGTTGGAAGAAGATGCTCGTGAGTGGTTCAATTCCCTTCCTCATGGATGCATTGATTCATGGGAAGAAATGAAGAATGTTTTGAAGATTCAGTATGGTGATAGAATTGATCCTAGGTTACATCTTGCTAAGTTTTAAAACATTAAAAATAATACCAATGAGTGTGTGTAGGATATTAATATGAGGTTCAAAAAGACTATGATGAGGTATCTTGAAAACATCAGACCTAGTGATATAATTTGTCTAATTAAATATTATGATGCTTTTGAGGTAACCTGTTGCGTACTACTTGACAAATAATGATCCTATGAATCTAAGGTTGGAATTAAATATGGCCATCTAAATTTAAAACAACATAAAATTTATGGGTAAAACATTGAATTATTAGGCCAATGTGAAGGTTAATCCTAAAAAAAACTCAGTCCATTAAGATATCCAACCTTCAAGAAACTATGAAAACTTTGGCCTCCTCGATCAAGGAAATGTCATACAAGCTAGCTAGAGCTAAGAGTGGGAAGCCTCATGGGTATACAAGTCAATATATAACTTCAAAATAGAATGAAGCACAAGAGAGACATTTTTTCTACAATTGAGATAATGAAAGAGGGAAGAGACCTGCCTATGATGAGAGAAATGACAAAAATCAAAATAGAGGAGCTAGGAAATAAGTGCCTTATCCATTAAATACTAAAGTGAATGTGGTAGGTTGTGATATTGAGATATATTGGTGTGATACATGCTTCCTCCCCCATCCTCCATATGATACTATTGAACACATTGATGAAGATGCATAAGGTCCCAAGACTGTGTCTGAAGATGATGATATTTTGATGTTTGATTGTCAAATCTACCAAAGTAAGATGTCTACCTCCATGAAATTTCTAAGTGATACTACTATTATTAGTTTTGGATTGCATTACAAAAGGTATTTGTCCTAAATTATGAGATGTTTTATGATGTTAACATGACACAAGAATATGAATTACCCAATCATGATTTCAAATTTTTAAGGTCTATGATGTTTAAGAAATATGAAGGGGGAATTATTTTAGTTGAAAATAGGTAGATGTTAATTAATGTATAAGTTTCCCAAGATAAATAATATACAATGAAAAGAAGGAAGCAAGGTGTTTCTCTTCAAGAGACTACCCTTACAAATCCAAGGGTAGGGGATACAAGTAAGGAAGCTGAGAAAACTAAATAAGTTCTTAATTCTTTCAAATTAGCACCTACTTCCCAAGTTGTCAAATAAAGAGGTGATCTGTCTAAGATTAGAGTACCTTTGTCTATTATTCCTGATGGTGTGAATGATGTTAGAAAAATTACGGCCTTGAAGACTATTCTTTAGAATGCTAATCCATCCAAGCCTATTCCACCTATGAGTTTGAATGATTGTATTCCAATTGAAGGTGTTATCACTCTTCTTCCAAATACCCCCATTCATAAATATAGCATGTGTGATATTGCCTAAGTATTGAGTCAATTAAACATCATCGTGACACTTCTTGAGTTATTATGAAAACTTGAACATAAGAAGAGGCGATTTGAATACCTAGAGTTTAATTAGAATACAACTAAAAATGAAATGAATTCACCCCAAACACTCTCAGAAGATGATGAAGAATCAGATAAGGTTGTTGAACTAGACCTAAAATTCTATTTGGGGACTATATTGATAAAAATTCAATTGGATGTGGATCCATTTTACACAACCCTGCTAATTAATGGTTTGATTGTTCAAAATTGTATATTTGATTCTAAAGCTTCTTGTAATGTGATGCCTCTAGGTGTCCTTAATGATCTTGAATGAAATATCACATCAGCTTTGGGAAAATTTTATACCATGGATTCATGAAAGGTACCATTTGTTGGACAATTCAAAGGATTATTGGTATAGCTAGAAGTTCATCCATGTAAGTTTTTAAATATGGTTGTGGTAGTTGTGGACTACTCTCCTAAGTGGAGGATGTTACTATCATGAAAATGGGCTTCGATCATGGGAGGTAGTATGTAAATAAACTTGTCTTATGCCACCATTCCTTTGGAGGGTAAGATGGTCAAACTTCATAGAGAGATTAGGATGCTACATGTACTAGAAGATCCTAAAAGATCTCTAAATGAGGTGATATACATAGATGTAGAGATGGGTAAATTTTTTAGGAATGTGGATGTTATTGATATCCAAATGTTCATGATGTTGGGTTTGACAACAAAGGTGATGTTTGGAAAATGTGTTTTGATGGGGCTTGTCCAATATTGGAAATGGATCTGGTTTTGTTTTCTATACCCCCAATAATAAATATCGTCAATTTTATTTCAAGTTATATTTTGAGTGCACTAATGATATTGTAAAATATAAGGCACTCTTTATTGGTACTCACTTGAATCCAAAATAAAAATGATCTTACATATAATCACTAAAGAATTATCATGATTGATTGGCTTGGTGTTATCTAGATATGAAGACATACATAAAGGATTTGTTTCGACACATCAGCCCATTACAGTCTAACAGTAGACCTTTTCGGTGAAAGATGGGATCTATTAACTTCATATTAGCCACTAATCTTTTGGAAGAGTTAACTAAATTAAGGTATGGTAAGATATTGGAGCTACTAGTTAATTGAAAACATCTAAAACACTTCCTTGATTAACTCCATGACTGTGTATAGTAATGTATAGTGTATAGTTTTATTTTTTTATTTCCCCTTTGTGTTAGGCCTTATTTGTACAGTTAATTTTATTGTGTTTGTATTATGTGTTCATTTTTAGATCCTCTTGATCTATTTTTTTAAATATTACTTTATCCAATTGAGTTTATATGGGTGTTTTCAATGACATTATCAAATGTTTTACTCCATGGCCTAAGGGATTGACATCTAGTCTTTTATTCTGGGGTTGTTTGCACACCCACATGTGGTGTACATCCCTATGTGAAATCTAATGTTAGTGACCAAACTTGAAATACAAAATTTATGCCCTTTTTCATAGAAATAATTCTTGAATATCTAACTATTTCATCCTATTTTCAAGTGTTCACTTGAGTTAAAAAATCCCACTCTTGCCTTCTAAAAAACTTGTGTAATCCTATTTCTCACTAACATTTAACATTTTTGTGTTTTAATGAGATTGTAGGGTCTGTGTTAAAAATCAAGCCAGGAAGATCAAATAATGTTGAGTATGATGTTTTCCATCTTCAAATGGCTTTGAAGTGGTGTACTTTTGAAGGGTGATTACAAGTTTAAAATATTTCAAGTTGAAAATGGAGTATGAATGTTCGATGGAAGTTTTGAAAGGAAGTTAAATTTCTAATATTTTCAATGTTTCAATTTTCCATTAAACTTTCAAAATCCAAAACATAGGCAATAGTGGAAGAGCAAGTCAGAATTGAGTCTTGGAATTTATGGCAGCCCCAACAAATGATGGAAGATTCGCGTAGGAATGAGTAATTTTTTTTTAAAATTTAAACACATGCCATTAAGTTCTTGTTGATGTGGAATGGGTTAGAAGGTTAGAGTAAATAAAAAAAAGTTTTACAAGAGTGAATCATGGGCCTATGCTGAATGATTTGGTGGAGCTTTGAAGGTAAATTATAATTTAAAATTTGTAATTGTAAACTTGCAATGTGCTTCACAAGTTCCCATTCCCGATGGGGATTTCAATGGGAAAAAACAACTTGAAAATAGACTTTAAAAGAAAATTAACTTGTAAAATTTAGTCCTATCTCCCAGTTCCATAGGTCGACTTGTAATGGAAAGGTAGTGAAGAAGGATGTCAAAAATATTCTCCATGGAAATAAATTTGAAAATCAAGTATTGAAAATACATGTTTCAAAATTTTAGTGAACCTCCCAAACCCGTATCATGAATGTTGACTTCATTGTAAAAAGGGAGACATCAACATGGAAAGTGGTGGAAATACTTAATGCAAATACAACTTTACAAATTGCAAATTTTTAATTTTCTTCTCAATCTCCCAAACATGGTATACATGCCAAGTCATCAAAGTAAATGATAGAGAAATAAAGGGATAAATTAAGTTTTAAATTTTCAAATTATAAAATTAGTTGAGTCCTTCAGTGTAAGGAATTAAATATATTAAACACTCAAAACCTATGGCACATTCTCTCAATAGGTGAAGTGCCAACATAAGGGTAAGGAACTAAATGCCAAGTGTTTAGATATCTCCTTGCCATATTGTTTTCAAAAAACCATCATTAAGGCACATCCCTATTTATTTCATTATTTCTCGTCAGGTATTTTTGGCCATAGACTTTGATGCATAATCTAAACATTCATATGTATAACTTTGGGATAAAATTAATGAGTGTGGAGTAAATATCACATCAGCTTTTGGCAAATGTTAGGCCATAGACTCACAAGAGGTATCAATTTCTGGATAACTCAAAGGATTAGTTGTATAGTTGGAAGTTCATCCATGTAAGTTTTTAAATATGGAAGTGGTAGTTGTAGATTTCTTTTCGAAGTATGGGATGTTGATGTCATGAAAATGGGCTATCAACATGGTTGGTACTGTGAAAATGGACTTGTCGTATGCCACCATTTATTTTGAGGGTAAGATGGTCAAAATTCATAGAGATCCCAAGATGTTACATGTATTAGAAGATCCAAAAATATCTCTAAACGATGTTATATACATGGATGTAGAGCTAGGTAACTTTATTGGGAATTTCAATGTTATTAAATAGCTAAATGTTATTAATGTTGGGTTTGACAACAAAGGTGAAGTTTGGAAAAGGTGTTTTAACAAGTGTTGCCCAAATATTAGAAATGGAGCTGGTTTTGTTTTCTATAAGCCCAATAACAGATCCTTTCAATTTTATTTCAATCTGTATTTCAAGTGCACTATTGACATTACAAAATATGAGGCACTCTTTCTTGGTACTCACTTAAATTCATAAGAGAAATAAACTTACATATAGATACTAAATAATTAATAAGATTTATTGTCTTGGTCTTATCAACATTTGAAGAGATACATCAAGGATTTGTTTCAACACATCATCCCGTTATAGTCTAGTAGTAAACCTTTTAGGTGGAAGCAAAGATCTGTTAACTTCATCTTAGCAACTAAGCTTCTAGAAGATGTAACTAAATTAAGGTATGGTGAGATATTAGAGCTAGAATTTGGTGGAAGACATCTAAAAAAATTCCTTGATTGAGTCTATGACTATGTATAGTAATGTGTAGTGTATAGTTTTATTGTTTTATTTCCCCTCTATGTTAGGCCTTATTTGTATAGTTCCTTTTATTGTGTTTTTGCCATGTGTTCATTTTCAATTCTACCTGATCTATTTTTTTCGATATTACCTTGTCCAATTATTTTTTTATCGGTGCTTCTTATGAAATTGTCAAATATTTGACTCTGTGGCCAAAGGGATTGGCACCTAGTCTTGTATTCTAGGGTTCTTTAGACACCTACATTGGGTGTACATACCCAACTGAGAGCCAGTGTTAGTTCCCAAAATTTCACTAAATAATTTATGCACTTATCTTTAAATATATAATTATTGTATCCTATGTGTATGTGTTCACTTGAGTTAAAAATCTTGTTGTTTCCTTATGAAAAACCTATGTAATCCTGGTTCTAACTAACATATAACATTACCATGTTTTAATGAGATTATAGGGTTTGTGATAAAAATCAAGGTAGGAAGATCAAATAATGTTGAGTATGATTTTTTCCATCTTCAAATAACTTTGAAGTGGTGTAATTTTTAAGGGTGATTGAAAGTTGCAAATGGAGTATGAGTGTCCAGCAGAAGTTTTGAAAGGAAGTGAAATTTCCCATATTTATAATGTTGCACTTTACCATTAAAATTTTGAAACCTAAAACATATGCAATAGTGTAATATCAATTCAAAAATGAGTCTTGGAATGTGAGCTAACATATGGTATCCCCAACTAATGATGAAAGATCCACGTAGGAAAGAGTAAAAGGTTGTAAAATTGAAACCCATGCCATTATGTTCTTGTCCATGTGGAAGGGGTCAGAAGGATAGAGTAAATAAAACAATTTTTTACAAGATTGAAGCATGGGGTCATCCAAAATTATTTGGTGGAGCTTCCAAGACAAATTTTAATTTACAATTTGCAATTTCAAACTTACAATGCGATTTTTAAGTTCCCATTCCTAACAAGGATTTCAATGGGAAAAAAAAAACTTGACAAAACACTTTTTAAAATTTGTAACATGTAAAATGCAGCCCTAACTCCTAGTTTCATAGGTTGACATGTAATAGAAAGGAAATGAAGAAACACGTTATAAATATTCACCATAAAAACAAGTTTTAAAATCAAGTATTCAAAATACAAGTTACAAAATGTTGGTGAACCTCCCAAACTAATATCATGGATGCTGATTGCATTGTAAAAGAAGAGACATCAACATGGAAAGTGTAAAATATTCTTAATGAAAATACAACTTTTCAAATTTCAAATGTACAATTTGCATCTGAATCTCCCAAACCCACCATACATGCCAAGTCAATAAATTAAATGAGAGAGAAATGAAAGGATAAATTAAGTTTTAAATTTTAAAATTTAAAATTGTAGTTGAGTCCTTTAGGCCTATGGATTTCAATAAATGTATTCAATGCTCAAAACCTATGGCACATTCTCTAAATAGGTGAAGCGATAATATAAGGGTAAGGCACTAAATGCTAAGTGTTTCAATATTTCCTTGCATCGTTGCTTTCAAGAAACACTTACCAAGGCACATCCTATTTTATTTCATTATTTTTGGTTAGGTGTTTTTTGCCATAAACTCGGTTGTATAATCCAAAGATTCATAGGCAGAACTTTATGATAGAATTTCTAGGCATTACTACATGAAATACGCAACTGCAGAGTGTTATCATAGTGTGGATACTACATTGAAAGTGATACTGGATGAGGAGGGAAGATTATGGGTAAAATGAGTATTTGGTAATGTAAGTGAGAGACTATAAAAAGAGGATATTCTTATCAATTTTAATATAAATAAGTTTTATCTTATCATATCAACAATCATTACATTAACTAGACTTCTGATACTGATGAGATACCATATTTGGCAATGGGTGTTGTGAAATCCATTCAAGATCTTTATGATGTTGTCACCCGTGATATTTTTTCTTATAATATAAGAGAGAAGTACGATAATTGTAGAGTCCTAAGGGAAGCAAGGAGGGAAGGGAGACTTTTATTGAAGCTTTAATGACCTAAATATTCTAATCATAGTGAATATATCAAGCGACTCCATTTACTGCTAACTATAAAGGACTCTACTACAAACATTCTAAAGAACCTAAAGGCAAGACATCAATTAGAATTATTTACAAACTTATTCTTTATGAAAATGGCACCTACAAAACATGTATGTGAGATGATTTCATTTAGTGTTTTTATGCCATGCTATAATGAGATTATGACGTATAATATGATTGACTTACAAAAATAAAATGAAAATGGAGTCACTAAAATTTTCTATCTTATGAAAATATTTCCAAGCATTTCAAATGAATGGAAAAGAATTTCATAATGCAAGGTTATTGTGATGATAGGCACTATCTCTTAGATTTTACGAGAACAACTCCAAGGGATGCAAACTACATAGGCCCATTATCATGATATTGTGTGTTGAGGCATGAGATTTTTGCTTCCTTTTGTTAGTTGTAAATCTAAGAAAGGACAAAGGGACCCTCAGAAGGAATTTTGGTATAATTTTCAATGTCAAATGTAAATTTTTTTGAGTTGCATATGGGGTGTGAATGCTTTGTGGAGTTTATAATAAGAAATGCAATTTGTAAATATGCAATCTTGAAATTTTCTTCTTGAGTTTTGAATCTTGTGGAGATCTTGATGGGATAAATAATGTGAAAAAGCAAGTTTTGAAAAAGTAAAAGTTGTAAATTTCATACTAAGCCCTGAAACTTGCTAGTCAACATGGAATCAAAAGTCAAAGTATATGTTTTCAATCCAATTTCAGCTTTGTATTTTTGCAAATTGCAAATTGCTTTCAGTGTTCCCAAGTTTTCAAATAAAACTTTGATCAGAATTGTAACTCCATATTTCAAGTTGAAAAATAGTAAATTATAAATGTGTATCTAACTTATGGATATCTTTGAACTTGATTTTGGGGTCTAAAATCACTCCATACAAAGGAGGTGTAAAATTAAAAATGGGACCGAAAGTTTTTTATAAAAAAGGGTAAAATAATGCATTTAAGATTCATAAATTTTAGTGGGGACCTTAAAAAGTCAAAGGCAAAAGAGAAAATGAGAAGGCATGAGAAAGTTTGGCATTAACCCAAAGAATAAAGAAGGTAAACCGTAAGCTAAGTCTTATATTTCTAATATTTTGCTTGTTTCGAACACCTCCATGGAAGAGAAATGTTGCGGGGTTTGTGAGGCCAAGGTGGTCCATTACAAGCATATCATTGAAATGGCCATGGATCCTAAATTACAATCTAATGCCATCATAATAAGGCAAAGAACACTCTTTAACCTACACAAGGAGAAGGGAAACTATCCAAAAGCTTCCATCTATGTAAATTATTAGTTCAATTCATGGCCAAGTGGTTACATAAGAAGACAAAGAGTTTGTTTGGGCTCCCAAGGGAATATTCTACCTCAAGCCCAAGTGTAGGAAATTTACAGCCAAGGAGATCAAAGGTTTTTTTGAGATCTTCATCATGACAAGGATAGGTAGTTTCTTGAATAATTCCCTTGTAAGATTAGTAATTTCTAGGCATGACAAAAGGTATCTTCTAGTTGAAGCATATTCTTAGAATATTTGGGGTGAGAAATTTGTATAAAAAGAGGGCTTTTCCTCTTTTCAAATGTTGTTGTTGGTTTTCTTAGGTCGTAGGATCTTTCAAATTTTGGGGTCCTTGGTGTGTGTGTCTTTTCTCTCTTTCTTAGGTGGTTGTAAGTATATAGCCATTAGCAAGCTCTGAGAGCATTGTATATGTCTCCCTTGTTTGAGAAAAAAACCATGTTGCTTCTCCCCATGATCATGTACTCAAAAATGATGTATGTAAGATTTATTTTCGAGTTAATGGACAATAGTTGTGATTTATATTGCATCTTGTCATTGAAATGCAATAATATATTTTACACTCTCTATTGATTGGATATCTGGTTTTATGTTTAGTAATGGTAGTCATTTCAGGCATAAATATAGGTTATAAACCCCTTTTTACATTGTGATTTGTAAATTTTATGTTGATAACCTTTTAAGGGCATCTTAGGTTTATGGATTTGATAGGACAAAGTTTTCGAATCTATACTTGTAGTTTATGATTTAGGATTTCAAATATCATTTGAATATTTGCATTGTATTGACACTAATGGATGCAAATATTTCTTGATAATTTACCTAGCTTGTCTTTTAGTCTAATAAATTGTTTCAAATGAATTATGTCATTCTTTATGAAGTAGTTCCTTCTATTTGAAAACCACCACATGACTCTTCAATATGCCTAACTCATCCTACCTACCCTACCCTACAAATAATACACCCTATTGACCATTCTATGTGTTTTTGCTTGCAATTACATAAATGCATTGTAATATCCCATTTGTCCCTCAATTGTTGAAAATTTATTTGAAATTAAGTTTAAAATCAAATCCCTATCTATCTTTAGTAGCTTCTATTTGGCTTAGATCATTTTTTTGTTCCATATGATAACCCTTCATAGGTGGAGTGAATATGTTTGGTTATGCCCTAGTCAAATTTATGTTTTGTGCCAATAATACCCATGGAGATTGAAATATAGTATCCCTCCACATGATCAAGCTACCCATATGTACTCTCACCTTGGTTAAGGTAGAGATAGAAGTATCAAGGTGCTAGACATACCTTCTATCGGTATCTTCTAATCATTATGTGCATTCAATCCATTCGGATGTTAAACCCTACCCTAGTTATAACCATATATTTACAAGTTTTTCATCTTTGCTTGCCATACTACCCATGTGTGCAAGGTTAATTACAAGAGGTTTACAACTAGGAAAAAATAATATGTTGGCACCATTGTTGGGTAGAAGATCCTGGGCATTTATGTTTTTAGGAACTCTTGTAGAGAACTAATAAATTCATGTTCTCATTTTTTCTATTAGGAAGTATTTGATGCATTAACCTCAGCTATACGGTTTTGGACATTATTTTATTATATTATGTCATGTGTTTAAAATTTAAGGTTATTTAAGTGTGGTTTACTACTTTGGGCCATCAATTATGCAATACTCTATTAGTCCCATTATTAGGGACATGAAAGATTTGATCAATTGACTTCTACTGGATTTATGGTAAAGAATTGGATATTTGTTAATGTTTTACGGTGTTTTCTCTTTTGAACATAAATCTATATTTTTGATATCTTTGCATTCATATCTCATCACTATCTTCAACAAAGTATAATTTCAGTATGTATCACAAGATGTTTGCAATCCATTATATTCTATAAGTTTTATTCTAGTGGTGACTCCAACATATCATCTAGTTTAAAGGAAGATTAGTGCCCAATTTAATATCTTCTTTTAGCTTTGAGTGTTTTTTTATTTGAAAAGCTGAAAGGAATGACATCATCCCTCAAATTTGGCTCATCAAAGCATCTTGTCGCACATTTAAGTGTTCATCAAAGAAGAAGGAGACAAGTTTGGAGGCAAATTGAAGGATAACTTTTTGCTACAAAGGAGTGTTTTGAATATTAAGATTATGGTACACCTAAAATATTATTTTTTGAACTTACCTTAATTGAATATTATCATAGTTATCCTAATAGCTTAGAATCTTATAGTCATATTTATTACCTAGCACCTTCTCAGCTAGTTGAATCTCCTCCTAAGTTTGATCCCCTAAGTCCACCTCACTCACCCCCTCACAGAACTTTACCATATGATGTTGAGTCCATCATTGACCCACTCATGAGGCATAGAGATCAACATGAGAATGAACATCCTACATTCTTGATTCTCATATTTGGACCTGTTAATTTTGATGAAATGGAGAGGTATCCCAATGAAGTTCCAAACAAAGTAAGGAACCGTCTCTTGAAATTTCAAGGGAATAATGTAGTGGTAAGTGATCAACATTTGAGGGATTTCCACACTATCATTGAATATTATGAGTTTGAGCATGAATATGTTTTCATTAAGTTTTTTTTTTACATGTTGGAAGAAGATGCTCATGAGTGGTTTAATTCCCTTCACAGAGGATGCATTGATTCATGGGAAGAAATGAAGAATGTTTTAAAGATTCAGTATGGTGATAAAATAAATCCTAGGTTCTTTCTTGCTAAGTTTTAAAACATTAATAAGAACCCTTACGATTTTTTGTAGGATTTTAATACAAGTCTGAAAAATCCTATGATGAATTTTCTTGAAAACAACAAACCAAATGAAATAGCTTTTCTAGTTAAATATTATGATGTCTTTGACAAGAAGGTTCCATACTACCTTAAAGATAAGGCTCTTATGAATCTGAGGTTGGCATTCAATATGGCCATCTAAATTGAAAAAAACATAAAATCTATCGGTAAACCTTTGAACAAGCAGACTGATGTCATGTTGGTTAATCTTGAAAAGACTCGGTCCACTATGATAGCCAACCTTGAGGAAACTATGTAAACTTTGGCCTCCTCTATCAAGTAAATGTCATATAAGTGAGTTAGAGCTAATATGGAAAGCCTATTGGGTCTACAAGTTAAGAGAGAAATCCAAGCTACAATCAAGGACAAGGGAGACCTTTCCAGAATTGATATAATGAAAGAGGGAAGATACTTACCCATCATGAAATAAATGATAAAAATTAAACTAGAGGAACTGGGAAAGATGTTCATTAAGACAACCAACCTTGAGGAAACTATGAAAAATTTGGTCTTCTCTATCAAGGAAATGTCATACAAGCTAGCTAGAGCTTAGAATGGGAAGCCTCATGGGTCTACAAGTCAAGAGAGAAATTCAAACTCTAATCAAGCATAAGGGAGACCTTCTTTCCATAACTGAGATAATGAAAGAGGGAAGAGACCTACTTGTGATGAAATAATTGACAAAAACAAAGATAGAGGAGCTGGAAACTAAGTTCCTTATCCATTAAATACTAAAATTAAATGTGGTAGGTTGTGATATTGATATTAATTAGTGTGATATGTACTTCTTCCCCCATCCTCTATGTGATATCATTGAACGCATTGATGAAGATGCATAAGATACTGGGTATGTGTCTGAAGATGATGAGATTTTTATTTTTGATTATCAAATCTACCAAAGTAAGATGTCTACCTCCATGAAATTGTTAAGTTATATCATTATTGATCATATTTGGAGTGTAGTACAAAAGGTATGTGTCCCATCTTCTAAGATTATTTATGATGTTAACATGACACAAACATATGAATTACCCAATCATGATTTGGAATTTTTAAGGTCTATGATGATTAATAAATATGATGGGGGAATTCCTTTTGTTATAGATACGCAAATACTAATTTATTATTCACCCAATAGAAAGAATATAGTCTAAGAAGCAGAAAATAAGGTGTTTCTCCTCAAGAGACTACCCCTACAAATCCAAGGGTAGGGGATGCAAGTAAGGAAGTTAGGAAAACTAAATAAATCCCTAATTTTTCAAAACTAGCACATATTTCCAAAGTTGTCAAATAAATAGGTGCTCCAGCCAAAAATAGAGTACCTTTGTTGTCTACTATTTCTAAGGGTGTGAAGGATGTTATAAAAAATCCACCCTTGAAGACTATTTTTCAGAATGCTAATGCATCCTAGCCTATTCCACCTATGAGTTTGAATCATTATATTCTAACTGAAGGTGTTTCCACCCTTCCTCCAAATATCCCCTTCATCAATGTAGAGTGTGTGATATTGCCAAAGTATTGATTCAATTAAATATTATCATGCCAATTGTTGAGTTATTATGAACACTTGAACGTAGGAAGAGGGCCTTTGAATACCTAGAGTTTAATTAGAATATAATTCTAAATGAAATGACTTCACCCCAAACACTCTCGTAAGATGATGAATAATCATATGAGGTTGTTGAACTAGCCTCAAAGGTCTATTTAGGGACTATATTGATATAAAGTTAGCTGAATGTGGATCCAATTTACACACTCCTATGGATTAATGGTCTGATGTTTCACAATTGTATATTTGATTCTAGAGCTTATTGCAATGTGATTCCCCTATGTGTCCTTAATGATATTGGATTAAATATCACATTAACTTTTGGAAAATGGTATGCCATGGATTCACGAGAGGTACCAATTTTTGGACAAGTTAAAGGATTAGTTGTATAGTTTGAAGTTCATATATGTAATTTTCTAAATATGGATGTGGGAGTTGTGGACTAAACTCCTATGTGGGGGATGTTGATGTCATGAAAATGGGCTACCAACATGGGTGGTAATGTGCAAATGGAATTGTCTTATGCCAACATCCCATTGGAGGGTAAGATGGTCAAAATTTATGTAGATCCCAAGATGTTCCATGTACTAGAATATCCAAAAAGAGCTCTAAATATAGTGATATACATAGATGTAGATATGGGTAACCTCATTGGAAATGTGGATGTTATTTAAAAAACAATTGTTCTTGATGTTGGGTTTGACAACAAAGGTGAAGTTTGGAGAAGGTGTTTTGATGGGGATCACTCCAATATTGGAAATGAAGCTGGTTTTATTTTCTATACCCCTAATAATAAATATTTTCAATTTTATTTCAAGTTGTATTTCAAGTGATCTAACTCAAATTCAAAATATGGGGCACACTTTCTTGGCATTCACTTAAATGTAGATGAAAAACAAGATTACACATAGAAACTAAAGAATTATTAGGATTTATTGGCTTGGTATTATCCATATATGAAGACATATAGGAAGGATTTATTTGAACACATCATCGCATTATAGTCTACCAGTAGACCTTTCAGGTGAATGTATAGATCTATTAACTTCATTGTAGCCACTAAGCTTCTGGAAGAGTTAACTAAATTAAGGTATTGTGAGATATTGGTCTGCTAGTTAATGGTAGACATCAAAAAAACTTCCTTGATTGAGTCCATGACTATGTATAGTAATGTAAAGTGTATATTTTTATTATTTTGTCTCCCCTCTATCTTAGGACTTATTTGTATAGTTCCTTTTAAGGTTTTTTTGTCATGTGTTAATTTTAATATCCTCTTGATACATTTTTGTTGATCTCACCCTATCTAATTGAGTTTTTATGGGTGTTTTCTAAGAAATTGTCAAAGTTTTGACTTTGTGGCCTAAGGGATTGGTACCTAGTCTTGTATTCTGAGGTTGTTTTCACACATGTAGGCAGTGTACATCCCCTATAAAGAACCATTGTTATTGACCAAACATGGACTAAATAATTTTTTCCCTTTTTCATAGAAATAATTCCTGAATATCTAACTATTGCATTCTATTTTCAAGTGTTCACTCGAGTTAAAAATCATAATCTTACCTTGTGAAAACCCTATGTAATCCTAGTTCTAGCTAACATTTAACATTTTCATGTTTTAATAATATTGTAGCATCTGTGATAAAAATCAAGCTAGAAAGATCAACTAATGATGAGTATGATGTTTTCCATCTTCAAATAACTTTGAAGTGGTGTAATTTTCAAGGGTGATTTCAAGTTTGCAATATTTCAAGTTGAAAATGGAGTTTGAATGTCCGATGAAAGTTTTGAAAGGAAGTGCAATTTCCCATATTTTCAAAGTTACACTTTTCCATTCAACTTCCAAAACCCATGCCATATACAATGGTGGAAGAGGAAGTGAAAACTATGTTTGGGAATGTGAACCAACATATGGTAGCCATATCCAATGGGGAAATATCTATGTAATAATGAGTAAAAAATGTAAATTTTAAACACATGTCACTAATTTCTTATCCATGTGGAAGGGATAAAAAGGATAGAGAAAATATATTTTTTTTTTACAAGAGTCAAGTGTGGGCCTATGTAGAATGATTGGTAGAACTTTCAAGCCAAATTGCAATTTTTAATTTGAAATTGAAAACTTACAATATGCTTCAAAATATCCCATTCCCAATAGGGATTTGAATGCGAAAAAAAAACTTGAAAAAACACTTTTTCATTTTTTTAACTTGTAAAACATAGTCCTATCTCCCAGTTCCATAGGTTGATGTGTAAAGAAATGGCAATGAAAAAGCACATTGGAAATATTCATTGGGGAAATAACTTTGAAATTATTGTATTGAAAATACAAGTTCCAAAATGTTAGTGAACCTTTGAAACCCACAGCATGAATGTTGACTATGTCAAAAAGGAGAGACATCGACATGGATATTGGTATAAATTCTTAATGAAATTTAAAATTTACAAATTAAAAAGTTTCAATTTGCTTCTCAATATCCAAAACTTGCCATACACTCCAAGTAAATAAAGTAAATCGTGGATAAATTAAAGGATAAATAAAGTTTTAAATTTTTATATTGTGAACTTTAGTTAAGTCCCCCAGGCCCATAGATTTCAAAAAATAAATTTAATGCTCAAAACCTATGGCATTTTCTCTTAATAGGTGAAGCGGTGACATGAGTGTAAGGATCTAAATGCCAAGTGTTTTGATATTTCCTTTCAGTGTTATTTTTAAAGAACCCTCAACAAGGCACATCCTATTTTATTTCATTATTGTTGGATAGGTGTTTTTGGCCATAAACTTGGCTACACAATCCAAATATTCATAGGTATAACTTTGGGATAGAATTTATTGGGAGGACTACATGAAATACGTAGTTTTAGAGTGTTATCATAATGTGGAAACTACATTGAAATTTATATTGGATGAAGATGAATGATTATGGGTCGAACAAGTATCTGGTAATGTAATTGAGAGCCTATCAAAAGTGGTTATTCTTGTCAATTTTTATATAAACAAGATGCCTCTTGTCATATCAAGAATGATTGCATTGAGTAGACTTTTGATACATGATGAGACACTAGATTTGGCAAAGGGTGCTATGAAATATGTTCAATATTTTTATGAAATTATCACCCATGATATTTTTTTATATTATAAGAGAGTAGTGTGACACCTGAAGAGTCTTAGGGGAAGCAAGGATGGAGGGCATAATTTTATCAAAGATTGAATGGCCTAGTTATTATAGACATAGGGAATAGATCAAGTGTCCCCATTTATTTATAATTATAAAGGACCTAAATGCCATGAGTGTAAGGATCTAAATGCCAAGTGTTTTGATATTTCCTTTCAGTGTTATTTTTAAAGAGCCCTCAACAAGGCACGTCCTATTTTATTTCATTATTGTTGGATAGGTGTTTTTGGCCATAAACCTGGCTACACAATCCAAATATTCATAGGTATAACTTTGGGATAGAATTTATTGGGAGGCCTACATGAAATACGTAGTTTTAGAGTGTTATCATAATGTGGAAACTACATTTAAATTTATATTGGATGAGGATGAAAGATTATGGGTCGAACAAGTATCTGGTAATGTAATTGAGAGTCTATCAAAAGTGGTTATTCTTGTCAAATTTTATATAAACAAGATGCCTCTTGTCATATCAAGAATGATTGCATTGAGTAGACTTTTGATACATGATGAGACACTAGATTTGGCAAAGGGTGCTATGAAATATGTTCAATATTTTTATGACATTATCACCCATGATATTTTTTTATATTATAAGAGAGTAGTGTGACACCTGAAGAGTCTTAGGGGAAGCAAGGATGGAGGGCATAATTTTATCAAAGATTGAATGGCCTAGTTATTATACACATAGGGAATAGATCAAGTGTCCCCATTTATTTATAATTATAAAGGACTCTACTGCCAACATTCCAAAGAACCAGAGGCAAGACATCGATTAGAATATTTTAAAAATTCCTTATTTATGAAAATGGCACCTATAAAACCTATACATGATATGATTTCATTCAACAGTTTTACACCTTATTATAGAGACATTGTGATGTATAGTAGGATTGACTTAAAAAATGAAAATGAAGATAGAATCACTACAATTTATATCTTCAAAATATATTTCAAGGCATTTTAGATGAATGGAAAAACTTTCTAGAATGCAAGGTTATTGTTGGTAGTGATGATAGTCACTATCGCTTGGATTTGATGAGAACAAATCCAAGGGATGCAAAATACATGGGCCCACAATCAAGCTATTGTGTGTTGATGCCTGAGATATTTGTTTCATTTTGTCATGTGGAAATCCAAGAAAGGACAAAGATATACTCAAAATGATTTCTTGTAGAAATTTTAACATCAAATGTAAATTTTATTTAATTACATAAGGGGTGTGAATGCTGGGTAGAGTTTGTGATAGGAAATGCAATTTGTAAAAATGTAAACTTGGCATTTACATCCTGAGTTTTGAATCCCATAAAGATATTAGTGGTAAAAATAATGTGCAAAATTAATTTTTGAAAAAATACAAGTTTTAAATTGCATACCAATCCTTGAAACCTGCCAGTTCACATACAGTCAGAAGTCAAAGAAAATTTTTTCAATCCAAATACAACTTTGAATTTTTGAAAATTGTAAATTACATTTAGATTTCCAAGTCCATAGTAGAACATTTGGGTGCAACTGCAACTCCATAATGCAAGTTTCAAAATTGCAAATTGCAAATTTGCATCAAAATTTTGGATTTCTACCAACTTACAAAGTTATAGTTGGGGTCTAAAATATTTCCAT
This sequence comes from Torreya grandis, assembly GCA_037957365.1. Lineage (NCBI taxonomy): Eukaryota > Viridiplantae > Streptophyta > Pinopsida > Cupressales > Taxaceae > Torreya > Torreya grandis. Next base: position 1,776,434 of record JARHVA010001900.1, on the reverse strand, counting down.
ACAAAGGAGGTGCAAAAATACAAATGAGATATAAAGTTATGCATAAAAAAGGGTAAAATAATACACTTAATATTCATTAATTTTGGTGGAAACCCTAAAAATTCAAAGGAAAAAGAGAAAATGAGAAGGTATATGAAAGTTTGGCATTGAACACAAAAATAAAAAAGCTAAAACATAATCTAAGTCTTGCATTTTTAATAATTTGCTTATTTTGAACACATCCATGGAAGATAAATGTTGTAGGGTTTGTAAGGCTAAGGTGGGCCATTACAAACATATCATTCAAATGGCCTTAGATCCTAAATTGCAATCTAATATGATCCTGACAAGGCAAGGAGCACTCTTTATCCTGCACAAGGAGAAGGGTAGCTATTCACAAGCTTCCAACTATGAAAATGATTAGTTGAATACATGACCAACTAGTTTCACAAGAAGACAAGGTGTTTGTTTGGGCTCCCAAGGGAATATTCTCCCTCAATCCCAAGTGCAATGGATTTCTAGCCAAGGAAATTAAAGGTTTATTTGAAATATTCATCATGACATGGATAAGTAATTTCTTGAATGATTGCCTTGCAAGAGCAGCAATTTACAGGCATGACAAAGGGCATCTTCTAGCTAAAGCATATTCCTAAAATATTTGGGCTGATAAATTTGTATAAAAAGAGAGATCATCCTCTTTTCAAAGGTTGTTGGTTTTCATAGGTTTTAGGCTCTTTCAGAATTTAGGATTCTTGATGTGTGTGCCTTGTCTCTCTTGCTAAGGTGTTTTAAGTTATATAACCATTATCAAGCTTTGAGACCATTGTATATGTCTCCCCTATTCAATATAAAAACCACCATGCTTCTCCCCATGATCACATTCTGAAAAATGATGTATTTAAGATTTATTTTTAATTTAATTTAATATAGTTGTGATTTCTATTGCATCTTGTCATTGAAATTCAATAATATATTTTACATGCTCTATTGATTAGATATCTAGTTTTACGATTAGTAATGGCAATTAATTCAGGCATACATCTAGGTTATAAAACCTTTATGCATTTTCATTTATAAATATGTTTTTTATAACCTTTTAAGGGCATCCTATGTTTATGGATTTTATATAATAAAGTGTTTTAATCTATTCTTGAAGTGTATACTTTAGGGTTTCAAATATCTTTAGAATATTTGCATTATATTAGGACCAATGAATGCAAATCTTTCCTGATAATTTTTTTAGCTTATCTTTTAATCTTCTACAATGTTGAAAATTAATTATGTCATGCTTGTTGAAGGAGTTATTGTTAGTTTGAAAACCACCACACCACTCTTTAATATACCTATATCATCTTACCTATGTTGTCCTAAAAATAATACACCTTATTGACCATTCTGAGTGTTATTTGCCTACAGATGCATAAATTCATTGCAACCTCCCATATGGACCTTGGT
>JARHVA010001900.1:1765000-1770000 GCA_037957365.1 Torreya grandis | reverse complement strand
TTCACTATATTTTACTGATAGGTGCTGAAATATTTCTATTTTGCCTAATATTTTTAGATTAAATTCTTTTTTCCATTTACAAAAATATTTATTTTGATCACTTCTAGTTTCTTTTTATTTCATTATTTTCTTACTTTCTATAAATTGTGTTCTGATAAATTTAAAACTGATAAATTATCATTCTAGGAAATTTGGTCCTTTATTTTACCTAATCTATGGTGTGGGGAGTAATTCCCTATTACTCAATCCATTAGAAAACACTATATATGTATTTTAATCTCCATGTATCTCACTGTAGATCTTAAAATTCTAGGTTTTATTTTCCAACCAGAAGAAACCACTTGACTATTTATTTTTAGTGCACTAGTAAGAGGTTAGCCTATGGAAGTTACTCTGAACATACCCTAGAGATAAGATAATGTGTCCAATATATGGTGTAAACCTTGATATTTAGTTTCCTTTAATCCTTGTTCACTATTTATAACTAGGATCAATATATTTGAGAGCTCACGAATAAAACACACCTTGCATAGTCAAACCCATTGATATCCTTTATTTCTTAGTATGAATTACTATTTTTTAGCAATAGGCTTAATATTTATCATATTTTTTTTATTTTTGATAAAAATAAATAAAATGGATTCTAAATATGAAATGCCTAATGGTGTTTATCCTTTGTATTTCCACCTCTCTATAAATGCCATACATTATGCTTATGATATTAAATGGACTAATGAACACATTTTTAAAATTTCTTTTTCTTATTATGTCAATAGGGAATATGATTTTGATAGATATGATTATTAGTATGAGTATGGTTCTACCAATGAAAATTAATATGACTAGTATGATATTGAAGATTATAATGAAGAGTAAAATGAGCACACTAAATCAAAAATGGAAAAACCAATTTCCTTTATTCATCCATTATATTCCTATTTTAATAAATCAAAACAAAAAAAGCATATTGATAACGTATATATTATTTCCCTTGATATCTAAAAAAGATTGAAATGTGAATAATTAATCATTATCACACCTTGCTTACCTTTTAAAAATTCTATTGCACTACACCTCATTAATAAATATAATATATTCCCTCTCTTTCTCTATAAGAAGAAGAAAATGTAAATGTATATGATATTCCACATTTTCCTTCAGACATGATTAATGATATACGATATTTTGGTAATTTCTATCCTCCCTTGGAAATGACAAATAATGTTAAAATATCCATTGATGCTTCTTCACTTTATTTTGAACTAAAAATATACAAATAATTTTGATGAAATATATTCAAAAGGTGATATTATTTCTTGAGATGAAAAAAGTAATGTTAATTCAATATTATGAAAATAGTGTCAAATTAGTTGTGATATGTCCATATAATGTGGTTCTCATGATAACATCACTTGTGTTGACTCCCACTATTATCCTAAGATGGAATAATTTAATGAGATACAATTTTATGTTCTTATTCCTATAAAAAAATCAATCTGATAAGAATGCTATGATATGAAATAATTCTAAAGTAGGCATTGATTTTGCATTTAATGTAATGATACTAGTCTTGATCCCCTCATACCAATGTTTGAATTAGATGGTCAATTACAACCAATGAGTAAAAATTTTCAAACCACTAATATCCCTACAAGCCATATTCTATCCATGATGTATGGTATCGATGATATTAAAAGACATGTACTTGATCTCACTTTTTAAACTAGATCATATTTTGATAATTTTAAATTTAATGCTATTTTTGGACAACTCCTTACCTAAGTTGTATATGACTATATATACCAAAAATAATGTTTTATGCCCATTGCTCAATTGTCATAGAAATCCTTAACTCATTATACACTTTATTTTTGAGAGTGGGGTAATGATGAAAACATTTACTAAAATATTTTCATAGAATCCTCACCACAGATGCCTCAAATTAGTTTTATAGTTTACCTAGTGGATCCTTACCTAACTTCAAAACTTTATAAGTTGTTTTCTTATGAGATTATCATAAACACATGGTTCGTAGCTTAACATTGTAACATTTATAAGGTTTTATAAAATTCCATGTTGATATTATCGAATTTTAAATTATATATTTCAAAACTACTTTTCATTATTTACGTTATCAACCCTTGAGTTTTGAAAAATAATTCATCTTCAGTTTGGGTATTTTGTCTCCACTCAAAGAAACATCCATGAATGAACTTTATACTTATTTTGAGGAGTTATAGATTGACATGTTAAAATATGAATGTGATATAAATACAAATGTATCAAGGATTTATTAAAAAATAAGGAAATTACCAATAAAAGGGATAACATATATTTATCATATAAAATTAAAAAATCATATTAAAGTCTCTCATAATATGAATGAAGCAAAATAAATAATTACAATCAAGGAAGACCAAGTTAAGGTACTCATCAAAGTAAAAATTGTAGTTTACAAACCACCAATTATTATGAATAAATATACTTTCAATAAGAGGAAGCCACTTTAGTTTGATAGATCAAAGATCAACCACATGCTATTTTATGGACATTATTGGATGAAAAGTTAATCACTCTTCCTCATAATTATTATCACCCTCCTCATCATCTTGAGTACATTAAATATGGAAAATTTTGAACTTATCATGGTATTTATAAACATATAGATAATTATTATTGTACACTAAAATAAAATAATAATATATGAACATATTGATTTACATAGACATGGTTACCAAAAAAGACACAATTCTTTTATTAAATATATGAACATGTAAAACATAATTCAAATATATTAGAATAAAATCAATAATATCAACCACAAGTAACTAATATAGGTGTGTCTATCTCTATGAATACATCGCCAGATATTAAGTATCGTAAGGCAATAAGAAATCATGAACAAGATGTTTCACAATTTTTTTTATCTAGTAGGTTATTCAACCTATTCTATAATTCTACTTTAGTTAAAAATACATATTATCGTGATTCATAATGGGTTGAGTGAAAACACATATACAATGACACTTATTATCACTCTTGCATACATAGATAAGGATTTATAAAATACATAAAAAATATATAAATCATTTAATGGACATACATAAAATATTGTATGACATTTAGAGTTACCTCATTAGGTTGGTTCAACAGTAATGACTACTACATTATTAGTCTTATTGAGTATAGGGTTCTTTGATTTGATATTAGGATGACCTTAAATATAGAATCTCCACATAATACCATAAATAGTAAATAAATACATCTCAAATATTTAAATTTTAATCATGTGGTCAAATTTGAAGCATTCAATATGATTACTTTCTATAGTCATTGGTATCTCCTCCTCCCCAACCACCACTATAGGTAGTTGTTGCACCTATTCAAGAGAATAGTAAAAATATAGTCATCAAACCTATTTAAAATCATAATACATATATATTTATTTCTCATATTAGGGTGAATATTACCAAGTCGATACAAATATGTAAAATATTTCTATACAGTTAGTTTAAATGATAGTTGTACACCCTCCTAGATAAAATTTTCACATCAAAAACATGTTCCAAGTGAAAATTAATATAAACATTATATAATTAATAATAAGGTAGAACCTCAAAAACTTTATCATGTTATAGAATGAGAACATGCATTAAAACCTTCTCCAACCATACAATAGACTACATTGAGTCTTGCTCCTTCTTGAGTTAGACATAATGCACAAGTTTCAATGACCATTGATAAAAATAATTACATTATAACAACTAATTTATTTTTATATTTAGCCACATGTATCAGTTTTTGTAATGTATATTCACCCTCCAAATTTATGATACATGAACATATTTTGGTCCTCTCATTTATGGGATCATAGGCTAGTTTATTTTACATTCAGAGCTTTCTAAAATGTTTAAAAAAATAAATCAAATACTTCATTTTTTTAAATAAATCAATAATTAAGAATTTAGCATGACATGAGTTACTAGTTTACTTATTTAAAATTTATGTTATTTATCACATGTTTGATAGATATACTATTTTATTACATATACTTATGATTTTGATAAGGTATATTAGTATGATTTAGGACATGCATATCTGCATGTATTCTTAGGTGCTAGATTACCTTTACCCAATGACCATGCCTGTGCTTATGGCATCTTATTCCAAAATTTATTGTAAACATATAAATTTTTTCACAAATAATTTATTTTGTTAGTGTTGGCACTATTTAACTTTGGTTGACTTATGTGCTTGATTTGGACTTATTTTTCCACCTTATCCTATAATAAGCACCCGTATGGACATATTTATTTTCTAAATTTATATCTAGTATATATAAAAAATTTATAATATCTAGAAACACTCTTAATAATTTGTATAAATAAGTTTGAACCCAAAAATCACACATTTCCCTTAAGGAAAACACATATATTAGGGGACAATAGTGGAAGACATTTTTCTCTGCTATGGGACATTTCTATCCTTAACCATTCTAATTGTTAGATTTTTTTAATTTATCCCTAGTTAATTTTTGTCCATACTTTTAGGATATTAAGTGTGAAAATTTATTGTTTTGGAATACTATTAAGGCATACTCAAGTCACTCTTTTTACCAACTTGAAAACTTCAATATAGAGGCATATTTACACTACTACACATTGAGTAAAGCTTCCATATTCTTCCCAATTTTGATTCTAATAATTTTAATAAATCTTTATCTAACTTAAAATCTTGTTTTATCCAAGCCAAATAGAAAAAATTATCAATTATTCAATTAATCTCTAGATTCATTCTTATAGTCAAATGAGAATAATTTTACAAAATAGTGTAAGTGGTAGAACTTCATGGGATTGAATACCCTTTTCAAATTTTTGGATACATAGGTAACATTAAACTATCATGGGGATAATTGGGGTTATCTTAACCCATTACAATCCACCATTTTTATTTATAGGTTTTCATTCATTATAGTCCATGTCAGGGTTTCAACTTTTTAA